>OZ038487.1:16677413-16689913 GCA_964036315.1 Acanthosepion esculentum
ATATATATATATATATATATATATATATAATTTTAAGGTGTGCTATATTTATGGGATAAAGTACTCAATATCAGAGATAGAGCGTATGTAAATATAAATATAAAAGTAAACATTGAAGTCAACACTCAGAGGCGACAGGCTGTTTCATGCTGGACGCAATCGTCCAATTATATATATATATATATATATATATATATATATATATATATATATATATATATAAAGTGGACATTGAAGTCAACACCCAGAGACGACAGTCTGTTTTATGCTAAACGCAATCCTCAGACCATGTGCGTTGTGTCTTTGCTCGACTATTTATATGTACAGGTCAGTGATGAATTGTAGGTAGTCTATTGTATTGTCTTGTGAGTAATATATTATTATACATTATTATGGCTCTCCACAACTTCCTATCTTGTGTGGCAGCTTTGTTTCTATTTGCTAAGGCTAAGAACCCACCAGCTCATTAGATATATAGCTCGCTGCTTTCCCCTATCTCCTTTGCCCTCAATATGCCCCGTAAGTGTTAAGTTTTCCAAGCTCTCCTTTCTCGTTGTATGTTCAAGGAATTTCAGCTGTATTTTTCTGATTCTACGTATAAGTGCTCTTTCTGTTGCTATTTTCTTTAAGACTTCCTTGTTGCTAAACCGCTCCGTCCAAGGAATTTTAAATGACCTTCTGTAGAACCCCATCTTCATCCGTGGAGATATTGTACAACATTCCTTGCCATATAGGAGGAATGATATCACATAACAATCCAAGACTCTTTCCTTTGTTTCTAACGAGAATTTCTCAGAACGTTGCATAGCTTTTGGCATGCTTCTTTCGCTAGTCCAATATGTGTTCGGATCTCGGTGTCACATTTTCCATCCTCTGTTAAAACGCTCCCCAGATATTTAAACTTCTTCAACTGCTTGACGTTTGTATCACCAATTCGTAACTTACATCTTGGACTTATTTATTTATTTTAGTTTCGCTTTCTTGGTACATTACGACAGTCCTTTTCAGGCTAATCGTGAGAACCAATACGTTGCATCCCGTCAACAAGGAATCCATAAAATGTTGCATGCCAGTCTGAGACTAATCAACAAAATCACAATCGTCAACGTACAGACAAGCGTGCATTAGTGATGACAATAGATTTGTTTTATCAGTAAACCTTCTTATACTCAACGCCTGAGCTGTTGTTCGATATTTGAAGCAGACCTTATTGGCGATCCTTTTAAAAGCCATCAAGAAAGCCATGGCACATTAAAACGTCGGTGATGTTCTATGCCCTTGCTTAGCACAATTTCCCATCAAAATTAGATCAGAAAGCTTGACATGTGCTTTCATTCCGTTTTGGAAACCTCTTAGAAAAGAAACAAACTCTCAAGACATCCAAGCTTCACGGTATTGAAAGCCTTTGTTAGATCAACGAAGATAGAGGTCCATAGTCTGCTCAATGTATTTCTCCAATAATTAGGAGAAGATCATGTCTGCCATGTCTGAAACTACACGATGTTTCAAGGACTTCATCAGTAATATTGTTGAAAGGTCAGTCCTGCAAGATGATAGACAAGCCTTGCTTACAACAAATAAATCCCTCGGTAATTTCCACAGTTGTCATTGCGTAGGTAATTCTAACAATCGTTATTCCCAACAGCACATCTTTCCTGTTGTGGAGTTTCTTTCTATATCCGGAGAAAACATATTCCCAAAGGGAAATTGTAGCATTTGCTGGAGGAGGCAGATTTAGCCTCATCCCGGACCCCTTGACCCAGGCTAAAAAAGACAACCGCTCGTTTTGACTGCTGTAAACAAACTGAAATTGACTGCCGCTTTCGTCACTATATGGAGTGACGTCATTAAGCTGCCGTCACGTGACACACCAAAGCGAGATAATCGCCTTCTGTATCCCTAAAAGAATAAATCAGTCCGTAAACTTTTCCGTGTGGAAATGTGTGTATTGTTGGAATCAGATGCAGTTTGAATCTCGTCTGCTTTATCCCTCCATTAAATGTTTTGTATGTTACTGAGCCAATGTTGTACTTTACACTTCAACTCCTTGTATAAGGCTTCCATCTTACTCATTTCTGGTCCTCCTGCAAGCACTCTCATTTGCGTTATATTTTTTCATTTAAGAGCATCTTAACCGCTTCACCATTTTCATCGAACCAATCTTGATATTTTCTTTCCACTAAAGCTAGAGCATATTTGGAGACGGGACACGTTCAGTTTCTTTGGAATGGTAACACCAATGGGTTTTCGCTTTTAGAGGAAGCTTCAAGACGAGTCCAGCATTCAGCTCTCCACATAACGCGGACACTGCACAAATGTCAAACATCATGCCTAAAAACAAGAAAAGAATCGTTTACCATTGTTTTGAACTTTGATGCGTCCAAGTGTCTTTCCATTTATCGTTTGACTTGATTATGGTGTTCGCTATGTACAAATTCAATCACTGACAAATTTGCAGTAGTCACGGCAATTACTATCGCATTTTCCAGCTCCATGTCTTCCAATTACAATTTTGCGAAGGAGAACATGCTACAAACATTCAGAAGAGGTTATTTAATATTTAGGGAGAGGTTGCACTTGATATAATTAGATCAAAGAGAAGAGTCAGTAGAGAAATGAGAAACTGACCTTCATGACAGGCCCTGCAGTGGAAGGCAAGCTGCTCGTACGAAGGAAGGTAATATCGAACGCATTGATGCTTTCACTGCAGCAGATAGAAGAATCACTCTTGCAAAATTATGGGAAAGCCATCAGGCGAATCATAGTAATTACTGCATAGGGGTACAGCCTCTTGGTCACTGAAAGTCCTGTGCAAAGTGGAAGGCTGACACACTCCATGAAAGAACAGGAGGTAGTTGCACAATATAGATAGTTCATTCCTAAACAGGACAGTCACGGGAGATGAGTACTGCATTCACTACTATAAGCTAGAAAACTGTACCAAATAACAGAAACTATATTGTTCAAGGTCTTTCAACAGCAGAAACCACTATAATAGATAGCACATGTTACTCAAAGATAAAATAATGTCATAATGTTGACGTTCCACACTACTTCGAACCAAAAGTTAGGAAGGAAACTCCATCAATTTTGGAAAGAGGAATAACAGTAACGGAACTTGAGAAAACATATTTTCCCGAAAACTTGTTTTAATAGAAATATTTTATGAATTCCCAACTTATAAGGAAACGGCTAATATTACCATTACTATTACCTTTACACGTAAGTTAAAATATTATTTCTTTAAATAAATTCAATTTCCCTATCAAGTCACCTGACGAGAGGATGTAATCTCCGCGTGTGTGTGTGTGTGTAAATAAGGAATATTTAGGCAGCAAGTATTCAACCAAACATGACAAGAACCAACAAGGTTTCAAAAGAATACCAACATGTATACAAAGGAATTCAGCCTACCAAACAGACACTATTTTGGTTCTTGAAAATGACTGAATACTAAAACAATACAATAACACAATATTAACTTCGGGTAGCTCATCCACAATTTTGACCACAATACTCCGCACCTTATTCGAAAATTGGGAACAGACTATCATTATTGTTTTGTCCCTGTATTGTTTAATATATTGTAATGTAATTGGCATCTTTGATGATGGCTTATGTAAACCGAAAGCTTAGATAGAATTAAAAAATATGTATCAATATTGTGATTTTCTCTCTTCTTTTAATAATAATGTTATTAAGCTTATCAGACGATATGAAAAGAAGTTACATAAAATAAATAGACAAAACTTGTCTATATTATTTAATGAAACATCCATCAATGAATATATATACATACATATATATATATATATATATATATATATATATATATATATATATATACACACACACACACACACACACACACACACACACACACACACACACATATATATATATATATATATATATATATATATATATATATATATATATATATATATATATATATTAACTTGTTCGTTGTTCTATATTTACTTTTACTTTCTCAGGACATACGGATATTCATATCTATAGATTTCTACCTCTGCAAGTTTTTTCGTTCTGTACCTCGCAAATACATTTGCGTATTTGTAAAATCTATAAATTTAATTTTGGATAACCGTTTCTCTGTTCTCACTCGTTCTCTCACAGTACTTTGTCGGCCTGTTCGTATGCATATGCGTGTGTCTTCCTATTTTGGTCATAAGAGAAATGCTAAATAAGTAACAACGAACTGATTTAAAATCTCTTCTTCTTCTTCTTCTACTTCTGCTTCAAAATTCTTTTAAATACCACATCGTTCTCCGCCCAACAACCACATCAAATCAATAAAACTTCGACTCTGAATTTCCATATCACTTTAATTTTCGCAAAGAAAAATTAACAAGAAGAAAAAAAAATCTTTGCGTGACACGATATTTCGACATCAAGTGAATGTCACTATTGAGTAATCAAGACTCCTCTCATTCTATTTTCATCCAATTGGGATCTGCGCATGCGCGACTAATGGTGCGTTTTCATTAAAATAACAAAATCCATTAGATTTCCCATATACCCCGACCATCTCTACCACTAACGTTTATACGATTTCGAATGACGAGCCCGACGTCGACCAGTAAAAGATGCATCGTCAGAACAAACTTTATATCAGCTCTTCAACCCATAACATCAAAGAACAAACTTTAACGATTCGTTTTTAACAAAGAAATATATGGAAGTGCTTATCGGAATTGAATATCATATTCAACAACCTTTGTTATACTTATTTGTCTATTTCTATCTGTAATCTCTGCATTTATTTTATTTATCTCTGGACTCGGCACTTCCTCAGGCTCTGACAGATATGGAGAAGAATAGGCTGGGCCACGCTAATTCGTGTCATGCTGGCAGGATGTTTGAATTCAGAATTGTTCATCTCCTAGACCGGTTACTAACCAAGGCTAGAGAACTCAATCTGTCCTGTTATTTATCCCATAAATGAGGAGGGAAGCTATGATTTTTTTTTCTCAAAGAGCATTAATCTGAATAGCGACAGTCGGAATATGAAATCGGCCTGCCGATTACATTTACAGCTCTAGTTACCATTACGCCACCACAATTCGCACACGCATACAGGCACGTACACACATCCATACACACGGCATCTGTAACGGGGGTCAATTTTCAGAAGTGGGGGGGTTCTCTACAGTCAACCCAAATATTTTAGCAAAGTGGCTTCACGTGATGGACAACTTGCGTGATGAAGTTAGAGAAGAACAAAGAGGACAGAAGAAACGCAGATTAAAATGACTGAAAAGCAGACGGCGCACTCGCACACACACACACACACACACACATATATATATATATATATATATATATATATATATATATATATATATATATATATATATATATATATATATGAGATAATGATATATATATATATGAGATAATGATATATATTTTATATATCAAGAACAATATTGGAGAAAAATATATGGCAAAATGAAAAAGTTTTCTTTAGGATTTCATCGGACTAAATTTGTTATTTTGGTGCGACTACGCATACGCTCGAATGAAGGATGCTGGGAATTTTAATTTTTTTCTATCTAAACTCATCATAAAATTTGTTACTACTACATCTAAAACTTATAAAAGACTTAGTAATAAACTAATACTTGAAGGAGAAATTTACTCCATCGCCTGTAATAATTGTCTTCAAATAATGCACCACTGACCCTTATATAAACAGCCGAGAAAAATAACAGCACTAGTCGCCTGACGATTGCACTAGCATGAAACAGACTGTCGCCTCTAAGTGCTGACTTCCATGTCCACTTTTATATATATATATATATATATATATATATATATATATATATATATATATATATATATATATATATATACAGGGTGTCCATAAAGTTCGTGTGCACTTTAAAAAATTTATAACTTTATTTGTATTTGCGATAGAAATAATCTGTAAAAAATGTTACAAAGTTTAATGTACCTAGATTTAAGTATAGTTATTGAATAATTCTTTGCCACAAAATTTGCAACAATTTTAAGATAAGCAAAGAAAATATTGTTTTCCGTGAACTGCAAAATCGTATTACCCTTTGTATTGCTAATGATGGAGGGCATGTGGGAACTTAAATAAAATTTCAATAAAACATTAAAAAATATAGATTTACTTCTTTCTAATCCTTTTTACAAATTATTTCTATCTCAAATATAAATAAAGTTATAATTTTTTAAAGTGCACACGAACTTTATGGACGCCCTGTAGATATATATATATAATACAAATATATACAAATATATACATATAAACACATGCATATGTGAATATATTTATTCATATATACACTGATATGCACGCATATATACGTATATATGACATATATAGCTAATATATATATATGTATATATATATATATATATATATTAGCTTTATATGTCATACGTATATATGTGTGCATATCAGTGTATATATGAATATATCTATTCAGATATGCATGTGTTTATATGTATATATTTGTATTTGGATGCTAGGAATTTTTAATTTTAATTTCTTTTTAAAATCCAGCCGATTTAATTTTGATTCTTTCTCTTTTAATTTCCATCACTTTTGTTAGTAGATATCCCACAGTGTGATAATAGAAGTTCTGCCAGGAATGGTGAAATTAACTGTAAATAACATTGCAATTAATTTCAGCCGTAGTGAATTGTTTTATCCTTTGATTATAGTAGCATTTTTTTTTAAATCAAAATTATCACCACGTCTCGTTTATGCGCATGTGTAGTCGCACCAACATAACAAATTTAGTCCGATGAAGTCCTAAAGACGAAACGCGTCATAAGTAAACTTTTCTCGCTTTGTCATATATATATATATGTGTGTGTGTGTGTGTGTGTGTGTGTGTGTGTGTGTGTGTGTGTGTGTGTGTGTGTGTGAGCAAATATGTGGATGTAGATCCGACGGTATGATGAAAAATATGGAAAAGACAAAACAAAATCCGAATATGCAAGTTTACTGTTTTAATGTTGTTTTACTGTCGACGTCAGACGTTTCGGTCTAGTAGACCATCTTCAGGACATGGTTATTAGAAACATACTTAGGATTAGACGATATTTAAGTCAACATGAAAAGACCATAGACACAAGACTAATCAGAAACAGAACAACTGAAAATCTAAAGTCAACGTTCCTTTTTTTTGGTGGTGGGGGGATTCGGTCAGGTTGGCGTCACGTTGATTTCTGATTAGTCTTGTGTCTATCGTCTTTTCATGTTGACTTAAATATCGTCTAACCCTAAGTATGTTTCTAATAACTATGTCCTGAAGATGGTCTACTAGACCGAAACGTCTGACGTCGACAGTAAAACAACATTAAAACAGTAAACTTGCATATTCGGATTTTGTTTTGTCTTTTCCATATTTTTCATCATATATATATATATATATATATATATATATATATATATATATATATATATATATATATATGATAAAAACAGTTTTAAAGTGTAGTATATTTATGGATAAAAGTGCTCAATATCAGAGATAGAGCATCTGTAGATATAAAAATATAAAAGTGGATACAGAGCCGCAAAAGTCTGTTTCATGTTGAACGCAATCTTTAGATGTGTGTGTATGTGTGTGTGAGTGGCAGAGATGGAGAGAGAGAAAGAGAGAGAGAGTGCAATACGAAATTCGCCTGGAAAGTATCCAGCCAATTACTGTTAATGTAAAGTCTCAAAAGAGGCAATAAAAGACAATGAAGTTTAGTTTCTTTTTTTGTTTTTTTCCTTCAAAGCACTATCCGTAGGATTGCGCACACTTATCCCTATCCTTATACGTCTGCAAAGTCCTCTCTGGGATCACTATAAGTAACCACTTCGCACTCTCCATAATCTTGCCCACAGCGTTTCAACGTCGATTGCAACAGAAGTTGAAGAGAATCAAATCTGCGCGGGGTGGGGGGGATGCAAAATTGCTCCACGCAGGTCAGTCGTTGACAGACCTGGGTCATGCGATGTTTGCTATTGTGAATGCAATGATCACACAATGAACAAACCCACACAATAGCATCTCGTTAGCGAAAATGTAAATCTCCGATTGGCTACCAAGTTCTGGATAAGCCTCGTATACATAGAAACGTGTGAGAAAATAAATATTACATATACATATATATATATATATATATGTGTGTAATGCTTATAAACATTATATATATATATATATATATATATATATATATATATATATATATATAATGTTTATTTGCTCGCGCGATAGAAATAATCTGTAAAAAAGTTATAAAGTTTAATGTACCTAATTTTAAGTATAGCTAAAATAACTAATGTGATTTCAGGCATTACTGTAAATCAGTTGGCAAATGTTTCCCGTGAACTGCAAAATCGTATTACCCTTTGTATTGCTAATGATGGAGGACATGTGGAAACTTAAATAAAATTTCAATAAAACCTTTTAAAAATTTAGATTTACTTCTTTCTAATCCTTTTTACAAATTATTTCTATCGCAAATACAAATAAAGTTATAAATTTTTTAAAGTGCACACGAACTTTATGGACACCCTGTGTATACATGAAGAGATACTGAAGTGTTCATGGCCCGTTTCACCTCCTAAAGTAAGTATTCATATGTTTTGTTATATAGTTACTTACCTATCGCCCATAGTGATAAGTTTGACTTAATCACCCATTTGATATGGAACCCCCTACGTGTACATGCGTTTGGCATTCCGTTTGTATCCTATTAGAAACAAGAATAATAAAACCACTTCAGTTTCAATAGTGGCTCAGTGTAGGGGATGAAAAGACACGTTTATATCTCTCAGCCCTTTTGTTTCTATGGTCAGAATTAAATCAAATTCATACAAGAACCCCCGCCCCAAGTACGTTTCTTTTATATAGCACGCTTTTTGGAGAAGGACATCTGTATAGTAAATGTGAATGTCAGTGTGTCGCTGTGTGACACTTTTTCAACTTTACACCGTAGCCCAACATAGCATACCATTTTGGAATCAGGCTGGCTCAGTCAGCAAATGTAAAACAATTCCGGACTGAATCCGTACACAGAATCCTGAAATTTTGGATTCCAAAGTTTTCATTACAGCGATTGTTTCCGGCTATTTTTACGTGATTTTTTTGCGAAATTTTTTGTAGGATAACAATTTTTATAACTTGGAAATAACTGTCTATATTTCTGAGATGAGGTACTATGTACACTATTTATATTGTTCGGACTATCGTCCTCATCTTTGTTGCCAGTCTACCCCAACGAGTGAAATAAAGGGTTCAGTTCGACATTCCAACCACCTGAAGAAGGCCGGAGCGTACAACGGCCGAAACGTTGTGATATATGTGGCAACAAAGATGAGGACGATAGTCTGAACAATGTTAATAGTGTACTTGGAAATAAATTTGGAAATAATTTAAATTAATTGCGAAATCCAACGAAAGTCACACATGAATTAAAAGTAATTCTTTGTACGAAAAGTAAGAACCTGCGTACATCAAATTGTCTTGAAATTAAGTTGTAATTAGGAATTATCGTTGAACTTTTAAAAGGTAAGCTTAAATATACTTAAATGTAGTGATCAATTTGAGTTCTTCTGTAATTTATTGTTGCCTATTGCATACAGCAACAGTATGCCTTAGAAAAAGAAATCTCTGCCAACAGAGGACCAGATTGCAATCAAAAGTGTCAAGGCTGCAGCAAGGAAAAGAAAGTCCCGTGCAAATGAAAGCCCAGATCAAACGGCAGCCAGGAGAGCTTCCGATGCTGAGAAGCTACAAAACTTAGGGACTCCCAAACTTCTGAACAAGCCGAGTGTCCAATCAAGAGCAGCTCTGCAGAAGCTAGCTTAATTGCCGCCTGATAAGGCTGCTTTTAAGCTAACACACACACGTACACACGCGCACGCACGCACGCACACGCACACGCACACACACACACAAACATATATATACCATCGACTCTCATTCGACGTATGAGGGTCAAGCAGATCAGTTCCTAGAAACTGAGAGCCCGACGCCGACACATGAGATTTGATTATAGTGGTGAGGGTTTCGTGCAGGACCATCCACACTTTTTGAAGGGACGAATACAGAGACCTAGTGCAGTGAATGCCACAAGGTCCCCAAACGACCCTCCGCAGGTTTTGAATTCAGAGTTGACCTTCTCCTAGACCAGTTGCCATCCAAGGCTATAGAACCCAGTCTGTCTTGCTATTTTACCCATAGCTGGAGGGAGGAGAAGAGGATTCACACCTTTCCCAAGGGTATTAGCACGTACGTAAATGTAATAGATTCGACTGGAATTAGAACTCGGCTCTCCGATTCCTCAATCCGATATATATATATATATATATATATATATATATATATATATATATATATATATATATATATATCTTTTAGGCATATCTGATTGAATAAATTGCAGATATTATGACTGCTAATTTTTCAAAAAATCAGTTCATACTCACGAATAACCTTCCGTGTATTGATGTTAAAGGTTGAGAGAAATGTGCTATAGCTATTTAAATTTCTTTTATTTTTATTTCCCAAGTGCATATATATATATATATATATATATATATATATATAGTATAAAAATTTAGGAGAACGGCCGATTCCGCTACCTTGGTTTAAACTTTTCAATATCTTCAGGCGATTTCGGTCTCCTAATACCTTCCCGATGGCATCAGCTCTCATCTTAGTATTTCTGCTGATGACACAAACATTTACTCCTGTCTCGATTTTGAGTGTGATCAGTTCGTTAAGTTCAAATTGGCGGTTGATCTCAAAACTGACCTACAGTCTGTTGTTATCTGGGGCAAAGAATTACTTTATTTTGACGCCTTCAAAACAAAACTGATCTCTATTAATCATCGTAGAGACACCTTACTGACTTCCATCAGCATGGCCGATGCTAAACTCCCGGGGAGTGACTAGTTGGGCCTTCTCCGGCTAATATTCTTGTGTGACATAAAAGTGAAAAGACTATATTGAATCCATTGCTCAGTGTGATACTAAGAAAGTTGGTTTACTCTGTCGTGCTAGACAATTTTTCTCTTTAGAATCTATCTTACATATCCATAAGTCTACCATTCGACCGTGCTTAGAATATTGCTGTCACATGTGGTAGGGAGCTTCTGCTATATATTTAGAGATTCTTAATAAAATACAAAAAAGAATCGGCAATATTATTGGTCCTGATCTGGCGCCTCGACTTCAATCAATTTCGCACCGCTCCTTAATAATGTTTCTATTTTCTAATTATTTAACATCCAGTAACACCTTGTTCCTTAGTGGCTATACTGTCTTGCGGGGGTGAATTTGATTATAAGATAGATAGATAGACAGATAGATATGAAAATAACACGATATATTTGAAAAGGACAAGTCAAAATAGATAGATAGATAGATAGATAGATAGATAGATAGATAGATAGATAGATAGATAGGAACAGGCTGAGATAGATAGATAGATAGGAACAGGCTGAGATAGATAGATAGATAGATAGATAGATAGATAGATAGGAACAGGCTGAGATAGATAGATAGATAGATAGATAGATAGATAGATAGATAGATAGATAGATAGGAACAGGCTGAGATAGATAGATAGATAGATAGATAGATAGATAGATAGATAGATAGATAGATAGGAACAGGCTGAGATAGATAGATAGATAGATAGATAGATAGATAGATAGATAGATAGATAGATAGGAACAGGCTGAGATAGATAGATAGATAGATAGATAGATAGATAGATAGATAGATAGATAGATAGATAGATCCTTTGATGTCCATGTTAGAAGAATATAACTAATATGTTCCGTACTAAGGAATTGGTTTCAAGATACATCATCGATAATTCAAAAGATGACTACGACTTTCGCCATCCTTTTCCTAGCGTTTCTACCTGCCGCCTACATTTCCCAACTATTGATAGGTACAAAGTTATTAGTTTCTGACCTTTACTATGTCGGATATAAATCGCCATAAACACGTTAGCAATATCTCGTCTTTTTCAAATATATAATTAGAAGAATAATGATGTGTCAGGAAACTGCAATAGTATTCTATATATTTCGACTTGAGAAATTATTCAATGCAATTTCGGAACTTCTAAGTTCGCTAAGCGAAAACAAAATGAATAAACTTTCCCCGATCTGTCAGCGTCTGAATTGAATTTATGTTATGAGTTTATGTTTCATCGTAGTAACAGCGTATTGGTCATTTATTAACTGTGAAAAGGCAATATTTGCTCAGTGTCTTATCTTATTGAGTTGCTGGCGCTGTCGTATAATTTCAGTATTATGTATCATTAGACATATTCATATACACGCTGCCTAATAGTTCCGGGAATTAGGATACAAAAGATAGCTGTGTTTACCCTTATACTTAGTTTCCAACGTCTTCTTCGAAGAAGTCGCAGTTTCGAAGACTTTTCCAATAATCTATGCATTTCTGGGAGTCCAAATTCCCCAAGAC
>OZ038487.1:16694913-16779913 GCA_964036315.1 Acanthosepion esculentum
CGAAAAAGTTGGCTATACATGAGGATTTTCGGCATCCAATCATCATTCATTCTGATGACATGACCAGCCAATCTGAACTGCGATTGCATCAGAAAGGATTCGATACCAACGACGCCACATTTGATGAAAAGATCAGGGTGAGAGATTTTGTCCTGCCGTGTATAACCGTATATTGAATGAAGACAGCGTTTATGAAAAGCATCAAGGTGATTGATGTGCCTCCTGTATGGCGTCCACGATTCTGACCCATAAAGAATGACTGCTCGATAGACACTGATTTTCGTTTTCAGTGAAATCCCACGAACATCCCATAGATAATGCTTCAGCTTTGGTTGCCATTGATATTTAGTTAATTATCTCGTCATCCCAAAATGCACTTGAATTGACATACATATATATATATATATATATATATATATATATATATATATGAATTCGTTTTGTCCGTCATGCAGCACTTATCCATGAGCGCAGTCGTTCCCGACTTGCGACGAAATATCATAATAATTTGCAAAATTTAATTTATAAAAAAAATTGGGTGTTCTACTAATCCTGGTATTGGTCAGAATGTTTAAAATTTTTCTTCATACCAGTTGTCCGCGCTTGAATTATCTATTCTCTCGCACGGATTGGATTTTTGTGTTCCCCGCTTGCATATTAAGCGAAAGGAAGTCTATTCATAGTTTGATGTTTTGTTTGCCCAGCTAGCTAAGCTTCAACCTGAATCCGTTAGCAAGTTCAGCAACCTTAAGGCAAAGCTGAACAATATAGCACATTGCTACGCAGGTACTCCTGTTTCACATAATGAATCAAAGTGGAAAAAGGAGCAATTTCGGGTAATCAAAGCACTTCGTAATAATAAATCTTTAGTAATTACGAAACCCGACAAAGGCACTGGTGTCGTTATTCTTGATTATCAAGATTATATTAAGAAGATGATGACAATTCTTGGGGATTCTTTTAAATTTGTCCGGTTAGGCCCAATAGATAAATTTGATTCCACATTATCTATTGAGGTTCCAAAAACGTCCAGTTAAGTAGATAAAAAGTGGGAAATTGTCCACTGACATTTCCAATTAGACCCTCGGTCTCTATTCGTCCACGTCTTACCCAAAACACACCACTGAGACCTATTCTATCTAAAATAGGGTCTTCCCAACATGGCGTGGCGAAATGCATTTCTGCCATATTACAGCCAGTTTTAGAACAATATAACTCTGCTTGTATTAAAGATTCGTTCGAATTCTCTGATTTTATGCAGCGTTATTCGTTGATGGATAAATTTATGTGTTCCTTCGACATTTCCAGTCCATTTACCTGCGTTCCACTTGCTGAGACTATCGATATATGTATCGATATATGCCCTGTATCAATATATGTGCTGATGCCCAGTATCGTAGTCAGTTGTCCCCTCCTGTTATTCCTGAGGACGTTTTTGTCGAACTGATGAAATTTACCACGATGTCAGTCGAATTTAGTTTTGACGGCGTCATGTACAGGCAAGTTGATGGTGTTTCGATGGGTTCCCCTTTGGGACCCATTTTAGCAAATATCTTTGTTGGGTTCCAGGAAGAGAGTATGTTTTTGAAATTTAATAAACCTGACGTTTATTTCCGTTACGTCGATGACACCTTTTGTCTCTTTGATAACGAGATTGAAGCGGACCAATTTCTTATGTCCCTTAACAATATGCATCCAGCTTTAAAATTTACCCAAGAAAAGGAAGTTGATTCGTCTCTTCCCTTTCTTGGTGTTTTAGTTAACAGATCTTCGTCGGGTTTTGTTACTTCTGTTTACCATGAACCGGCGTTTATATACCCGTTGGGATTCTTTTTGTCCCACGAAACGTAAAATTAATTTAATTAAAACCCTTACCCATAGGGCCCTTATGATCTGTTCTGAAATTAGGTTGTTACTACTACTCTCTGTAACAATGATTATACTTTGGGCATTGTTCAATCAATAATTAAGAATAAAATTGCTGAATTCAATAAAGTTAAACCTGCTATATTAAAAAGATGTCCTGTGCCTTCCTTGGCTGGGTGATATCAGTGATAGATATGCTAAGCAGGTTTCTCTAGCAGTTCGACATTGTTACTTTGCCGTTAACACTCGTGTTGTTTTCTTTGCCAAGCCTGTCCATACGTAAGGACGTTCTCCCTCCACATCATAATAGTTCTTTAATTTATTCCTTTAAATGTAGTTGTCGTTCACGCTACATAGAACGACTGAAAGGCTGGATGTCAAAATAAAGCAACACGTTCCAACGAAAATCCGCAATCTTAAGTACAATCCTTCAGACATTCTGACCAATACGAATGGGTCTTCCATGGCAGAGCACCTAATAAATAGACATAATTGTGCTACTAGTTTCAGTGTGGACTCATTTACCATTCTTAGTAAGTTCCACTCGAATTACCACTTATATTTTATCGTTGAAGCCTTCTCTGTGTAAACAGAAGGACTTTGTACTGGGCCTCCAACTAATTTCCATCTAAGCAATATTTTTTTTTCTCCAATAGATATTGTCCATTTTTAGTGATAATTCTGTTTAATTTATTAACCTCGATTTAGCTCTGTTGAGCGAGGTTCGAAACCGGTTAGCCTAGCTCATTTTTCAGTTTTACTTTTTATTTATTATCATCATGAGTGGTAATAAAAATAATTCTTGTCTTTTCATGGCAGTCATAAAGTTTTGTACCACAAAACACATATTTATATATATATATATATATATATATATATACATACATACATACATACATACATTCATATATATATATATATATATATATATATATATATATATATATGTGTGTGTGTGTGTGTGTGTGTGTATGTATACAGCGTTTCTCATAATGATGGGACACATTTTAAATGCAAGTATCTTGGATCATAAAAGATTATACAGTGTCCCTGTAAAATTATCAAAATGACACACGGTACCAAATATATTGATTTTATTATGTACCATGTCCTTTCAGGACATATGCGATCATGGCTCTCCACTTCCCCCTATCCCTTGCAGCACTCAACAAGTTCCCTCCCTGTGCTATCTCTACCAGACCACGTTCTGTCATCCACCTGCTCAAGCCTACCAGGAATGTCACGCGCTGCTTTCCCTTGTTTCTCATTCCCTCTATTCGATCCGTGAGTATCAAACTCTCCAGGCTTTCCTACCTCATTATGTGTCCCAGGAACTTTAGCTACCTCTTCCTGATGTTAAGTATAAGCCTCCTCCTTGTTTACATCCTCTCTAAGATCTCATTGTTGCTCACACGATCGGTCCATGAAATCCTTAGCATCCTTCTGTAGAACCACATCTCTATCGACTCGAGTCTATTTTTCATCTTTGAGGAAAATCGTCCAACATTCGCTGCCGTAAAGAAGGACAGATGTCACGTAACAGCTCAGTATTCTTTTGTTTGTTACCAAAGAAATCTTCCCGTCTCTCAATTCTACATGTTATCTAAGATTTTGCTATTTCCAACAGGTATCTCTTTTGTTGACCGTGGCCCCGCATAATATCACGGACTCCGAAAGAAATTCCATACGTCGTGGAAGCATACTTCACCAGCCAAAGATCTATCGCTGCAGCCCAAAGAAAATTCCGACAGCATTTTGGAAATCGAACTCTTGTACATTAATTTATGCAATAAATATATTTGGTACTCTGTTATTTTCAGATTTTTTACAGGGACATCCTGTACAATTAAATAAAAGAGTTCTTTTATCTTATTTCAATCCGTACTTCGAGTCTCATGGAATTAATCTTAACCAATCTTCAGTGGATTTTTTGTAAACAGTGTTTATTTACAGACACATTTTTTTGACTGAGAATTGGATGAAAAATTCTATGAAATTCGGAGAAAAAATTTGAAATTAGATAAGTGAATTGTTAAAGTATATTATTAATCATTATCATCATCAACAACAACAACAACAATAATAATAATAATAACTTTATTTTGCCAAAAAGAATATCGACCAAGGAACTTCAGAAAAATAACGCATTAAAACTTCGTAAGAAGTGATAGGGAAATATATATATATATATATATATATATATATATCATAAAAAGGCTCAAACACTAATAGTCCATGGTTATAATTTATTACATTGGAATCGTAATCACGATCCAATTCATCAGACCTACAATTCAAAAAGAAATCGGAAAATATAACTCCGGGTATAAAAATAAAATTTTAGTGAGAGTGTATGTGTGGGAGTGGGAAACAAGTGTGAGTGGGAAATGTATAAAAGCTTTAGAGAGAGGTGTAATAGAAGAAAGAAGAACAGGAGGGCCTAGAGGTGAAGGTGGGGATTCAAATTTAACAGAGAGAAGTTTTAAAGAGAAGAGAACTTTCAGAGGGAACTCACACTTTTTGGGTCCTGTCACTGGATCTAACCAACGCCTTTATCCACTGTGCCATGTGTCCTTGAGGACATCAGTGTAAGAATTTCTGGGTATTATAAACCTAACGTCTTCAGCAACCATTTTTACCAGTGCTCATATTCCTCTAATATCTCGAACAGAGCAAGGGTTCAAGACATCCGTATACCGTAAACCGACATTCACCGGACAGTACCTCATTTTCAACTCCCACCATCCATACAGCGTAAAGAAAGGGATCGTCCGCTGCTTGCAACACCGAGCAAAAGTCATAAGTGGCGACCCAGAGACAATAGATAAAGAATTGGTCAGTATAAGTAGTACCTTACAACGTAACAACTACCCTGGGTACATGGCAGCAGCCAAAAAAAAACTGGCATAGGCTGGTACAAGAGGAGGACAACAACTCTCACAAAAAAGTCTACCTGCCTTATGTGAAGGGGTTATCGGAGAAAATACAAAGGAGCTGTGGTCCATATAACATCAGGACAACCTTCAAAAGCATGACGACACTTCGCAGATATCTCTCCGGAGGTAGACCCCCCATAGAGGAGAGCATGACTAAAGACTGTGTGTACGCTATCCCGTGCACCTGCGGAAAGAAATATAAAGGGGAGACAGGCTGCTCCCTTAACGTAAAGTTTCAAGAACACCAGAAAGCTGTAACATGAGGGGAAGTGGAAAAATCAGGCGTGGCTGACCACATATGGAGAGAGAAGGGAGATCACCGTCCTCTGTGGGACCAGGTTGAGATCATAGACAAGGAATACCATTGGAAAATTCGTAAACTTAAGGAATCAGCACATATGCTAGGCCATAAAAATCTCCTGAGCCGACCAAGCATAGAAATGAATACAATATGGGAACCAGTAATAAGGAGTGCCAGAGAAAAGCAATAATAACAACAAAAGTTTCAATATGAGCTCTGGTAAAAACATAATGGTAACAGCAAAATTGCAATATGAGCACTGTTAAAATGGTTGCTGAAAACGTTAGGTTTATAATACCCAGAAATTCATACAAGGACACATGGCTCAGTGGATAAAGGCGTTGGTAAGATCCAGTGACAGGACCCAAAGAGTGTGAGTTCCTGGTTAAGGCAGTGGAGAACTTTCAGAGGGAAAATTAGCAGGAGATAATTGACAACTGACACCCATTAAACATGGCACGTGGAACTAGAACAGTCTACCCCAGTGAGCGAAATAAAGGGTTCAGTTCGACATTCCAACTACCTGAAGAAGGCCGAAGCGTTCAACGGCCAAAAAGTTGTAATAAATATGGCGACAAAGATGAGGATAATAGTCAGAATAATGTAAATAATAATAAAGGTTGAACTTAAAATTGGTAATTTTTATTTTCATTTTTATAGTAAAATTTAATACTAATCAGTTAGAATGTTTCCTGTTTTAGGTCTAACCCTAACATTAATAAACGTTAATAAAAACACCGATCAAAATAAAAATAATAAATAAATATATAAGATAAAAAATAAAAACAAGCAAAATAATTTGACCCAAATAAATAAACAAATAAACAACTTCCGGTAAAATAGCCGGCATAATAGACTACCCACAATAAGCTATATAAACACATTTTTACTACGTTAATAAAAACACCGATCAAAATAAAAAATAAAAATAAAATAAATATAAACTATAAAAAAACAAAAATAAATTAAATAAAGCCAAGCTAAATAATTTGACACAAATAAACAAATAAACGACTTCCGGTAAAATATCTGCCAAAATAGACTACCCACAATGCATCACAGACCCGTATATAAAAATAGCCGAGAAAAATAACAGCACTCATGGCCTGATGATTGCATCTAGCATGAAACAGACTGTTGCCTCTAAGTGTTGACTTCTATGTTCACTTTTATATTTACACACGCTCTATCTCTATCTCGAGCACTTTATTCCATAAATATAGCACACTTTAAGACTATATTTCTTCATATATATATATATATTTGGGACAATATATATATATATATATATATATATATATATATATATATATATGTAATCCCATATATATATATATATATATATATATATATATATATATATATATATGTGTGTGTGGGATTACATACATATATATATATATATATATATATATATATATATATATATAATAGTAATAGCTGTCCACCCGTAATCGAGGCTACCCTTCTACTAAGGCGGCCTCGCCAATCGCTATAGCAGACACCTGCTGTGTTGTTTATACTGCAACTATGATGTCTACCCAGTTTTACTCACACGGCTTGGGTCAATACGTGGTATAGTTTTCAGGCACTTTCGAAAGGTGCCGCACACTGAGATCGACCCCTCCAGTCTGATAACATCAGGAAGTCTCCTTCCTGATAAATCGACCATGGTGAGATTCGAAACTGGGCCTCGTGGTCAGAATTCGGCCCTATATATATATATATATATATATATATATATATATATATATATATATATATATATATATATATCCCTGCCTTACAGCTTACAAAGAATCCTCATTGTCATATAAAATCTGTCTTCGCTGGTGCTTCTGCTTAAGATTATCCCGAAGTTCGCCCTGTCTTTTCGCTTCAAAAGATTTTAAATTCATTCTCCGCCGCGCGTCCTGAGTTTCCGCTCCGTTTTCCCACGTTTTACGCTCGACGCTTGATGTTATCCTTCTTCTTATACGTGTAACGCAAGAGGCGGCTGCCTACTGGACGTTTGCTATTCTAAATCTGGCCATGGAATTACAGCTTTGGAACCCTGGTATCATCCATTCTCACCAAATGACCTGCCCATATCAATTCGATCTTAATAAGGAAAGTTTCGATGCTGGTTATATTACATCTCGGAAATAAGTTGCTGTTCTTCACTTTATCATCCCACTGAACGAAGACAACGCATATGAAAGGAATACAATTGATTTATATGATGTCGATAAGGGTTCCATGATTCAGCACTGTAGACTTGTGCTGAGATAAGTGTGGATGTATTGATATAAAGTTTAACCTTAAATCATACGTCATGATTGTTCGAGGGACTTTAATCCAAGCATTCAAATGCTAAGCTAGTTCTGGATATTCTTGATTGAATTTCCCGGTTCGTTTTTGCGTCTTTAGAGAATGTAGAACCGAGAGAGGCGAATGTTTTTTAAATTCTTTGCCCAATGATAAACACTAACAGCTTGACAGGGGATGGACTGCCACGTCTGGTAAAGAAGTTCAGTCTTTTTAATTCTGATTGTTAATCCAAAATCTTTTGAAGCTTCATTAAAACTATCGAAGGTAGACGGTACGGGAGCAATGATGAAAGCTATAAGAGAGCAAACATCAGTAAAAATCAAATGCAACTTCGTTTAGGTTTAGTCCTTAAAACGTGGCTGATTGCACAAAGCTCCACGTGTCCTAAATTCGACATCCACATATTCAAAAAGATTTAAAAATGACTTTTTTCAATTATAACAGAAAAAAAACGTATATGTCCCTCTTTTGTGTGGTTACAACCTTGAAAAGAAACTGATTATTTTCAGATCTTACAAAAGCTTTTATTCTATAAGGAAAACAAACGATTGCATCTTTTCTGGTATTCCGAATCATGCCAGAACTTTCCAGACATCATCACTAGTCACGATCTGAAGAATCGTAACGTAAAAATACACCTGCTAAAGTATTTGGGTAAAATTAACTTTGGGAAACTATTTAGCGTTTTTTTTTTTATAACTACATTTTTTATAATCAGATTTGTAATTACTTCTTTGACTAATAATTGAATTTAAAATTAGCGAAGCTCATCTTTTTTTAAATCTCTGGAATTGGTTTAAATGGGAACAGAAATATCTAAAAGACAGATTGTTATGGGAACTTACCCATAATAATAATGGACTATTCCGGGCATCATAAATACTGCTCCTCAAGAGGAAGGGCAGAGTCAGTCAGAGTCAGAGTCAGAGAGACAGAGTCAAGAGTCAGACAGAGTCAGTCAGTCAGAGACAGAGTCGAGAGTCAGACGATTACTGTAAGACATTGGAATAGTGATACTTGTCGAGACAACATAGTTCACTCTAACCAAATCTGATATTCATTACTAATACTTCTACTTCTTTGTACATATTTCTGTTTGTAATATATCTGTGTTATTCCATACCTGTGTTCGAGTTATTCTTCATTGGTTCTACCTTGGACCATCACCATGGTACAAGGAACTTGGACCATAACACAGATATTGCGGACCATTTAATCCCTATATACAAGGGGCAAAAAGGAAAAGGACTCAGTAAAAACTTGTGGCAAATGCCAAATCACTCTAGACCTTTTTCTTAATCATTTCATCCCAAGGAAGGCGATAATGCCGCTAAAACGCAAGAGATTACTGGTTGTGAAAAAAGAATGAGAAGACTTCAGGAGGCAAGATAATAAAAGAACAAGCTTCAGGAAGACAGAAAATGGCGATTGACGCTGCATTTAATTTTTTGAAGATTGTAGATGCCTGGGAAGCAAGGAACCGGAAGAGAGTTCCACAGGCGAGAAGCGCGAGAAATGAAACTATTAAAATAGAACTTACGGTTGTTACATCTGGCTATTTCAACGATGAAAAACGATGAGACCTCGTTGCCAATCTAGTAGTACACTTAGGTTTGTGTCGTCGAGGTTCCAATCAGGAGATTTCATTAGAACAATTACCATGAAAGCATTTGTAGAAATGACAGGGGGAATCGGTGGGAAAGAGACTGAAGTCAAGGTGCCAGGTCAACACCGATAATATTACAGACTCTTCTTTGGATGTTGCAAAGATATAGCAGCCATATTCAATGCACGGCCGAATGGCAGATTTTTACAAATGCAAAATTGATTCTGATAAGAAAAATTGGCTGGCACGACACAATGAACCAACTTTCTTAACAGTAAACCTAACAATTGATTAAATATAATCATTCCAGTTCATGTCAGTGGAAAACTAAGAAGGTACGCTGATTGGCTCATCTGGAGGTTAGCATCAGCCATGCTGATGGAAGACAAAAAGGGTTCTCTATGACGATTAAAAGATAGCAGTTTCGTTTCGGAGGCGTTAAATTTGACAAGGCATGTCTTGCCCCAGATAACAACTTATTGTAAGATCTATCGAAGTATTATTAAGACAGAAGTAAGTGGTTGTATCATCAGCATAGATACTGATGGCACAGGGAACGTCGTTAATGAAGGTTAGAAACAATGTAGGTCTAAGGATAGAACCCTGGCAGTGGGGGGCTTCGCATTAATACATGATCTAGAAGCGTGTCCGTTCAATGTCACCTTCACTACACAATTTGTTAAGAACTATTGGATTGTCAAATATTCGACCAGAGACACCACAGCCCAAGCCAGCATGCCAAACCCTATGAAACGTCTTCGAGATATCTAAAGCCACAGTCCGAGCCTCGCCGTCATATCTAAAGCCTGATATTTTTATCCAGTGACCCGTAGGATCGGAAGGATAAAATGGAGCACCATGTGTACAGCCACAGTAAAAGGCGTGTGCGGAAGTGGTGTTTCTTGAGCAAGATAGCCTGACGTAGCCCAATACTATCCAGGACAGAATTTAAAGTTTTTCCTTCTCCTAGACCGGTTGTCCAGTCTGTCCTGCTATTTACACATAGCTGGAGGGAGGAGAAAAGGATTCATATCTTTCCCAAAGGTATTAGCACTTAAGTGAATGTAACGGATTCGACTGAAATTTGAACTCGGCCCTCCGATTCCTCAATCCGAGGTCTATCCATCGTGCCTCCCTAAGCCTGATATACAAACTCATTAATAGCTTTTAACACATCGGCGGTTGACATAGAGCAACGAAAGCCACATTGTTTATCTGAAATGAGGCCGTGTGAAGCAAGATGCTTAATCGATTCGGAGTTGATTAGAACTTTTAGCACATTGCCAAAAACACATAAAAGACTAATAGGACGATAATTCGAGGGACCGGGCTGTTCACATCTCTGAATCAACTCCAATGCACCATATTAGCAAGTACAAAAATATTTAAGAAATTATAACGCAAATTTTCATCATCACAAACTTTCTCACGCATTTTTTCTCTTTTTACTCATTAGTCTTGAAATTACGAACTATGGGTTAAACAGCAGACGTTGTATCTGGAAAAATCATTGTATCAATATTGTAACGCAATGTTCACTCGCAAAAAAAATATATATATTTTTACAATCCAAAACACGTTTCGGCTTTAGACAATCCATAATTGATTGATAAACCGCAAAAAAAAAACAAATCAATCGTTAAATACACCTACTTTTTGCTTTACATGTTCCAGTAGACACTTCTTATTTACGTTGAAAGGAGTAACACAGAGGCTGAAGTTTCTCTTAGAAAACTGTTTTTTTCTCTTCCCTGTACCTCACAAGAATAATGCTTGAGGAAAGATTTATAAAAGAGACAGATATTTAAAACCACTATTTTTCCGCAAGAAAGTACGCAATAACATAGTGCTGTGGACCAAATAAACCCTTCTGTTCCAAATCATTGGAAGTGTAACTTTCGCGAGTTCAAATGGCGTCGTGGTCTACCAGTTGTATACGAAAAGGGGTTACTAATGGTAAACCACATTAAAATTTCTCAACATTTTCAAAAGAAATGAATTCAACACATAATAGATTTAATACATTTATATACAAAATAACGTAGCTTAGAAAAATAAGAGAAATATATATTTATGGGATTAACTGTAGGTAGTGTGTGTGTGTGTGTGTGTGTGTGTGTGTGTGTGCACACGTGTGCGTGTGTGTGTGCACACGTGTGCGTGCGTGTGTGCGTGTGTATGGCCACATGATCCACTTGAGACTAAAATGTCGCTTCGCATGTGGACTATGAAGCATCTCCGGAAGGGAAACGAGACACGTCTTGTCACTATGGTGTCCTGTAATTAAAGATAGAGAAGAAGAGGTCTTGAGTCCTTTTCTTTTCTATTGTTTTATATAATGTTCACTCGCAAAAAAAAATTGAATTATTTTTACAATCCAGTATCTCCGGAAGGGAAACGAGACACGTCTTGTCACTACGGTATCCGCTAATTAAAGATAGAGAAAACGAGGTCTTGAGTCCTTTTCTTTTCTATTGTTTTATACAATGTCACCTAGCTGGCATTAATAGAGGTTCCCTAAAAGACAAAGTGAGTTAATCCCACAGAAGTTTATCGGATGTATAAAAAAAAAAAAAAATAAAGAGTCATGTGATTAATGCCTCCGAGTAATCCCCCACCAAAATACTGACAAGTATTCTACTCTACGGATACCGCCGGAAAGGGTCTATTCATTATTATTTCTTCATCTGTCTAATAAGTTTATGAAATAAATTTATCTCGAAATCGTTGTTATATATGTAAGTAAAAATAAAATAAAAGATAATCTCAAAGAAAATGAAATGGTTTATTAATTCAGTGCTTGGAAACATTCCCTTTGAGAAACACTGAAATAATTTAATTCGCATTTAAGTGTTCGTGAATTACAAATACATACTCACATACATAACATAGACCGTGGGCATTTCGATGTGGTATATTGATTAGCAATCTTACCTCGCTAGTTCTATTACGACTGAATAGTGTGTTCCTCACTGGGTGGTCCACACTTTCGGCCTTGAGACACATTGTAGCTGAGGTAACAGCCGCATTTGAATACAAAGGAAATCAAACTGATAAAATGTGGCTTCTGCGCATAAATACAAATGTACATCATTTATTAATCATTTCACCTCAAGCAAGGCAATAAAGCCACTAATACGCAATGGGAAATGTGACAGAATATGAGAAAAATCCTTATTAAGGAGTGAGAACAATAAAAGAACAGAAATTAAGGAGAAAGAAGATAACGATTGCTATTGAATTTAAATTTTTGAGTGGGAAGCAAGAAGCTGCCAATCTAGGACTATTTTGGAATTAATAAAGTCTAGATACCACAGATGAAAGCGATATTTATTCTGTAAAATAAACAGAAATGTAGCACAAGGCCGAAGTGGGGGATTTGGGGAAAGGACGGTCTTCTTCTGTCTTAACTATAACTTAGCTAGCCGTAAACACTGACCCAATCGTACGAACAATATTCCTTACACCAAAACAACACATTCATACATACCTTTCTTACTACAACCACCATAATACCACGTTGTCTCTATGAAAATACTAACTAGTCCCCAAATTTACAATTCAGTCTCTGTGGGTGGGAGGAAAACAAAACAACAATTCTAAAAACTAACCCCACAGATGAAAGCTCATCAGAACAATTACCATGAAAATATTTATAGAAAAGTCACAGCAGGAAAGTGACTGAAGCCGGGATGCCAAGTCAGGGCCAATAACATTGCACATTTTTCTTCCGACAAGAATAATTACAAATTTCAAATAAATACAATCTCAATTTCAAGCCAATCAAAGGCTTCCCCGTTTCTTTTTTTGGTAATGTAGAAAATCAGATTTTGTAATCCATTTTGGACGTATTATTTGGCGCCCTGTTTCATCCCCAAAATGGGAACTGCCGAGGGGTTTGAGCAATTTTTGTCCCTCGTCCATTTACGCACAGGACAGTAACATCCTCCTTGCAATGTAAAAAATTAACAACCTGATCTAACAATAAAAATAATTTTGACAATAAAAAACAAAACCGGTGCAATTTTGATCATTTTCACTGCAGATCTCTTTTAGAAACTTCACTTTAAGACACGAAGTTATTTTTTAAAATTACGACTTTTAAAAGTAACATGAAGTTGTCTTTAGGATATAATATAACATCGAATAAATGCTGCAACTATTATGAAACAAAGATGATATTATTCATTTATATGTTGTAGTAATTTATATAGTTCATTTGGGGCTCATATATAGGAGTTTGTATCAAATTGAATGCAGATCTATAAGTTATATAATATTTGGTTATGTATCCCAGTTGAAATTTCTTGGACAGATAAAGAAAAGGTGCTTAGAGAATTTGACATTCACAGAGCATACGTGCTTTTGAGAAAGAAAAAGCAAGTGACCTACATAACGTGCTTTTGTAAATGGATAACAGAACTCTGGCCGAGAGAAATAGTAAAGGGATAATTATTGCTTAGAGCTACAAAAGATAGGAGGCTGTGGAGAGCCATGATCGACCTACCTAATGTGCTTTTGTAAATGGATAACAGAACTGGGACTGAGAGGAATAGTAAGGGGATAATTATTGCTTAGAGCTACAAAAGATAGGAGGCTGTGGAGAGCATGATCAACCTACCTAACGTGCTTTTCTAAATAGATGACAGAACAGGGACTGGAAGGGATAGCCAGGGAATAAATATTGCTTAGAGCTAAAAAGGGAAGGACGTTGTGGAGAGCCAGAAAAAGGAAGAAATGTTCAAGGTTCAGTATCCTTTCTGCCGGTTTGTAATCTTTTGAATAGTTTTAAGGCAGAAGGGAAAATGCAAAGAATTTCTTGAGATTTCAAATCAACACCTTGAGGACCGATTGGCAAATTACCAGTAATACATTAACATTTGTTATGTTTTTATTTTAACCTAACGATATTGATTAAATAATGATTCATTTTTGCAATTATTTATAATTTTCTTTTATTTATTATACCAAATATTCAAAGAATGACAGAATGCAAAATAATTCTTAATAACTTGTGTAATGACAAAAGTACGCAGGTGTAGGCTTTAAGAAAGCTTTATTCAACTGAGAATTCAAGGTTCGCGTATATTGTCCTTTTATAGTCCCATTAAACAGAAATATCTCTCCCAAAGAGGAGAGTAATACTATAAGGGGAGACCACTCGTTTCGTTCCAAGAAAGTAAACATTCGCATTTCAGGTACTGGCAAAGTGTAAACTTTGGCGTTGCAGGTTCTGATTAAATATAAATTTTTGTGTAGCAGGTGTTAGATAAATGTAAATTTTAGAGTTGCAGGTGCTGGGTAAATATAAAATTGGCGTTGCAGGTGCTGAGTAAATATAAATTTGTAGTTGCAGGTGCTGGGTAAATGTAATCTAGATTTTCAGGTGCAGGGTCAATGTAAACTTTGGCGTTGCAGCTGTTGGGTAAATGTAAACTTTAGCATTGCAGGTGTTGAGTAAATATAAACATTATTATCACAGCTTCTGGGTAAATGTAAACTTTGGAATTGCTGGTGCTGAGTAAATATAAACTTTGGCGATGCAGGTGTTGGGTAAATGTAAAATTTGGCGTTGCAGGTGTTGGGTAAATTTAAACTTTAAAGTTGCAGGTGCTGACTAAATATAAATTTGGCGTTACAGGTATTGGGTAAATGTAAATTTTGGAATTGCAGGTGCAGGGTAAATGTAAACTACGGCGCTACATGTGTTGGTTAATTGTAAACTTTGGCGTTGCAGGTGCTACGTAAATATTGACTTTGGCATCTCAGATAATGAATAAATGTAAACTTTGGAGTTGCAAGTGCTGAGTAAATATAAACTTTGGCATTGCCGGTGTTGGGTAAATGTAAAATCTGGCATTGCAGGCGTTAGGTAAATGTAAACTTTGGCGTTGCAAATGTTGGGTATATGTAAACTTTGGATTTTCAGATGCAGGATAATTGTAAAACTTTAACTTTACATGTGTTGTTTAATTGCAAACTTTGGCGTTGCAGATCCTGAATAAATGTCATCATTTCTGTTACTTTTTCAGTGAAAATTTCATCTTTGGCGTTGCAAGTGCAAGGTAAATGTAATCGCTATGGTTCCAAGTGCAGCATAAATATAATCAGTTGCTGGGTAAATATATTTCTAGGCGTTGCGGGTGGAGGGTAAATTCATTCGTTGGCGTTCCAAATTTTCAAGATGTTTTTATGTATCGTTTTTAATACCCTCCCCAAGTAGAATATTTATTCTGGAGTTAAAAAGAGATGAAGAAATCTGAGAAACGCCAAATAAATAAGCAGTTATTAGATCTTCTTAATGGATTGCTGAGAAATCTGACATGTGCAGTTGGGTCAGGAACAGTTGCTGGTCTCAGATGGCTGTCTTAATAAAAGATATATTTTTATTGATTCAAATGCAGCCTATTCCGGTATCAGAAAAAAATATTTCAGAATGTTTCCTTGAAGCATCGGTAAATGCAATAGACAAGTTAACGAAAATTAAAACAAACCACTATATGGTATTGAACAAATAATAGCCATCAGACTTCTACTTCAAGCCTTCATATTTGAAGCCCTTTTAACATTTTATTATTTTACTTATATTGATGAGTAAAAATTGAAGTATGACTCTGAAGTCATCAAGACCTTCAAGACTGTCTAGCGCCACTAATAGGCAACTGATTAGTTTACTGTCATATTGATACTCTGCCGATATTATACTGAATGCCTGCGAGGTCAGTAGTAGCATTCTTAAGCCACTTGTTGTGATGGGCGTTAAAATCGCCAAACGATGTGAGCGAACGGATGGAGAGAGAGAGAGAGAGAGCCTTGTATATGCTGTCGGAAATGATATCAAGTATTCCACAGTCCTGAGAGGACGGAGAGCGATAGAAGAAGAAGAGATAGCTTACAGCATTAAGAGATAGCCGGAGACACATGTACGAATGGTCCGGCGTTTCAAGAGAGCACTCTCTAGCCAGAGGGAGATGGTCCTTGACGTAGACACCAAGGCCATGCATGTGGGTTAGAGAGTCTTTTCTGAGGAGAGGAAGGTAGCCGGGGATCGAGAGATCAGAGGAGGGGATAGATGAGTCAAGATTGGTCTCACACAGAGCCAGTATATCCGGACAGTTTGCAGTGAGGAAAGATTCCACACTGTAGAAATTGGTTCTGATGCCACGGATGTTGGAGAACGAAATGTTGAGGGGTTTAGGTGATTTTTGAAGGGCTGGTTTAGATTTACTTTTTCGATCTTTGTAAGTCATCATGTGGAATTATGGTTGGAAGATGAGAAGGCCTGAGGTAAAAGAAGCCGACGGTTATCGTCCGCGACGTGGGCAGAGAGAATTTGGCACAGCCTGCATCATAATGTGGCCTCGGGGTTGCCCACCGGAGGTGACTGCAGGGACACCTATCCATGCGCGACATGGCACTACAGACACCCCGATATTATACAACTGTTGATCAGTGCGGCCGCTCAAGACGTTACGTAAGAGTTAGGGCTCCTAACAACCAGTCGGAAACAGCAACCAGGGAACTGTCAACCGTGTACCCTCAGAATGAAGAGGTAATGCCACAGACTACACACATCAAGGGAGAAACACAGCAACACTAGTACAGAGGCCAGAGAGACAGAGAGAGAGAGAGAAAGTTCAGGGAACCCCTTCCTAAAAAGAAACAAGGTGTGAGCCTCTACTCATGTCCAAGAGAAGGGGGAAGAGAGTTGACCGGGCGGTAGGAAAGCCTACCTACTCCTATTACATATAACACAAACGATAACGACAAGAACAACAAAAACATTAGAGGGGCTGACACTAGATGTGTGTACTGGGGGATTCGAATGGCATATTGTTTGTATATTACCCATTTACAACACTCAACACTAGGTTTTAACTTAGTATAAGTCCCATTGTCCCATTGTCCAATATTTTTAAAAAAAAAGGCTCATGCCAGCAAGTGTTCGTCGTCTACTTTATTTCGCATGGTCACTAGTGATAGTTTTTGGCTTACCTTTATCGCCAAGCTTCAAGTTTCGATGAACGCAGAGCTGGGGAGAGTGGGTGGGTGGGGTGGGGTCAAACAGGCATTCCACTCTCCCCCCACCACCACCAACAGTGGGCTTGTGCATTCAATAAAAAATTAAATTCAACAGGGAGAAAGAAACGGCCAGACAATTCCACGTCGAAACAATATTTTTATCTAGCAAGCTGAAGAAACGGCCAACTAGAAGAACATGGAAAGTAGTGACGACACACAAACTTAATTCTCAGACTTTGTCCCTTCTATAGCTTCAAAGACGGATTTCTAACTAACTAAACGAAAATGCAGGCTTACAAGTTAGGTTAGAATAGTTAGCACTAAAATAAATATGTTAGGAAAGCCAAACAGAACGAGGGTTAAAAAAAAATTATTACAAAGAGAGGGAGCGAGAGAGAGAGAGAGAGAGAGAGAGATTAAAACAATGCTGAGAAATCATGATCAGCAAAATGTCCAGTTATAATTTAACCGAATTTAATGTGTCCTTTTTTTATCTGTTTTCATTTGCTGTGCCAGTATTTGGGTTTATTCTTGGTAGTTCAGAACGAAATTTATCAGAATGAGTCACAGATCGAACGTTCTGTTGAGACATTATTTGTTGGTTGGAAATAAACTTGATAGTTGGGTTAAATATATATATATATATATATATATATATATATATATATATTGTGTATATTTAGGCAGCAATTTTTCATTGATGCATGTTTCATTAAATAATAGAGACAAGTTTTGTCTATTTATTTTAAGTTCCTTTCATATTGTCTGATAAGCTTAATAACATTATCATTGAAAGACGAAAGAAAATCACCATATTGATACATGTTTAAATCCAATCTAAGCTTTCGGCTTACATAAGATCTCAAAGATGACAATTACATTTCAATATATCAACCAATACACGGACGAAACAATAATGATAGTCTGATTTTGTTGCATGAAACGTTTCTAAGCAGCGACAAACTTGTGTGTACGAGACGCGGAAGCGAAAATCGCGTCGCAGTCCGTGACGTCACACATGACCACGCGAGAGTGAAAACGAGAAGTAATGGGAAGTCTGGGAAGCCGTTGGTATAAACGTTGGTATATATATATATATATATATATATATATATATATATATATATATATATATATATATGTAATTTAGCAGCAACTTTTCTTTTAAACATGTTGTGTTGAATGTTAAAGACAACATCGTCCTGCATATTTCAAAAGAAAATATGCAGGACGATGTTGTCTTTAACATTCAACACAACATATATATATATATATATATATATATATATATATATATATGTATATATATATATATAAAGAAACGAACACAAAAAATACGGGAAAAACTTACACCAATGATAAATGTATAAAAAGGAAAAAATATATATATAAGCAGTAAGTTGCTGATACCCCCTGGAGAGTGGACGGACGAAACTCGAGAGTCAGGATGCTGAAAGTAACATCAATCAGCTAAGTGACAAACCTTTACTGATATTAATCATATATATATCACCTTTACATATTGCTTACTTTTGTATATGTCTTTTAATTTCTCCTTGTGGGACAATTTAAGGCATATATATATGCACTGAATGTCTCGTATAACTTATATTTCTGTACTCATGTATTGTGTGCTCATAAAACGTTTTGATGTTTATCATATTTTGGGAATTCATTACTTTAGTTTATTCTAATCGTTCCTCCATTTTGGTAAGGTGTTAGTATCACCAGTATACTAGTGATTATTGGAGACTTTGGAGATTAAAGAAGACCAAGATATTCTTTCTCTTTCCAAGCTTTCCATTACTCTAATAATTTTGATCAATTTCCCAGTTTTGTATATGAAAAGAATTGATACAATTGTGAACTTGCAAAAGAAACCTATCACTGGTAATATTAGCCGTTTCCTTATAAAGAAACATTCATTGACCAAGGAGTCATTGATACTGTCGGTTGAAATTAATAAAACCTCTCTATTAAGACAATTTTTTCATGAAAATGAGTTTCTCAAGTCCAGAAACTGTTATTGTTCTTTCCAGTATTGATAGGGAGTTCCTTGCATTTTGTTTGAAGTAGTGTGGAATGTCATCATCTTGATTATGTCCTTATTTTCTCTTCGAATTACATGTGCTATCCATTTTAGTTCTTGCTGTTGTTGAAAGTCCTTAAGTGATGTGGTTTCTGTTATTTTGGCACACCTGTTTGTGATTCTGTAACGCCAGTCTACGAGATTCGAAGAAGGAAGGTCCTCGCCAAGATCCACGGACTTCCTTCGTTCGAAGACATATTTAATCACGCATTTTGGAAGACGGTTGTATACAATGATACTTTTGATATTTCAAGACAGGTTTTGTGCCATGCAAACCATATTGATGTGAAAATTTCAATCTGGCGATGCTATTTAATAATTTGCCACTAGTTTTTAGATTAATGTTATTCGGCGTAACTACTTTTAGCGCAGTCTATTCTATGTTCAATTTGCTTTCCTTCTATACGAAATTGTTATAACTGGTCCGTCACCATGATATCTGACGAATTTAGAACAAAACTAATTTCGATATAGGAAAACAAACAGTATTTCCAAAATATAACCCCTACAGAGAAACTTTTCTGCTTTCAATGAGCATCGCTGGCGTTGGACACCAAAGAGCAAACGCACGACGCCTTCTGGGCCTCACATTCTCCACAGACACGAAGTGGAGTGATTATTTAATCAATAGCTGCATCTAACGCGTCGTGTCAGAAGCTTTTTCTCATCAGAATCCATCTTGTACATTTACAATTCTATCATTTGTCCATGCATTGAATTCTGTTGCCATACCTTCTCTGGTCATCAAGCTGTAACTGTAGTATAATCTCCCATTTGTCCACGCATTGAATACTATTGCCATATCTTCACTGGCCATCTAGCTATACCTGGCATATAATCTACCATTTGTCCATGTATTAAATACTGTTGCCATATCTTCTCTGGTCATTTAGCTGTACCTGTAATATAATCTTCCATTTGTCCATGTATTCAATACTGTTGCCATATCTTCTTTAGTCATCTATCCGTAATATAATCTACCATTTGTCCATTTATTGAATACTTTTGCCATATCTTCACTGGTCATATAGCTGTACCTGTAAAATAAACTTCCATTTTTTCATGCATTGACTACTGTTGCCATGTCTTCTCTGGTCATCTATCTCTACCGGTAATATAATGAACCATTTTTACATGTATTGAATACTGTTGCCATATTTTCTCTGGTCATCTATCTGTACCTCTAATATAATCTACCATTAGTCCACGCATTGAATACTGTTGCAATATCTTCCCTGGTCATCTAGATGTACCTGTAATACAATCTACCATTTGTCCATGTATTGAATACTGTTGCCATATCTTCTCTGGTCATCCAGCTATACCTGAAATGTAATCTACCATTTGTCCATGTATTGAATACTGTTGCCATATCTTATCTGGTCATTTAGCTTTACCTGTAATACAATCTAATCGATGCTGACCTGCCATCCCGATTTCAGTCACTTTCTTGCCGATGTGACGTGGCTTCCCTCTGTCCTTTCTCCAGATATTTTCATGGCAACTGCTTTGACAAGCACACGAATCTTTGCCTGCTATATATTAATACACATGACGAAGTGATGACTTTTAGAGTGCTACTAGCTTGGCCTCTCGTTCCCACCCTTTCACTGTTGAAATATTTAAATGCAACTTCCACTTCTACTCTAACACTTTCTTTTCTCGCACTTCCTGACAGTGAATCTCCCTTCCAGTTAGTTTCTTCCCTGATAACTACCAATAATTTAAATGCAACGTTAATCGCCACCTTCTGTATTCTTGAACCCCTTTCTTCTTTTTTTCTTTTCCTCGGTCCTCTCTATATTTAGTCTTCTCTCTCACTTTCCCTCCCTGTAACCCCCTGCGTGCTAGTGGCATTACTGCCTTGCTTGGGGTGAAATGATTATAAAAGCAATTACTTAGCCACATACGAACATGCCAAAAAGATGTCTCAATGCAATTCATACCGTTTAGATAAAAGTGTATAGTTGTTAGAAATTAAAATCCCCATAGGAAATATTTGACCAATCACGGAAGACTAGAACCCTATTTTTCTCGTGCCTACTTTCGGGAAAAATTTTGTTTTATAAAATCCCGCAAAGTTCGAATTTTAGGGAGCAGTGATTCGAATATCTCCCCACAGCGCATGCTGAAAGAAATATATGTCAGTGACTTCAAGCAAATCATCTCCAACAACAAAAACAAAAATGGTCAGTAAATCTTCGCTAACGATAAAATTATTTTTTTCCAACCACAGCTTTTTTTTTCTGTGGGCCAACTACCCAAATATTTTGACTGTTCTAAATACTATATCTACTTCTTTCAACTCATTTTAATTCATGAACATGTGTTTGTATATATAAATGATTTATTTAAAAGGCATGAAACCATATTTCCTTTATTTTCATTTTATTATTGTTTGGAATTCGGACGTTCGAATTTTTAATATTATCTGGAGTACAGACTTGCCTACGCCAATACTATGTGAAATGAACAATATGCTTAACAGTAAATAATTTTCACAGTTGTAGGAATATTAGGTTCATCATTAGTGGTGAGCTTTTTAACTTTTACAAATTATGCTCATATTGGTACATTTCCAGTAACTACTTTGTCTTCGACAAGAATCTTTATAAGAATTTGGTAGAGGAGGAGGAGGGGAATTTGCTTCTGTCGTCTATACAACACTTTTAATTTGATTTCCTTTAAATGCTACCTATTTCTTTAACCATTTACGGATATGACTGTTCATACTCGATCTATGGTTATCAAGGTAATATATTTAATGTGGTTTGTCTCGATATTTCAACCTGTTCGCAACCGCTGAGTGTTTAGCGCTGTAAACGGGACACTCAGCCTTTGTCCCGGCTGTCAAATGCCGGTGTGGTTTTTAGACTGAATGGTCCACGAGAAAGGTGAACACGAGAAAGAACAAGAACCTGAAGAGAGAACAAAAACAAAATACAGAAAAAAAAAAAAAAAAAAAACAAGCATCTCCACGAGTGCTTTTATTTACAATAAAGAATTCATTTAATGTTTTAGTCCTTTTCTCATATTTAGTTTCAAAGAGGAGACAGGCGACAATACTGAACTTGATTTACACAGGAAATATATTCATATAAACCGTAATCTCTACCGGGGACAAATCTTCTTCTTCTTCTTCTTCTTCTTCTTCTTCTTCTTCTTCTTCTTCTTCTTCTTCTTCTTTGTGCCGTGTCCATTGAGGATATTGAAGATCATGACTCTCCACAATTTCCTGTCTTTGTAAATCATAATAAATTTTCTTCTTCTTTTTTGTACCGTGTCCCTTTAGGAGATTGAAGATCATGACTCTCCACAATTTCCTGTCGGTCGTAGCTCCTAATAAATTTTGTCTTTCTTCTTCTTCTTCTTCTTCTTCTTCTTCTTCTTTGTGCCGTGTCCATTGAGGATATTGAAGATCATGACTCTCCACAATTTCCTGTCTTTGTAAATCATAATAAATCTTCTTTTTTGTACCGTGTCCCTTTAGGATATTGAAGATCATGACTCTCCACAATTTTCTGTCGGTCGGAGCTCCTAATAAATTTTGTCTTTCTTCTTCTACTTCTTCTTCTTCTTCTTCTTCTTTGTGCCGTGTCCCTTCAGGAGGTTGAAGATCATGACTCTCCACAATTTCCTGTTCGTTGTAGCTCCTAATAAATTTTGTCTTTTTTCTTTTTCTTTGTGCCGTGTCCCTTCAGGAGGTTGAAGGTCATGACTCTCCACAATTTCCTGTTCGTTGTAGCTCCTAATAAATTTTGTCTTTCTTCTTTTTCTTTGTGCCGTGTCCCTTCAGGAGATTGAAGATCATGACTCTCCACAATTTCCTGTCGGTCGTAGCTCCTAATAAATTTTGTCTTTCTTCTTCTTCTTCTTCTTCTTCTTCTTCTTCTTCTTCTTTGTGCCGTGTCTCTTCAGGAGGTTGAAGATCATGACTCTCCACAATTTCCTGTTCGTTGTAGCTCCTAATAAATTTTGTCTTTTTTGTTATCTCTCCTAAACTCTGCTACTCCATTTACTAAAGCTTTTACAGTAAGGTTAACCCAGGGGCTTCTCGAAGTAGAGGCTTACAATAAGGGGCAGTTTATATGAATAAGAGAAGAAGACAACGGTTAACTCTAGACTTGAGCAGGTTAAAACTGTAGTGATCAGGGAAGCATCCTCTTGGAAGTCTGTTCTATAGGACAGTGATTTGTGGCAAGAAGCTGTTTAAGTGGAACTTACATCTCGTCGATGGAATACAGAAGGAAAATGGGTGATTTGCTACTATGTAAGTGGTATGGCGGGTCCTGGCCGTGAAGGTTAGACCTGGCGGAACCAAGGAATGTAGTTCATTCGAACACTTTCTATGGTAGTAGCGATAGAGCAGTGAAAGACTCATCACTTCCCGTCCGGGAAAGAGAGGTTGGAGGGTGGAAAATAATTCTTCTCCAACAAGGACTCAGAGATGCTTTTGAACTGGAAAGTGATAACTGGGCAGCTCCCACCCAAATATAACAACAGTACTCCATTTGGGGCCCGATCCGGCTCTTATAAGGGTATGAGGAGTCAGGTACTTACTGGAGCGGTACAGGGAGCCGATCATTTTACCTGCATCTTTAGCGATGAATCGTATATAAGAGTTTCACATATACATTACTTTTCTCTGTCCGTCTTGTCTTCAATCTGTCTTGTGAGTATCCTTTGAGCATTAAATTTTCAAAACCGTCTTTCCTCATTATGCGGTCTAGAAATTTCAACTGTCCGTTCCTGATGTTAAGAATAAGTGTCCTTTTTGTTTCCATTTTCTCTAAAATAGCGTTGTTGCTCACATGTTCTCAGCATCATTCTGTAAAACCACATTTCTCTTGCTTCAAGTCTCTTCTTCATTCGTGAGGAGATTGCTCATCATTCACCGCCGTGTAAAAGGACTGTTATTACGTAACAGTTCAGTACACTTTTCTTTCCTGATTGCAATGGTTAATGACTTCACTTTACCCATTCAGGCTCTAGAAAATGACAATTTTCAATGCCCATAGCCCATATTTTTTTATCTCTATATTCCCTTAAATTAACCAGATGACTCTCCCACTGATGAAGGAATCCTTGCCCGAAATCCAAAACAATGATAATTATAAAATTGCAGACGATTGTTGCAAAAAAAAGAGACATTTGGTTTCTCACTAGTCCTCAGCTTCAAATTAATTTTCGCACTTACCACTTTTCAGTTCTTGTACTAACCCTTTTCAAATAAAGTTCTTTAGGTCATGTATGTCACCATATTCTGGACGGTTTGACCGGAAGTAAGATATATCTATGGATCAAGCTCACAAAAAACATAAATCACTGGCAAAACACTGCATTTTATTTTGTAAATTTATTCATATATGTATTAAATATATTACGTTTTCAGTGTAGCATAATTCTCCGTCATCTTCGTTGTCGTCCACAGAGCCATGTTGTCCCTTTTCCTCAAAACTTTATTTTACTATGATGGTTTCAGGAGCGCTCTTATCAGTCTTGCAATATCCATATACATATTACGTTGAACAAGAGTAGAAGTTTATCTCTTGTTTCATGTTTAGGACTGATTTTCTAGTTCCTTCTAAAGCCTTCTCATTCTCTTTCAGTAGTCCTTTGGGTTTTAGGGGCATTATCGCCTTGTTTGTGGGGAACTGATTAAAAAAGATCATATGACAGAAAGCGGCGGTCGACGAATATGGTCTGTCGAGGCAAGTGACAGTCCCTGTGTAAATTTTGTGTTTCAAAACATAATATAAACTGTATAAATTCTTACTTTAAGTCGATAAGAACTGAATAAAATGTTGAACCTAGGTTAAATTTCGGCTCAAGCTAATTCCGATAATTATTTTTAAATTAGTTCGTATTATATAAGAAGTTAGAAGTTAGCAGTGCGTGTTAAACGCGAGTGCGTGTTATATACGAATAATTACAGTAATTTAACTTGCCTTATTAATTGTTGTTTTTAACTTAACGGTTCATTCGTATTTTTTGTTTTTGATTTTCTTTAAATTCCATGTTACTTCAGGACGTATGCAACCTTGTAATCATGGCTCGCCACGTTTTCCTTTTTCTGTGAACTGCCATGATTTCTTGGGAAAGATAGTGGAATGGTCTTACATTGCCTTCTCCGCGGTTTTCCTTCTGTTAGATTGTGTAGAATCTAGTCTATGCTGTTATTTCACCCATAGCTGGGGAATAAATGGATTCATGCCTTTCACAGGGGTATTTGTGCGAAAAGGAACGCATTAAGTTAGGAAATCAATTGTCGAACCGACTTTGAAGTCTAATCAAGAATTCGATTCCGAGTTACGTTTTAATAGTTCTGTCTTTTGTTTTCAAAGAGGCGACTTTGGTTAACAACGACACACGACATGGTGTTGAAGTAGAACGGGCCGAGAACTTTTCAGCATACTTCCGATGTGCTAAAGACAAAAGTAATCGGCACGAAACAAATTAGCTCTTAGAATGCCTGCAGATAAACTTCTATGGGGATAAGGAGTACTTAAAAGAAAGAAAATCATGTGTATTGGTCTTTACAGCGTTATTTTTTAAATCTGAATCACCCCAAGCAAGGCAATAAAACCACTAAGATGCAAGGGGATACTGAGTGTGAAAGAATAAGAAAAAAGAGAAAGATGAGCCATAACAACAAAAGAGTACTCAATAAGATGATGATTGACATTACATTTAAATTTTTGAAGATCAAAATTAGCTAGAAGGCATGGGACCGGAAGAGATTTCGACATGCAAGAAAAGAAATTGTTAGCATAGAACTTACAGTTACAACGAGCCAATTCAATTGTAAATTGATGAGACCTTGCCGCCAATCTAGTACTGCGATTAAATTCATGTCTAGGTACCCTAGTGAAGAGTTCCTTTGAACAATTACAATGAAACTATTTATAGAAAAGGCGCAGTGAAGCTACATTACAACAGTGAGAAAGTGACTGATACAGTGACGCCAAGTCAGGACCAATAATATTGCAGATTCTTCTTTGGGATTTTATCAAGAATCTCTAAATATACAGCAAGAGCACCAGACCATATGTGGCAGCAATATTCTAAGCATGGACAAATGGTAGACTTATAAATATGTAAGATAGATTTTGGCAAGAAAAATTGTCTTGCACGACACAGTGAACCAACTTTCTTAGCAGTTGTTATGGTCCAGGTTAGGACCAAGGAAGAACAACACGAACACAAGAGTAGAAATAACGAAGATATATTACACGAAATAATAATACAAGATGTGGAAGGTGTTAGTATGACTGTCAGTCTGGTTTGGAGTGAACTACTATCAGCTCGACTCGATTCGTCCCTCTCTCTTGAGAGGCGTAGTATACATAGTGTTAGGAAAAGAGTTAATTCTGTACTTATAGATAAGGACCCATAACACCCCCTCCCAAACTTTTACTTTGCAGGTGTCTTTAATATTTTTTCCTGTTCCGGTTAATCATCAAAGGCTCTGTAAATTTTCTTTTTCTGCTTGATTTCCGCGGTTCTGAAATTGCTTGAGGCCTTTGCATATTGAATGTGCCGAATATAGTGTCCATCACTTCTTCCTCTTCCTGAGGTAGACCGTTAGAATCCTCTAACAGCCTCTTTCTGATCTGATTTAACTGCCTTTTATGCGAGAACTTCGGACCCTGAATTATGTAAATCACGTTTCCGATTCGTTTCTCTATTGTACCTGGCTCCCAATAGGATGTGTTGTTTTTGAACATTTAAAAAAAAACTTTCTTCCCTGGGTTAAATTTTCTTTTTGGTACAAACGATGCTGTTGATTGCTTTGTCTGTTTTGGCAGTAATTTGTCGAATACCGATCTAATTTTTCAGGCAAACATTACTTCCGCCGGCGATAATGCCGATGGCGTAGTACTGTTCGGTGTAATTCTATACACTTGCAAGAATTGTTGTAAAGCCTTTTTTGTTGGTATGTCATAAGCTTTCCTTAGTACTCTTTTTAATGTATCTACAAACCCCTTCGCTTGCCCATTTGATCTTGGGTGATATGGCGGGGATTTGATGTGTTTCACCTGAAAAGTTTCACAAAATTCTTGAAAATCCGCAGATGTAAATTGTGTCCCATTATCGGTGACTACACAATCAACCAGTCCGAAACGAGCAAACAGCTCGTGAAGGCAATTTATTGTAGTCTCAGAAGTAGGTTTTCTGCAATGAAATACTTCTGGCCATTTGCTGTAACTGTCTACTACAATCAAGAAGTAGAAACCCTCTAATGGACCTGCGAAATATACATCTATTCTCGACCACGGTCATTCTGTCTTAGGCCATGGCTTATGAGTGATCGGAGGTGCCTTGGCTGCAAGGAACAGCCCTTGCATTTGCCCACCATATGTATAATATCTTGATCCATGTTTGGCCAGAACACGTAACTTCGCATTAAGGATTTCATCCTGTTCTTTCCTGGGTGGCCCATGTGAAAATCCTTGAGGATTCGCCTTTGTAGTGTTTTGGGGGTTATTACTCCTTCATTATATAGCAGAACATTATCACATAACGAAAAACTGTCTGATATATGCTTATCTTTTCCTACAATTTTTGATTTCGTTTCCTTTATAAATTCGTCATTCACTGCTTCGTTTCTTATATCCTGTAATGTGACGGGGAAGTCTCGAATTGTACTACATAATGATGTTCTAATATCTTCCTCATATCGTAGAGCTGCAATTACGGAATCTTCTAATGGCTCCGTTTTCTTTGGTATAAGTCTCGAAAGACCATCTGCATGACTGATTTTGTTTGATGGGAGATACTCCAAATTAAAGTTATAGTTTAATAAAATCGTTCCCCATCTTAGCAATCTATTAGCAGTATAGACAGGTAGACCTTTCTTTGATCCAAATATTGTCAATAACGGCTTGTGGTCCGTCTGTAAGGTGAAAAATCTACCGTAAATATATCTGTGGAATCTCGTAATCGCAAAAATAATCCCAGCATTTCTTTTTCGATTTGCGAGTAATTTTATTCGGCTGGAAATAACGTTCTTGACGCATGCGCGATGGGTTTTAGTGTCCCATCCGGCATTTTATGAAGTATACATGCCCCAACACCATAGGCACTCGCGTCACACGCGACTATTATTTCCAATTTTGGATCATAATGCGCTAAAAATAGATCTGCTGTTAGAGTCTTAATGATTTTGTCGAAAGTTTTCTGACATTCATATGACCATTCCCAAACTTTTTCCTTCTTCAACAGTTCGTTTAGGGGTGCGCGTAATTTGTGCATGTTAGGAATAAATTCTTGATAATAATTTACTAAGCCCAAGAAGCTTTGTAACTCGGCTAAATTTTTTGGAGCCGGCATTTTCTTTATTGTCGTGGCTTTTTCTGTGTCTGGTCTTCTTCCTTCTTCGTCAATAATATGGCCCAGATATTTTATCTCCTTCATAAAGAAGTCACATTTATTTTCCTTTACCATAAAACCGTAATTTTGTATCTGCCTGAAAACCTCTTGAACGTGTTCCCAGTGTTGTTCAATTTTTTTTTTTTTTGCTATGTATCAGGATGTCATCAAGGTATGCGATCGTGAAATCCAGTCCGCCTAGCATAGTGTCCATTATTTGCTGAAATATCGCCGGCGCGACCTTGATCCCGAATGGTAATCTCTGGAACTTATATAACCCTTTATGTGAGTTTTTGCACAACAACCTCGAGCTTTCCTCATCTACTGGTACTTGTAGGTATGCTTCGCTCAAGTCTATCTTTGAGAAAAATTTTCCTCCGTTCAACTTTGTGAAAACTTCCTCTGGAATAGGGAGAGGATAGTGATAATCCTTAATCACTGCATTCAATCCCGTCGAGAAATCAGCGCATACTCGTATCTCACCCGATTTCTTTTTCACGTAAACCGTTGGTGCGGCCCATTGACTATATTCCACCTTTGTCAATATACCGGTTTTCACGAGTCTATCCAACTATTCGTCTATTTTTCTAATGATGCGAAAGGTACATTTCTTTTCTTCTTGAAAATGGGTTGTACATTTTCTTATAGTTCGATTTTGGCCGCCATTTTTTTACACCCCCCGAGACCGGCTGAAAATACGTCGGAGAAACTCTCCTTTAATTTCTCCTTCAATTTCTTTGCCTCGGTCGATAACCTTTCCACTTTTTGGCAGAACGTATTTATCGGTAAATCCCAAATTTCTGCATCCAGTCAGTTCCAAATAAATTTTCAGTATTTATAGAACATACATCTTTAATTTCTTGGTCATCCCGGTGAACGTCACATTTGTGATAATCTCCCCCTCAAATTTGATTTTTCCTCCTGTTACCGACCTGGCTGTTTTATCTGTTCTCAACATGGTCGGTTTGTTTAATTTCTTCCACGTCTGTAAGCTAATAATGATTAAATCTGATCCGGAATCTAATTGTAATCTGATTTTTTTGTTTAACATTTCTACGTATTTTCGTATATTTATTTCTAAGTATTTTCGTATATTTATTATTTCTAAGTATTTTCGTATATTTATCCCGTCCGCTTGGTCAGTTCTAGTGACTCTTACTCGGCTTTTGTTTTCTTTCTTTGTTCTACAGTGCGAACTTTTATGTCCAACTTTATTGTATGACAGACAAGTCTTATAGCGGTATGGACAATCTTTGTACCTTATGCAAAGTCCCACAGCGATAGCATAGACTGGGTGGTGGTTTCTTCTGAGGTTTCATTTTACTTTTTGTAGTAAAATAATTTGTTTGGTTTGTTTTTGAGGAGGGAGAAAAACGTGTTTGTCGTTGTATTTTTCGTATGTGAGCGACGCCAGACTGTTCGATATCTTTCGAGTCCTTTTTACGCTTATACATCTCTGACAGTCCTCAGCCAATTTTTGTAGCGTCAACCTGGTTCACTCTCAAGTTTTGTTAGAATTCTCCGTCTGATCTCCGCATCTTTAGTCGAAACCAGGCTTTGGACGAATATCAAACATTTAAAATTGTCAGGACTGAGTTCAGATAACTTAAAGTCATCGCAGTGTTTGTTTACTACGGAAGCGAATGTTATATAGTCTTCGCTATCCTTTTTTGTTAAATTTAAACATTTCCACCTTTTGTGGAATAGTGAAGTGTTCGGACTAAATAATTCCATTAAAAGTTTCACGGCTTCCTTGAAAGTCAACTCATTCATTTTCCTTGGTAGGATGTAGTCTACGAATTTAGTGTATTCGCTTGACCCTAGTTTCCTCAGTAGTAGACGTACTTTTTTCGCGTCTGACCAATTCACGCAATCAAACACATATGAATCTTCATATCTTCTGAAGTAAGCCGCGAAGCTTTTGTCTTCGTCCAGTGCATAAGTGAATTGCATTTTCATTAGTTCCAATATGGTTGCCTTAAAGTCTTCCATGTTTACACCGTAATTTTGTGTAACGATTTTTCCTTTTTTTCCCAGTGTAGACTTCAGGTCTTTGTCGCCTGTTGTTCTGGAACCTTAGTACGAAAAAATTTTCCTGCGTAGAATTCGATTCTGTTCTTGCTGACATGTAAAATTCGTGTCTTCATAACTACTGTTAAGGTTGGTGTCCAAAAATTATTTTTTTTTCTTCGCGTAGAACTTTTTTTCTCAATACCTCTGTCGCCTCTGTTATGGACGACCGATAGCAAAAAGTTTGTTTTGTTTTTTTTAGATTCTCCGCGTAGAATTCGTTTCTTCAATATCCTCGTCGCCACTGTTATGGTCCAGGTTAGGACCAAGGAAGAACAACACGAACACAAGAGTAGAAATAACGAAGATATATTACACGAAATAATAATACAAGATGTGGAAGGTGTTAGTATGACTGTCAGTCTGGTTTGGAGTGAACTACTATCGGCTCGACTCGATTCGTCCCTCTCTCTTGAGAGGCGTAGTATACATAGTATTAGGAAGAGTTAATTCTGTAGTTATAGGTAAGGACCCATAACAGTAGTAGACCTAGCAATAAATTTAATATAATCTCTTCCCTTCATGTCAGCTGAGAATGTTAACCTGAGAAGGCGCAACCAGTCAATCTCATGGTTAGTATTAGTCATGCTGATTGGAGGCAGGAAGGGATCTTTCAGATGATTAATAAGAAAAAGTCTTATTTTGTAGGTGTTAAATTTAACAAGCTATTCCTTGCACCAATTAATAACAGACTGTAAGTCATTTTTTTTAGATCAGATGCTAGTTTGACTTTACCGAACTGATCAGATTTACTATCGAGACAGGAGTAAATGGTCGGATCATCAGTATACATATCAAGTTGAGAATATATTGTACATGTTTTTCTTCGTTATCTATGCTTTCATAAGCATTTGCGTATAAAAATTTGACGTTTCTTAAATCCGACAAGCCGATTGGGTAAAAATTAGTTATTCATTATTCATCTTCCGATAAAAATACACGCTTGATCGATACAATATAGTCCTTAATACTGAGTTTTCAGACATGTGCTAATGTAGCATGCGCTTAATGTCCGACTAAAACAATAGAATTTTCCGATGCATTGGTAAATGACGTACAAGAACGAATGGATGAGGTATGATTATTCAGTCTTTGACAACAAAGAAAAAAATCTTTATTCCCTAATAAAGATAATCTTTAATATAACGTTACGATTTATATATGTTTATGTTCGCGTGTTTGTGATATTCTTCTTATATGTGACATGACCCTTCGGCACCTTGGTGATCATAGCTCTCCACAATTTCCTGTCCTTTGTAGCTCTTAATAACTTTTGTCTTTTTGCCGTCTCTCCCAAAACCCGCTCTGCTATCCATTCACTCAACCTGACCTTGTAAGTTGTGCTTTGCTTTCCTCTGTACTGTGAGTAGCAAATTTCTAAGCCCTCTTTCCTCATTATGATCCCTGGAACTTTAAACTGTCTATTCCTGATGCAAAGTATAAGTGCACTTTTTCTTGTCATTGTCTCCAGAACTTCGTCGTTGCTCACGGCACGCCGTAGAGCAATATTTGTTAATTCAATACCGTTAAAATGCGCTAACTTGGAGAATTAAGCAGTTTCCAAACCAATAGGTTTTTAAGTAATTTTTATTAAGTACAAATTGACAATAAATTTCCAAAAGAGGTAATATTAGGTTTATTAACCGCTAATTATAAAGTTGTTTCCTTAAGGTTTCAAAATAAAAACCTCACCAGGAACAGATGTAATGTATTTGAATTTTCTTTTACCCTACTAATTGGCATATTACCTTCAAATCTTACTCCATCTTGATTTGAAACCTAAACTTTGAGTAAAAATTATTACCCATCTAAAAATAGCTACAAATTACATTCATGAATTAGACTCAAACTGATAAAGATGTTACCTTAGTCTTTCACAATATTAAAATATTACTTTTAACAAACACTTATATTTTTTTTATTATTGTCGTTTATTAATATAGTATTCAACTCATATTAGATCCGTAATTTATTTGTAGAGAAGTTGAATATCTAAATTGCTAACAAGCATTAAATTAATTTCTTTATGGAGTTTTTAAACATTTAAATTACTATCAAAAGTTAAAATCTGTTTTTATCTAATTTGCTAAAGCTATACCACCCCTCTTCCTCCGAAAACCTCTTTTCTCTTTACTTCCCCTTTTTTTCTTTTTCCCTTTTTCCCCTCTCCTTCCACATATCATTTCCGTTGAGCTGACCGATTAAATAGGTCAATGTCTGATCCTTGCAACCCTTCCTTCCTCAATATTAGTTATTATAAAGAAATATAAAAATAAATTTTTAATATCTCCCTTCCCTCTCTAAACTTGACCATGTCTCTCACACCATTCCTCGCTACCTTCTATATTAACTTATATAAGCTTAATACTGCCCGTCAAAAGTGTAAATTTTAATTTCATTTTTCGTTTCACCTTTTGAAAGTGATGTCTGAAGATCCAAGGACAGTTAAAAGTACTTGGTGAATATTACAGTGGAGCCTTAAAGTGGTCTGTCTTTCTTTAATATATATATATATATATATATATATATATATATATATATATATATATATTATGAAATGGACAAAGTTCGACTTATTTTAAGACATTTTATGTTTATACATTCTTTTTATATATACAAATATTAAAGTAAATGCTCTGTTTATAATAAACAGTATTAATAACATTTACGGGCTGAATGTCGGAGAAATTTTCATAGAAAATGTTCGTCCTCCGACAGGAATACAAACCTGTATCCGATACGGAACTGTCATTTAGCCTGACGTGCCTTAACCGATTGAGCCACAGAGAATCGTTCCGGTTAGCAAGGTCGATTTTACTGCTTTTAAACTACAGTCTTCCATGAATCTCTCACGTACATTCATATCTGCTCAAAGCGTATCCAAATGTAAACAAATGACGTCACGTATTATGAAATGGACAAAGTCCGACAATTATTTTAAGACATTTTATGTTCATACATTCTTTTTATAGATACAAATATTTAAGTAAATGCTCTGTTTATAATAAACAGTATTAATAACATCTACCGGCTTGAATGTCCGATAAATTTTATTTTATTTATTTAGATTTAATATAGCTATGTATTGCTCTCTAGTTGGCATTATTAATATCTTATATGGTTTTTCTTTTTCTTTTCTTTTTAAACAGTTAAGTTGTATTGACTGGTTTCTAAAAGAAGCCTTTTAATTATCAACTACGAAATGTGTTACAACGAGATACGCATTTGATTATCCTCCCTTCCTTCTTCTTACCTTCTTATGGAAAAGTGAACAACTCATATTTGTCAATGATTTTGATTCAGTGTTGCCACTCGTTTATAGTTTGAATCAATTTCATGTCTGCCAATAATTGCCTTGTCTAGGATTCTATTTCAGGATACATTTTGCCATATCTAAATTGCCTTTTTTTTAGGTTAATTTTGAATTTTACTGACACCTAATTGGTTAATCAGGGTAAACTCACAAGCTTCATTTTAATTCGGATCTTGTCTTCTCGTCTTCTCTACTCTTTTGAAAAAAGATGGGGTATTTTGCTGTTGAAATTAAAAATAATTTGCTCACCAGTCACTTACCATCGCCTGAAGAGGCACAGCTTTGTGCCGAAACTTGAAAGTTATTGCGTAGCGATTTTTATCTTGTTTTGTTTTAATCTCATATATATATATATATATATATATATATATGAAGAAATATAGTCTTAAAGCGTGCTATATTTATGGGATAAAGTGCTCAATATCAGAGATAGAGCGTGTGTAAATATAAAAGTGAACATAGAAGTCAACACTCCGAGGCGACAGTCTCTTTCATGCTAGTGCAATCGTCAGGCCTGACGATTGCACTAGCATGAAACAGACTGTCGCCTCGAAGTGTTGACTTCTATGTTCACTTTTATATTTATATATATATATATATATATATATATATATATATATATATATATATATAGAGAGAGAGAGAGAGAGAGAGAGAGATAGATAGATATGGTGTGATGGATAAATTGCCGTCTAAAGTACGCAAAAATGACAATAACACTGACATCTCATTTTAACAGATATATTTACCAAAATCACACCGAAATATCTTGAAATACTAATGAATAAATTTATTCTATATAATAGTTTCAACCACGGCCTCCATATGACTTCGTATCTCCTGTAACTCTTCTAGACAGTCTCCTTTAAGTTAGTGAATGCTGCCATAATTCTTGCCTTCAGTTCATCTTTGGTGTTACAAGGAGCTTTGTTGGTCTCTCGCTCAAATGCGACCCACACATAATGATCAAAGAGGTTGCAGTCTGGGGATTTAGGTGGCCAGATGTAAGGAGTAATGCCTTCACAGAAATTGTCTAACAGCCATGATTGGTTTCACCTGCTTGTGTGGGGTGGCGTAAAGTCCTTTTGCCAGACATAGGTTCTTTCGGCAGCCTCCCTATTGACCCAGGGCAGCACTACCTTCCCAAAACACTTGATGTGGGCATTTGTGTTAATTCTAAGGTCATGTTGGAAGAGGAATGCGGGCATAACGGCGCCATTAATAGTAATCACTCTAAACACCTTCATAATCACCATTAGACTTATCCAACTTTTTCCGAATACTCTGAACTGTCCTCACATTGACACTCAAAAATACTGAAATGTTCGTATTGGAGCTTCCGGCGCGAATGCCAAGCAGTACAGCATGCCATTTCCAAATTTCTGGCTGAGTAAATTGCGTCATGGTGCTCTTTTTCTCAGAGACGGTGCCCAACCGACCCTACTATACTGTGTAATCGACAAAATAAAAAAACAAACAAACACTGCACATGCGCGAAATTAAAAATATAAAATGGCGATAATTTACCCATCGCACCCTTTATATAAGGATTAGATTCTTCTATGTCTCGCGTTTGTCCATGATATAAGAAATCATGGCTTTCCACATCTTCCTATCTCATTTGGTTTATAGTAGTTTTTCTCTCTTTGGAAAGGCCACTGTCATACCTCCCACCCACGTTCCACCGTCCATTCACATAAGCTGGTTAGATAACTGCCTTCCCCTATCTCCCTTGCGTTCAACAAGCCACATGGAGGTTAAGTTTTACAAGCCGTCTTTCCTCATTATGTGTCTTCATTCTGAGTAGAGGTGTTCTTTCTGTTACCATTTTCTTTAAGTGTGTCGTATAAGTGATGCTATGCCTAGAACCATATCACAAAGTTTGACAACACCAGAACAAAGATATTCCCTAAGTGTCCGAACATTCAGAAACAAAAAAGTTGAAATCAATTTTTCAAACATTTTGGAGGTACCAAGACGTCTGGGGACCCAGATTTCTTTAAACTTGGGATGGAAAATTTGGCTTTTTGTTGGGCTACAGTCATCAAAAATGAATGATGATTACATGTTTGATATTTAAATAAACTCAACTCATATTTGTTTTTATATCCCTTCTGATAAAACGTAATTACTTGCTGAATACCGTAAGTGTTTAATAATTTTTGTTTAGTCGTTTCACTCTTAGCAAGGTAATAAAGTCTCTAAGACGCAAGTGGTTACTGAGAGTGACGGAAACTGAGAAAACTTTGAAGAGCGAGAGGACACTAAAAGAACAGGTTTCAATGAAGCCGGAAGAAAGATCGACAAGCAAGAAGTGCGAGAGAAGATATTGTCAACATCGAACGCAGATACCACCAAGCTGACAATCTGCGCTTGAATTGGTCGAGTCGAGGGACCAAATAGGAAAGCTATATTTATTTCGAAAATACAAAAATGTGGCAGAAGGCCGAAAGGTGGGATAGGGAAAAGCTGGTCTTCAATCTGCCTTGTCTTAAACTTAGCTAGCCGCATTTACTGACCCAAATAGCACAATGTTCCTTACACGAAAACAACACATTCTTCTTAACATTCTTATTACTGCCACCATAATACCTCAATGTCTCTATGAAGTCCTAACTAGCTCCCTAATGTTCAGCGTACCAAAGTGGAAAGCTTATCAAAACAATTACCATGAAAGTCTTTATAGAAAAGGCACAGTCAAGCTGCGTTAGGGCGGTGGGAAAGTGACTGATGCCGAGATGCCAGGACAAGACCAATAACATTGCAATTTAACTTACATTTGTTTTTATATTGTTGTGGGATAGGTATTATAGGATTGTAATGGATGAGGTTGATTTGGTAAGTAGTTTGTAGCGGGTAAAGTTTGCGACATATTACTATTGATAACGAAGATGTTTAAAATAAATGAATCCAGACATTTTCAAAAGAAACGAATTCAACATGTGGAGAAATTTTTCATATATCTTTATACTCTTTCTTCGTCTATAGAAAAGCAACAGATGTTTTGTTTCCTGATTCTCATTCTCTTTCACGCTCAGTAACCCTTGGCGTCTTAGTGGCAGTATCGCCTTCGTTGGTTGCTTTTGTTTAGCAGCATATAAACCTCTAGGAGTTATTTAATGCCGAAATGTAAATATTCTGTACGCAATTTCAATTTTAGGAAATAATAATGGTTTTATTAATACAAGTTTTACTAATTAACCCATAGATGGAGGAGAAAAGAGGGTATTTACACATAAATGATTATAACGGACCCAAGAGGAACTGGAACTCGGCTCTCCGATTAACAATTCCAAGCTATTATCCATTACACCAACCGCACATCCAGGCTTAGAGCACATGATATTCCCAAGCGGTCACCCATCTAGGAACTGACCAGGATCGACGTTGCTTAATTTCAGTGATCGTACGGAAATCAGTGTTTCAACGTCATGTGGCCATAAGCCTCGCCTGGCTTAGGGTGAAATGATTATTTATATATATATATATATGTGTGTGTGTGTGTGTGTGTGTGTGTGTGTGTGTGTGTGTGTGTGTGTGTGTGTGTGTATTATAATTTTTACATACGGACAAAAACAATTTACTCACTACAAAGATGTATTCCTGTTTCGATGCGGCTGCATCTCGATTATGAACAATTCTATTTACAAGCAAGCTGCTTATGGGGAAAAACATAAACACCTTAAAAGGAAACCGAGTAGGGTAAAGAAAAGGGAGAGAAGAGATGGAAAGGGAAGAGGGCGACAGAGTAAGACAATAATGTTTGTTTATAGCAGTTTGGGCGGTGAAGGAATCGTATATGCACATAGTTAAAAAAAAAAAAAAAAAGATGACATTTATGTTTTTAGCCCTAGTGTGTGTACGTGATGCGCCACGTAGCTGACGCATATTAAGAACACGACCTGTTGGATGAAGACATTTCCTCTGTCGGAGAGAAATCCTGTTGTTTTTGTTACTATATACCGGATGGGAAAAAGGAATAGAGTTTATTGACCCGTCCTCTTACAGGCCTAAACAGCGACACCTAGCGAGCGTCTTAGCAGATAAGATGGGGTAATTCTCGTCATATCGGTCCTGAATACCTTAATGTTTAAATAAATTTAACTTTGATTTGTTTTTATAACCTTTCTGGTAAAATGTAATTATTTTCAAAACACCCAAATATTTCACGTTTCAACTTGTTATAAGAAATGATGTGGTTTGAATTTTATTTCATTAAAATTTTAAAATTGAATTTGTTTCATTAAGCAGACAATCTCACTGTCAATATTAAGGGATCTTTTTACCGCCACTGTTATCAATCAATCTTGAACCTTTACTCGTCTACGCCGGATAATTTACCTAGCTTCTCTGTAAATCTTTTATTTATTGCAGTTTGACGTTGTCTATCATTCTACTCGTTTATCTTTCACGTTTACAGTTGCTCCATTAATGTCATAACCTGATAAACAATGTTTTGATGATCTCCAATCATAGAGCATTTGTTTATTTAACGGTTTCATTCATTACATCCCAACTTGACATTTAGAGCCTGGCTTATATGCTGATTTGTTGAAAGAAACAGATGACAAGACGTAAAAAACCCTTATATAAATATAGACTGGCCTAGTCTGTTCCATATCTGTCTTTCTATCTCTCTGTGTCTATTCATATCTATCTATCTATCTATCTATCTATCTATCTATCTATCTATCTATCTATCTATCTATGTCAATTCATATCTATCTATCTATCTATCTATCTATCTATCTATCTATGTCTGTTCATATATATCTATAAATCTCTATCTCTCTCTCTCTCTCTCTATATATATATATATATATATATATATATGTGTGTGTGTGTGTGTGTGTGTGTGTGTATTATATGCACAGTACTTAATGGAAAGTGCTCAATATCAGTGATAGAGCTAACATATTCAGTTGTAAGGATATTAATTTGTGACTCTCGGTTCCACGTTTTTGCGTTCATCAGACAAACTGGTATATTTTTGAAAAAGTGGACCTATTTATGTTCATTTGTGTTTGATTATATTTGGTGATGGGGGAGGGATTTTCTTCTGTGTTTGTTTGGGAAGACACTCTCACATAAATAGACACACATACACACAGCTCTCACACACACACACACCCATAAACCCATATAAACAATCCAAGGCTAGGCGCAGACATATATATATATATATATATATATATATATATATATATATATATATATATATATATATATATCACTTTAAATGTTATTTTAGTGGACACTGGACAGGGGGAAATCGTTGTTAGATCCAACGTGCTTAACCGACTCGACTACGAAACGGCCTTGCCGACCAAGCAAAGTCTCAAACATGCATTTAAGCGAAATCCTTCTCGTATAAAATAACATCGAAATTTTCATATCTGCTCAGTTTCGTATCCAAACGTAAACAAAGTTATTTTCTAAGGGATAGATAGATAGATAGATAGATAGATAGATAGATAGATAGATAGATAGATAGCTATGAACAGACTGAGATAGATATGAACAGACTGAGATAGATATGAACAAACATAGATAGATAGATAGATAGATAGATATGAACAGACTGAGATAGATATGAACAAACATAGATAGATAGTTAGATAGATAGATAGATAGATAGATAGATAGATAGATAGATATGAACAGACATAGATCGATAGATATATAGATCGATAGATATGAATATACATAGATAGATAGAGAGGGGGATATGAACAATCATAGATAGATAGATAGATAGATAGCTATGAACAGACTGAGATAGATATGAAGGGACAAATAGATAGATAGATAGATAGATAGATATGAACAGACTGAGATAGATATGAACAAACATAGATAGATAGATAGATAGATAGATAGATAGATAGATAGATAGATAGATAGATAGATAGATAGATAGATATGAACAGACTGGGATAGATATGAACAAACATAGATAGATAGATAGATAGATAGATAGATAGATAGATATGAACAGACATAGATCGATAGATATATAGATCGATAGATATGAATATACATAGATAGAGAGAGAGGGGGGATATGAACAATCATAGATAGATAGATAGATAGATATGAACAGACATAGATAGAGAGAGAGTATTTTTTTATTTATCAATCCGGCATATTTTTATCACTTTAAACTTTATTTTTAGTTAATATTCATATTTGATTAGACGCTCCATTTATTTTTTAATAAGTATATTTATTTAATTTCATCTCACCGTCCGCCCTGAATATTCGCCTAATCTTATTAAAGAAAAATATGCGCTCTACAGTGGATTGATAAATAAAATACTCATTTTCTACAACCATTCATATAAACTCATCTCATCTCGCATATATCATGTTGACTGTAAGTCTCTACCTTGAGTTACTCTCGAGCCTTATATTAGGTGAAATTTATTAATTTAAGCGCAATATTAGCAACAATGTCTCATCAATTTACAGTTGAAATGGCTAGATTCAACCGTAAGTTCTATGTTAACAGTTTCTTCTCTCGCACTTCTCGCTTGTTGTCTTTCCAGCCAACTTTGATCTTAAATAATTTAAATGTAATGTCAATCGTTATCTACTGTCTTCTTGATTCCTCTTCTTTTATTGTTCTCGCTCTTTAATAATATTTCTCTCTGTTATTGTTCTTTTACACTCGGTAACCCCTTGTGTCTTAGTGGCTTTACAACCTTGCTTGGGGTGAAATGATTAGAAAAGAAATTAAATCACATATTTCTTGTCCCCGGTTTCTTAATTTCCTTACTCGTTCTGAAATGTCATCAAGTATTTTTTTTTTTTAATCATTATGTTCATAACTTATATCTCGGGCACTTCGACGTGTTGTGATAGTTAACAAGCTTGTCTCGCTAGATCAATTATGAATTGAGTCCTCACTAGGTTCCCTGCACTTTCGGCCTTGTGCCACATCTAAGCTACGCGTAGAAAATCCCCACAACTTACATCTTTGGCCCAAATCCCTCCACTTCCGTTTTAGTATCACTGTTTGATGGTCCAAGTTTTTCTTATCTGCTGGAATTTCATAAAAGATTATAAAAACGGCCCAAATGATTTTCGAATTTTTACGAGTTAAACAGCAAATTAACTGCCACACAGAATGACCACAAATGGAATTTGAAACGGAAGAAGCAGTTTCTTATATTAAGAATATTGGTACGTCTTGGCTGGAGTCATGCGTTAAGAATTTCCTGTTTTCTAATTATGCGTTCCCTTTTCCCAGATGTGTTTAAAACTGACTCAGATAATTTCTTTTTTTCGTCCATCTACACGATTTCTCACATGAAACATTTGTGCTTCTAAAACACTTTGGCAAAAAAATTTTTAAAAATTCAACGTACACTCAATGACCGCCATTTTTGTCCTGCCTAATTTTCCCCTTGTTCCAAATGGTAGTCTTACCGAAAAGCCTTAAATGCTTGCCTATTAATCGGAAGAGATATTAAAAATAAACACACACGAGCATAAATATACTTTGTTTGGTCCATTAAAAAAATAATTTATATACTTTACATTATGTTTTGAAATACAAAATCCTGAACGGAAATGAAAAAGACATCCTTTTTAGAAAAGACGACGGCCACATGGAAAATGACGAAGATATATACTCCGCTGACAACGTAGATAAAACATGGACGGCAGAGAAGTAGATAAAAATATGCTTAATATCTCTACGAATATTTAAAAAAAAATGTATTTTCTGGTTAGTGATTTGACCTTTTTGTTACATGTTAGGTTGGACTATACAGTGTAGCAAAAGTAACGCCCTTTTTTATTTATTAATTTTTATTGGACAAAAATAACTTACAGTATCTTAAGAAAATTTATAAGCGGTGTCACATCAAATCAACAGGATTTGTGATAATAGAGAAAGTATGTTCAAAATTCTCCTCTTTATGGTCAATACAGCACTGAACCTTATAAGCAACACTTCTACAAACTATTTGACACATTTCTACATTCATTTCAGAAAATATCTGAAATTACTTGTTTTAAGTCGGGGATTGTTTTAGGTTTGTGTCTGTAAAAAAGGTCTTTCCGCTCCACAAGAAAAAGTTTGGTGTTCTTAGGTGTGGTGATCGTGATGGTCACTCAATTACTCTCGGAATTAAGATTTAACTATTCCCCATTGTGTAAGCCATAGTTAATCTTAAGCCATTTTAAACTATTGTAATTTATTTTTGTTCAATACAAGTTAAAAATAAAAGGGACGCTACTTCTGCTGCACCTTATATATATATATATATATACAGTGTAACCCGGATATAAGAGAGTTGTCGGGACCGGAGAAGAAGTCTCTTATATCCGAGTTTCTCTTATATTCGGGTTTGGTCTATTATATATACATTAACACAGGGACCAGAGAAAATCTATCTTATATCCGGGTTTCTCTTATATCCGGGTTACACTATATATATATATATATATATATATATATATATATATATATATATATATAAGGGAAGAGGTATTAGTTGTTCCAAGGAGAGAAAAGTGTATATATTAAAAAGAAGACAGGGACCGCAAATGTTTTTGGTTGTAATGTGGATTTTTTTTTTTTTTTAAATATATTATGCATTATTTTCCTGTTATGGTCCAGGTTCCTTGTACCACGGTGGTGGTCCAAGGTAGAACCAATGAAGAATAACTCGAACACAGGTATGGAATAACACAGATATATTACAAACAGAATATGTACAAAAGAAGTAGAAGTGTTAGTAATAACAATCAGGTTAGGTTAGAGAGAACTATGTTGTCTCGACCAGTATCACTATTCCAATGTCTTACAGTAATCGTCTGACGCGACTCTCTGTGACTGACTGACTCACGCGATGTTTAACAACACGCCCACGTGTGTCGAATGTGGCACAAGGCCGGTTTAATGTCGGCTTTCCGAGCCCGTAGGCTCGGGCATAAATTGCCCGCAGAACCCGTATAAACGGGATCGGGGTGGTCAACCACCTCGAACGAGGCTCTGCCCTTCGGCGGAGCCTCGTCCGAGTTCCTCTCTGCCCAAAGGCAGAGAGTTCCCCTCTGACTCAGAGGCTGAGAGTTCGACCGAATAGCTAAGACGTCCAAAAAGGACTGAATCACGCGATGTTTAACAACACGCCCACGTGTGTCGAATGTGGCACAAGGCCGGATTAATGTGGGCTTTCCGAGCCCGTAGGCTCGGGCAAAAATTGCCCGTAGAACCCGTATAAACGGGATCGGGGTGGTCAACCACCCCGAACGAGGTTCTGCCCTTCGGCGGAACCTCGTCTGGGTTCCTCTCCGCCCAAAGGCAGAGAATTCCCCTCTGCCTCAGAGGCAGAGAGTTCGACCGAATAGCTGAGACGTCCAAAAAGGACTGAATCACGCGATGTTTAACAACACGCCCACGTGTGTCGAATGTGGCACAAGGCCGGATTAATGTGGGCTTTCCGAGCCCGTAGGCTCGGGCAAAAATTGCCCGTAGAACCCGTATAAACGGGATCGGGGTGGTCAACCACCCCGAACGAGGTTCTGCCCTTCGGCGGAACCTCGTCTGGGTTCCTCTCCGCCCAAAGGCAGAGAATTCCCCTCTGCCTCAGAGGCAGAGAGTTCGACCGAATAGCTGAGACGTCCAAAAAGGACTGAATCACGCGATGTTTAACAACACGCCCACGTGTGTCGAATGTGGCACAAGGCCGGTTTAATGTGGGCTTTCCGAGCCCGTAGGCTCGGGCAAAAATTACCCGTAGAACCCGTATAAACGGGATCGGGGTGGTCAACCACCTCGAACGAGGCTCTGCCCTTCGGCGGAGCCTCGTCCGAGTTCCTCTCTGCCCAAAGGCAGAGAGTTCCCCTCTGCCTCAGAGGCAGAGAGTTCGACCGAATAGCTGAGACGTCCAAAAAGGACTGAAGTATTTAGTGTCCTCCCCACGAGGGACAGATGTGGCACAAGGCCGGGTTTAAAGTGGGGTACCCGAGCCCGTAGGCTCGGCCAAAAATAGCCCGTAGATCCCGTATAAACGGGATCGGGTTGGTCAACCACCTCGAACGAGGCTCTGCCCTTCGGCGGAGCCTCGTCCGAGTTCCTCTCTGCCCAAAGGCAGAGAGTTCCCCTCTGCCTCAGAGGCAGAGAGTTCGACCGAATAGCTGAGACGTCCAAAAAGGACTGAACTCACGCTACTGCTTCCTCTGCAGGCGCAGTATTTATGGTGTACGGGATAGTCCATTACTATTATGGGTAAGTTCCCATAACATTTCCATAATTTTGCTTACACGTGTTTCTGGTCTCGTGACCTTCTTCAGGCAAAGAGAGGATATTTCCACATATTATTAAAAGGAATTAATTTGTCTTATGTTTTGCGATGTTAAACATTCTCGATATTAGACATTCTCTTTTTTGTGTGTTAATGACACAAATGTCCTCCTTGAGTTCAAGGAAACACGTGTAAGTAAAATCCACATTACAACCAAAAACGGTTGCGGTTTCTCTCTTCTTTTTAATATATATATATATATATATATATATATATATATATATATATAAGTGCACAATGAGGTCAACACCAACTGGTAACAGTCGGTGTCATACTTGACTTCAGTGTCCACTTTTATATTTACATCGACTCTATCTCTGATAGTGAGCAACTTTACACATACATACACTATGCCTTAAAACTATATTTTTATCATATATCCCACGTTCTACACACACGCATATACACGCATACATACACACACACACACACACACACACAGACACACACACACACACGCAAATATATATATATATATATATATATATACACGGGTAAGAATTTCTTTTTAGCACAAACATCCGATGACATTTAACAGACAGGAAGATATAATTACAATTACTTCTCTTAAAGAAATGACTCAATATATATATATATATATATATATATATATATATATATATATATATATATATATATATATATGATGGACTCTCCCGTCGTTTTCGACGTATGAGTATCTTTCTGTTCAGTTTTTATGTTTATGTTTCGTATAAGACATCAATCCTGCACGGGATTTGCAAACAAGTCCGCACAAGAGATATGATGAAGGGTTGACTGTCATATGCTGATGTATTAGCCCGATATTTTAATGTTAATTCTTAATTCTCTCGGATGATTGAGACGATTCTTTTCAAAGTTAGTAATACCTCGGTGACATGTGTTTCTCCAGTTTTCTCGATATTCAACAGCGAGTTCAAACTCCTCTATAGGGATGGTTGCAGCAATTAAATTGTATCTAAGTTTGTCCTTGAAGCGTAACCAAGGACGGCCTACATTACGCTTACCATGAAAAAGTTGGCTATACAAGATAATTTTCGGCATCCAATCATCACTCATTCTGATGACATGACCAGCCCATCTGGACTGCGATTGCATCAGAAAGGATTCAATACCACTGACGCCACATTTGATGAAAAGATCAGGGTGAGAGATTTTGACAATATATATATATGTATATATATATATATATATATATATATATATATATATATATATATATATATATATATATATATATATATATATATATATAATCAGGGTGCGAAGATATATATATATATATATATATATATATATATATATACAAGGTGCGAATCTTCTGCACAGATTGACACCCAAACACTCTGAAATGTGCGTATTGGAGCTTTCGGTACGAATTCCAAGCAGTACAGCCTGCCGTTTCCAAATTTCCACCTCAGCTCAAAATTAAGATTTAACCAATCCCTGACCCGTAATCCCTAGTTAATCTTAATCCATCTTAAACTATTGTAATTTATTTTTGTTGAATAAAAATTAGTAAATACAAAAGGGCGCTACTTCTGCTGCACCCTGTAGATAAATCTTACTTCTATTTATACCGTCCCGTATAGGTTAACGTACATTGAGTTACTTTCATTCATATGTATAATACTCAACTTTTAAGCTTAAAATTCTGGGCGGGGGGGTGCTGCGTATTATGTACGAATAATTACAGGATGCATAACTGCTCCGATGAGCTGCTTTCGCTGGTTCCCAGACTTCATGAATTTAAGCGTTCAACTAGGCTGACATCTCTCTCTCACTCATTCACTGTCGAAACTGTTAAATGTAGCTGTCTCTTCTACTCCAATAGCTTCATGTCTCGTACTTCTCGCCTGTGGAACTCCCTCCCCTCTTCCTGTTTCTCTGATAGCTATAATCTCCAAATATTACAATGTAACGTCAATCGACGTCTCCAGATGCCTTGATATATCCCCTAACCTTCTCTTCACCCTTTCTTCCATCACTCCTCTTTGCTCTCGCTCCAACTTTCTGTAACCCCTTGCGCGCTAGTGGCTTCCCGCCTTGCTTGGGGTGAAATGCTTAAAAAAATGTATGTATTTGTAGTAAGCTTAACTTAGTCTGACATAAGCCCATAATTGGTGGTACTTTGTGAAGACCGAACTCACTTCCCTAGCAACGATTTAATGGTACAATATAATCAACCAACGTTCTCAGATCAGTGTTTATCTATAAATTAGCTGTTTTTATCTCCGCCGTTATATTATGATTCGGGTTTCTTAAATAAATAATGTCAATGCATTCATTCATTCATTCGTTCTACTGGTTGCATGTATTGTCACGCAGCGAATTCTTGCGGAATAAGTGAAAATCTCGTATGCTTAGGTAAGGTTTAAAACACTGCCCTCTGACATTACAGATACTCCACTTACATCATCACTGCATTAAGAAACTAAATATATCTGCTAGTCATAAAACAATTTGATAATTAAACATAAAATGCTGACAGTTTTTACCTAAAATTTATTATCTACATTTATTTATATTCAGATGTGTTTAACTTAGAGTTTCATGTGTTTAGGTAAGATTTTGATCACAGTCAACTGACTTTACAGATTCTCCGCTAGTTCGACTATTAGTTTTACTCCTTTTTTTTTCCTGTACAAATAAATTGAATATTTATGACCATTGAAAAGGAGAAGGTATTTCAGAGTGAATAGATTTAAGGAGAATGGGGTAGTTGATGGCGATTCCGAAAAGAGGACTTTGCTGACTGCAGACTATTTTGAAAAGTGGGAATGGTGTCGGAGCTCCTGAGACCTTTGAAGAGGACTAAGGCACCATTGCATGAAATAAGCTATTTTTTAAATTAATATTAAATAACTGAATGTTTTTTGGATACCTCTGATTCATACAAAAAATAGTATATATGGGGGTCGGTACTATCCACGGTTTCAGGCATCCGCTGGATGTATTGAAATAAATACTCACCGGAGTTGGAAGGTCTACCACACACCCACACACACACACACACACACACCCACACACACACACACACGCCCACACACACAGAGGATGCAATGGGTATATTGTCGCCATTTATATTTTTAATTTCGCGAATGCGCGTTGATTGATTTTGATTTTCTCGACTGCACAGTATAGTAGGGTCAGTTGGGCACCGTCTGTGAGAAAAAGAGCACGATGACGCAATTCACTGCTTGGCATTTGCACCGGAAGCTCCAATACAAACATTTCAGAGTGTGTCAATCTGAGGACAGTGCAAAGGATTCGGAAAGAATTGGATGAGTTTAATAGTGATTATGAAGGTGTTTGGAGTGTCCCCACAGGGTCTCAGACTCAACACGGGGGCCTACATCAAGTGCCTGGAGGAGGTAGTGCTGTCCTTGGTCAAGAGGGTGGCTACTGAAAGACCCTATGTCTGGCGACAGGATTCTGCACCATCCCACACAAGCAAGAGAACCCAGTCATGGCGGAGTTTTGATGGTCTCTCTCTTAACAGCACCCCACACATAATAATCAAGGGGGTTGCAATCTGGGGAGTTAAATTTATTTAAATATCATTTATTGAAAACTAAATCACCTTAACTGTCAATAACTACAGCAAAGCGGGAAAACAAATTTTCGAATTCACGTTCAAAGAAATCTCTCCCAAATGTCTGAAAGATTATTTTCATTTTCTTTGTTTCTGGATATTCTGTCGCTCGTGAAATGTTGTAGACATCGAAACAAATGAAAATATGTTGGCGCTAAATCTGGTGAGCATGGGAGATGTAGAAGAACCTCCCATACTAACGATCTTATTTTGATGCTGGTGGTGGTGGGAGGGTGCAGAATGTGACCATGCTTACAAATAAGATACTTTCTATTTGCTAAAGCAGGATACTTTTGGAGCAATGTCTCATTTGCCCCATTTAAGTTACTTGTAATAAATACCTTCAGTGACGGTCCTTCCATGTGCCACCATTATATAACCCACCAAACACAAACCAATGATTTCTGTGGATGAAATCCTGATTTTGGTTTTGGTACTGGTTTCTCATTTTATAATAACCATTCTTTTTCGTTTTCTGTTGACTTGCGAAACCCATTTTTCATCAAGTGTAAAAAAAAAAATAAAAATAAAAAAAATAGAAAATGAAAGATTGGCATTCCTGGTTAAAAGACTGCCGCAGATGGTGGAATGTTGTATTTCGTTCTCAAGCGAAAGTTCATGAGGAACCTAAATTCCACCGTTGTAACTTTTCCCAAATAAACTCTGAAATGAGCTATAAACGGCACACTGTCAAACAGAAGAGATGATAAACTAATTCTAGACGCAGTTTAATACCATTCAACCATAGTTCTCTCTTGGGTGGTTGACACATAATTCTTAGCGGTAAAATACGTAATTACTTTCCTAACATATCCCTAATATATTTTTGCCCAGATTTGAAAAGTGACAGCTTCCTACCACCACCATCCAGGAAATGTGTCAGCGGATGCCCATAAGATTCCATTTTTATAGATTCATCCACTCAAGGGAATGTTTCTTAGCTCCTCGCATTTTTTTCTTTTCTTTTTTTCAAGGCTTTAAGTGTAGAGGGAAGTATTTTAAAAAAATCTCGTCTGTGTTTGGACCGATTATGTGAAGATTATTCGAAGATGATTGTTCGAAAATAATTATTCGAAAACCATTTATTCCATTTGTAAATTGTTTGAATGAAAATTAATCAAAAGACCAATTATATTAAATTCAAATATTCGAAATGCAAAATTCTTTATTGCAATAAAAATATAAAAATTAAAAGAGGAAATACATAAATGATAATTATTCGAAATACAAATCTCTTTAATAAAACAATTTATTATGAAAAATCCTTATAACCTAGTTATGTGATACTATACTATATGATACTACACTACTACTATAGATCCTTATAACCTAGTTATGTGATACTATACTATATGATACTACACTTCTACTATAAATCCTTATAATCTAGTTATGTGATGCTAAACGTAAATAGTCAACTGGCGAAGAGTACTCGTTAAAGAATGCCATTAAGTTTTTAAGTTTTGCATTTATGTTGCAGTATTTCTTGGCACTCTTATAGTGGGTTATCAGTTATAGTGAAGTGTATAAGTGTTGAAACAGATTAATTTGATTTGGCCTTCTTGGATAGCCCACCATGAGGGGTATAAAACAAGAAAATCAAATTGTAAAGTGAAACAACAAATTTATATACATATAAATCAATTAAGGTCTTTACAAATAAAATGAATGTATTTTGGTTGATACAAGGTCGTCAAAATGTTCGTAGTAGTCCTTGCAAGAATGAGTTTATGTGTACGTAAGCAGGAACGTGCGTGTGTATGTATGTATGTATGAGCATCATCGAAGAGTAGGAATGTATTTGAAGTAATCGCTCAGTCTTAAAATGTTCCGTTCGTTTATCAAGTATAAAAGAGGTGAGGGAGAAAGTTAGAGATAATAATAACGATCGCTTGACGTTTGTCAAGGGACGTGTTAATACGCTCGTCTCCTTCTCTATGGTGACAGGCGAACTTGCCCGTCTTTTATTTTGTTTGTGGGGCTTGAAAAGGTCATTTGGGAATTCACCCCCGGATATGATTCGGGCCTTTCCATTGGACGACGAACAAACTTCGCGTCGGCTCGCGAAAAGGTCCGTAAAAGAATTTGTTTCTGAGAATTGAAGATTATTTGAATTTTGTTTTTAAATGTTTCCTAGTTTTCTATTGGCCGAAAAACATTTCGCATCAAAGTGTGAAATTTAACGAGTTTTGTTTTGGATTCGCTTTTGCGTGTGTGTTAAGCAAATTTTGTAAATTCGAGTCTTTTTAATTTCTAACAAAATCAATGAGTCAGTGCTTAGCAATTGAATTTTAAATCTAGATCTTGTTTTGTTTACTACACTCTTAATAATTTGGCAACATGCTCTTACTTTTGCAATATGAATTACTTGCCAGCCTGGTTCTCTTTTAAGAGCGTCTAAGAATTTCCATATTGTGGGTTGATTGGATGACACTTGCTGCAAAAATCCCTATGTCATTGTAGCGGACCGTGCGGGTGAAGATGTGAAGAGATATCAGAAGGTTAAACTTTCCTGCTGGCCGGTCCAGCTACATGGGAATGTTGGACTTTAATTAAGTCCAAAGAAGACAAAGAAAATAAACAAGACCGATATATATGGGTAAACAAATATATATTAATAACAAGTTACACAAAGACATGAACAGTTACATATTGTTTGTATGGAGAAATTATGGGTGTGTGTGTGTGTTGTGAGTGTTCGTACGTACGTGTATTGTTCTTAGCGTGTTCCCAGAATTTGGGAAACGCTGTATCTGTGAGAGGTCACATATTGGAGTTCGTTGAAAAGAGAGATTTTACCTCGTCTCCGCGCGAGGTAGCGGCCCTAGGCCTAAGTCAAAAAAAGAAATTTTACCTCATCTCCACGCGAGGTGGCGGCCCAAGGCCTGAGTCGGAAAGAGAGAGAGAGAGAGAGAGAGAGAGAGAGAGAGAGAGAGAGAGAGAGAGAGAGAGAGAGATGGGTCAGCCAGTATTTATAGCCATGGGAGAGAGACCCCTGTTGAAGGATTAAAGAACTGAGGAGGAGCTAACTCCGACAGCATCCCTTAAGGGCGTTATTAGTTCTAGGTAAATCTTTCAAAGCAAGACCGCATACGTATATCAAACATAGGTATTTCGAATAATTATCATTTAGTCTAATTGTCCTTTCGATTAATTTTCATTCAAACAATTCCCAATTCGAATAACTGTTTTTCGAATAATTGTTTCGAGTAACTGTTTTTCAAATAACTGTTTCGAAACTGTTTTCGAACAATTATTTTCGAACTATTTTCTCGATGAGTTTGATCCAGTGACAGAAAGTTAAACAACTCACCGTAACGCCTCCGTGCTGATCGCGTTTAGTCTTGACGCTTGTAAAATGTACGATATTCAAATATCAACTACTTGATGCACTCAGCTTCGAAGACATTAGATTCCAAGAAGTTTACTGACTGGTGTCTTCTGTTTAGCATCAGATGTATACTAACCGCCCACACTATTTCGCCCGTTAAATCAATAAATAAGAATACGATAGACGCAAAGTATAGCTTGCTTACTGACTGTCGCCTCTTGAAAATAAGTCTTTATATCAGATGTTGCGTGTCTATATCTGCGAGTATTTGAGGAGAACATGTATATCATTGCTCTCTCAGTATTGTTTTGCATCTTAGAGCACTGTTTATAGAATCAGTCAGGTTAACTACGGCCCGCTATCTCGCTTGCTTATATCTGCTACTAAGTCACTAGCAGAGATATTAGATGGTGAAACTGAACAGTTAGAGCGTAGTCGTGATACTTACGAGGTATTTAAATATTTAGCTCATTTCGTGTAAGGAAGAAAGAAATTGTTTTCCGATTGTATTTATTCGTAAAGTAAATTTATTTAGAGCCCAAAACTTACACAAAAAAATTAAACAGCTATCTCTTTAACGCAGGCACACTAATCGGTTGCAAATGAATAGAAGACGAGAAGAAAAACGCGTCAAATTTATTTCAAAGAGGAGAGTAGTGGCAGTAGCGTTATTTATAACTACTGAAGGTCAAGTGACAGCAAGTCGGCGAAATATTCCAATGTTCTTCACAGTATTTTTGCTGATTTTACTATGGGTTTTAGTTTGGATGTTTTTTTTTAGATTTTTTTTTTTTACAGGGTTCTTTGGGACTGTTCTAGACGCGCCGATAATGATGGATACAACTGACGACTTTAGTTTAATGTTTCCCGATATCTTCCAAGATCCAAGTGTTTTTTTGCTTTTTTTGTTTGTTTGTTTTTTTTTGGTTTTTTTGTCAACTTTTTAGTTTCAGTTTCACCTTGCTTGCTGATCTACTGGGACAGCGTCACCCACTATATGACAAACCTACTCTCTGCTTACGATGACTACGTCTGCATCCATTTGCACAATTACCAGTGGATCAACGTTCCAACCCAGTCGTATCAGTTTCTGTACTCGATCGGAGTCAATTTACAGAGCTCGATTATTATTATTATTATTATTTTTTTTTTTTTAGGTCTTACAGTAATGTTCATCCTGTACAAGGCTCGGGGGCTACTCCAAATAGAGGGTTAAAATAAGGGATAGTTTATACGGGTAGGAGGGGAAGATAAAGGTTGACTCTAGACTTAAACAGGTTAAGATTGTAGTGACCGGGAAACATCCTCTAGGGAGTCTGTTCCACGGTGCAGTGGTTCGTGGGGAAGAAGCTGTTTGAGTGGAACTTACTTCTCGTCGATGGAATACGGAGGGAATGTGGGTGGTTTGGCACTATGTAAGCGGCATGGCAGGTCCTAGCCATGAAGGTTAGAAGTGGTGGAACCAGGAGATGCAGTTCGTCCGAGCACCTTATATGCGACAGAACAGAGAGATTCGCCATATCCTGCCTGTGAGAGAGAAGTTGAAGAGTGAAAAATAATTCTTCTCTCATAAGGACTCGGAGACGCTTTTGAAATCTATCAAGACTGGGAAGTGAGGTCTGGGCAGCTCTTGTCCAAATATGGGAACAGTAATCTATCTTCGGTTTGATTTGGCCCTTATAAAGGTAGAGGATAGCATGAGGAGTCAGGTACTTACTGGAGCAGTACAGGGAGCCAATCATTTTAGCTGCATCTTTAGCGATGTATTGTATATAGGAATTCAACTTGAGGTTAGGTGTGAGTTAATTAACGTCTGGACTTCACCAAATTACCATTAGCTGTGGAGGGTATGTGGTTTCGAGGACTTTATTCGAACGTTCGATCTTCTTCTCTGGAAGATGTAAGGGAGTCTGCATATTCTCTCTTGGATCATGTATATATATATATATATATATATATATATATATATGGGGTATATATATATATATATATATATATATATATATATATATATATATATATATATATATATATATATATATATATAATTGGGTATCCTGTATGTGTAAGTTCAGCTAGCTAGAGTTCCTTTTTATGTCGGTGACTGCATTTGATACCTAGTTCTTTTGGCGTTCTGATGGGACACAGAGTACAAAGCTTACTTTGATATATCTTAGTGTGGACGCGGCACATATTAAAGCCACCACAGATCAACTCCTCATAGGTCAAAGTTTCTTGATGGGCATTAAATTCGATTCAGATTTTTGATCTGACCGAGAGCATCTATCAACCACTGGTATTGTTGTAGTCTTCATACCTTCTATTCACTCAATTTATTTACTCGTTGTCATATTATTAGCATCTGCTGGCTCTTGAAGATCAAGTTCTTGCCGTTGTTGTTGAAGATGCTGCTGCCAGTGCTGATGATGATTACGTTTTATTTATTTTTTATATTTTTTGTTTATTTTTTTAATTATTATTTTTTTTTTTAGTTACCTGAAATTCAGAATTCCTTAATATTCTTAAAAAGTTTAAGAATGAAGAAAATACATTTAAATAAATTCCCCACAGGAATCTGAGTTGACATTGTTGAACATCAAGTATTCTAAAAAGGGAACCTCAAAAACCCTTTCTTGCTCTCGATTATCATGCAAAGATATTTATTTTTAGGGCGACTATAGATTATGCTTACCCGAACAATTTAGTGTATGAAGCACCTTTAAATATTTTTTCTTGATGCTATTATTATTATTATTGTTGTTGTTGTTGTTGTTGTTGTTATAAGTAGTGATAGTCAGAATGATGATAATAAAGAATATTTGTTCGAAATTACATCCGTCTGTTGTCGTGAAAGGTCATAAGTTGATGTTTTCTTATCAGCCGTTGTGTTTATCTGTTTTATTAAGATTTAGATAAAGTGGGAAATTAAGAAAAGGCGGAATATAAGTTAAGAAGGAAGGAAGGAAGGAAGGAAGGAAGGAAAAAGAATGAACGAGAGGAAGGAAGGAAAGAAGGAAGGACGAGAGGAAGGAAGGAAGGAAGGAAGGAAAGAAGGAAGGAAGGAAGGAAGGAAAAAAGAAAGAACGAGAGGAAGGAAGGAAGGAAGGAAGGAAAAAAGAAAGAACGAGAGGATGGAAGGAAGGAAGGAAAGAAGGAAGGAAAAAAGAAAGAACGAGAGGAAGAAAGGAAGGACGAGAGGAAGGAAGGAAGGAAGGAAAGAAGGAAGGAAGAAAAAAAGAAAGAATGAGAGGAAGGAAGGAAGAACGAGAGGAAGGAAGGAAGGAAGGAAAGAAGGAAGGAAGGAAGGAAGGAAAAAAGAAAGAATGATAGGAAGGAAGGAAGGAAAAAAGAAAGAACGAGAGGAAGGAAGGAAGGAAGAAAGAACGAGAGGAAGGAAGGAAGGAAGGAAGGAAGGAAAAAAGAAAGAACGAGAGGAAGGAAGGAAGGAAGGAAGGAAGGAAGGAAGGAAGGAAAAAAGAAAGAACGAGAGGAAGGAAGGAAGGAAGGAAGGAAAAAAGAAAAACGAGCGGAAGGAAGGAAGGAAGGAAGGAAGGAAGGAAGGAAAAAGAAAGAACGAGAGGAAGGAAGGAAGGAAGGAAGGAAGGAAGGAAGGAAGGAAGGAAGGAAGGAAGGAAAAAAGAAAAGAACGAGAGGGAGAAAGAAAGAAAGGAAGAACGAAAGGGAGAAAGAAAGAAGAATGAGAGGAAGAAAAATAGGAAGAAAGAAAATAAAAATACTAACTTTTTGTACCACACAACTTTATTGTAAAAAAGTATCAATTCAAATGAGGTTTATTTTCTTTAAAATAAATTTTTTTTTTCGATATAAATCCTAACTACTTAACAATAAATTACTCGTTAAAAATTGAAGTTTTTTTTCTAATGTCTGACCAGGTACGATTTTTCTGTGACTTTTTGTGAAAATTTCGCACAGTTTTAAAATTTGGGAGAACTTTTTTCCAATATTAGTTTTCGACATTTTTTCTCATCGGCCGGAGAAAATTTTACATAGCCAACTGTCTGTAACTTACAATTCCCAAACATAACAAAACACTTTATGAGGAAGAACAAAGAAGAACAGACATCTAGTCTGACACAAAAACCACTATGGTGGAGCACGCTAATGGTGGTGCTAGACAAAATAAAGAATATTTCCAGTTTCCATTTCCCATTCTAAGAATTATTTTATCCGTGATATAGTAACACTTTAATACCCGGACGGAACAGAGTCGCCGAAAGAAAGAAATGACAAACATCCATTATTGTCAATGAGATTTTATATACTATGTCATACAAAAAATTATATACAAATGTATAAATACTTGTCTGTAATATATCCCACACAGAGAAATTGTCATATATGAATAAAACAAGAAGAGTTGAACAAGAAGCGAGAGGGTTTTACTTGTAATATTCCCTGAAGTGAAAACGGTCAGGCCAGTTGTATGTGCTACGAACTTCGAGGTAACATGTGGGCTCTTCTGTTCTCCTTATCGTTGTGGACCTGAGATGATATCTAGATACTTAGCGTTCTATCATCATCAATTATCGTGGGTAGACATGCCTTGCCTCTACGTGTGCTAAATAGCAACTGGGGTTTGTCATTCTATAAACAGACGTCAATCACCGGACATAGCGTGACTTTCGTGAATTCATCTTATCTAAAGGGAGGCAATCGCCATTTGCATCCCTACAACACCATCATATTTACTCGCAACGGCTTTCAGTGACGACTAGAACGCTTTACAACCGGTGCTCGATGCCAGGTGTGGTAAAATTGTTTTCCTACGGTTGAACCATTTTGTCTGCAAGTAGTTTTATACAATCTTCTTTTATGAGTCGTGCCCTTTCAAGACGTGAAATCATGGCTCTCCACTGCTTCTTATCTTTTGTTACGCTAAGTAACACTTGACTCTTTACCATTCCTTTTTTGTCCTTGTTCTGCCATCTATTCACTTTAACTTGTTAAGAAGCTCCCCCCTGTTTTCCCTCTACTTCTCTTAGTTTCATTAATAAATTATCCTCTTCCCTCGCTACGTGACCAAGAATTGTCTCCTCCCTCTTTCTGTGGCAGGTGACATTGTCACCTTGTCATTTCTATTCTTCTTAAAACTTCCTCGTTAGTCACATGTTATATTCATGGTATTCTCAGCATTCGTCTCTTCTTCATCTGTGACGAAAATGTCCAGCATTCACTGATATATACGAGGTTAGACATTACATAACAGTCCAGACAGGAAATTTTACGGCATTCTCTGCCATATGAGTAGATAGGTTCGGCTATCGTCCGGTTCATACCGTCCTGAGTTAGACGATAAACTACATCCGACAGTAAGGCCTCTGAACAGGAGGTTTTTGAGGAACGTGGAGCCACTTCTTAATTACTGGTGTTCCCAGGTCCACCCTGACCCGGGGTGGTAGCACCTGTTAGGGTCCCAGCTATGGGCAAATAGCTACCCCCCAAACTGGGATAAAAAAAAACTAGGAAAGTGTAAAAATAGGTTTTAATACCAGCAATACATTTTTGTAAAAAATATTACTGGCAATACATTTTGGAAGAAAGAAAATACCACCAATACGTTTTTGAACAAAAAATTATTACCAGCAATACATTATTACCAGCAGTAGATTATTACCAGCAATACATTATTACCAGCAGTAGATTATTACCAGCAATACATTATTACCAGCAGTAGATTATTACCAGCAATACATTATTACCAGCAGTAGATTATTACCAGCAATACATTATTACTAGCAGTACATTTTTGAAAGAGAAAGATGTTACCAGCAATACATTTTTGAAAAAAAAAAAATTACCAGCAACAAAAATCTTGTCAGCATTAAATAACCCATTGAGGCTAATATGCCATAAACCAAACCAAACCAAACCAAACCAAACCAAACTGGTTCATACTCCACGCCGGTCTTTTGAACAGGAGTAGAGGTTTATCCCTTGTTTCGTGATTAAGATTGGGTTCCAGATTCCTTCTAAACTCTACTTCAACTCTGAAATGTTATTTACTATTTATTTTTTCCTACATAGGAGTAGATAGATTCGCCTATCATCCGGTTCACACTCCTCCCCGGTTTTTTTTTTGACGAGGAATAGAGGTTTATCCCATTTTTCCTGTTTAGGATTAGGCTTCCAGTTCCTTCTAAACTCTACTTCAACTTTGTACTTGTAACGTCTCTGCCTAAATTCGGAAATTATATTTTCCATTTATTTATTTTTACCTCAATAGGAGTAGATAGGTTCGCCTATCGTCCGATACATACTCCAACTCCGTCTTGTGAACAGAAGTAGATATTTATCACTTGTTTCTTGTATGGGATTGGGATTCCGTTTTATTCTAAAGTCCTTTTATTCTCTTTCACCCCCAGCAGCCCCTTGCGTTTTAGCGGCATTAACGCCTTGCTTGGGGTGAATTGATTAAAAAAATATTGGAGATTAGATATTATTATCCTCTGTAGAGTTTTATATTGTATGAAGTATTCTTTCGTTGATCTAAGTATTTTTCTTTCTTTCTTTCTTTCTTTCTTTCTTTCTTTTATACCTACAAATTATATTGTTCAAGACTGACCATACCGAACAAGGGTTTTTATCATCAGTCCCATGACAGAGTGTGGTCATATGTTCGCTGCGCAGCTGGCCGTCTGACCGTTGCCCTCCACATGTCTTTGTTGCATGTCAATGTCTGGGTCACTGCGAAAGATCTTCCAGTTACAATCCTGGTCGACGATCGATTTCGTATGCAAGTCGGAGAGGGGTTTAGCTGTTTTGAAATCCCCCTTTTTCTGTGTCAGGGAGAGAATTTTGTATTTAAAAAAATCCTCAACACTGCCACCTGAAGTTGGAAAATACTCTAAGTAATCGTGTACAACATAAACAGGATACTTCAAGTAACTAATAATATGCTATCAAGAAAATAAATGTATTTAATAGAAAAACAGAATCAATATATTAAAATAGATGTTGTTCGGATGCAAATAAGAAAAAAAAAATGGTACATTGCGCCAATAGCTTCGTCCACCGCAAGGAAAGTTGGCTCCCTGTGACGCGCCAGGAAATTTTTATCGCCGGAGTCAATCCTTCAAATCTACAAATCAACCATTCACCCTTGCACGGAGTATTGTTGCCATATATGGTCCGGTGCCCTTTCTGTTTGTCTCAAGGTCCTTGATAAGATCCAGAGACGGATATGCAATGTAATTGGCCCTGATCTGGCGTCTCGTCTGCAGTCGCTCTCTCACAGACGTGCCGTCGCCTCCCTCTGTCTTTTTTACAAATACTTTCATGGTAACTGCTCCGATGAGCTGATTTTGCTGGTTCCCGGACTTCATGAATTTAAGCGTTCAAATAGGCTGGCATCTCGCTCTCTTATCATTTCACTGTCGAAACTGTTAAATGTAGCTGTCTCTTCTACTCCAATAGCTTCATGTCTCGCACCTCTCGCCTGTGGAACTCCCTCTCCTTTCCCTGTTTCCCTGATAGCTATAATCTCCAACTATTCAAATGTAATGTCAATCGACGTCTCCAGATGCCTTGATCTATCCCCTATCCTTCTCTTCATCCTTTCCTCTATCATTCCTCTTTGATCTCGCTCCAACTCTCTGTAACCCCTTGCGTGCTAATGGCTTCCCGCCTTGCTTGGGGTGAAAAAAAAATCACTAACAATTAACAGCTTCGTGGCCACTTTTGATGCAGGTTTCTGCATACTCGGATCAAGTGGCCATTGTTCGTGTTGGCCAGTACATCAAAGTTGACAGCTTTCAACGAGTTTTTGATATTGTGGGTTCACTAGTTTGACTCCCTCTCGACGGCGCCTCAGACATAGCAGATTAGGAGATTTAAATCAGAAATGTTTGGAGGTCACATGATCATGAAAACTGTCAATCAGCCAATCGCGAGCACCACTTTGGACGGAGCCGGGTTCTACTGGGTTATGTACAGCCATACCTCAATTCAGGGTGGTATGACATGACCTTCGTTAATCACGACCAACACGGACATCATAGACAATGTTATGCTACGGTTACCTCCATGCAGTGGTTCCCAAACAGCGCGGTGCGCCTCATAGGTGCGGCGGAAGAGGATAGCAGATGAGGCGGAATGATTGAAAGGCAATCAAATGCCAAAAATAAATATGATTTTAAAATTTCAAATATTTTTATGGATTACTTGTAATTGCATGCATAAGTTTCAGTATAATTATGAATAATTATTGACCAATTTTATCAGTCATATCTTTGTATTATATCAAATATTAAGAATATACTAACTAAAGTTCGCAAATTGGAGGAGAGAGTTATCAATGATAATGTTATGACTTTGAATCCGCGATTATCTCCCTTTAGCTCCCTCTCTGTTTTTAATGTTTAAATGTACTTTTTATCACATAAAATTTATTGAGGGGCGACAAATAAATTCGGCACAAAGAAAAAAAAAGTGTGGGAACCACTACCCGTGAGATCCGCGCAGGCCACCTCTCCTTCTGCGTGTTCACCGGGCCATTTTCTAAAAGGTGTCTGTTTCCAAGTAGGTGTGTTTTATTCTAATCGTATATATATGTAGAAATTAGATCTTAAATAATTTCAACTCAGTGTTTATCTTTATTTATTTCAATTCATTGGAGAAACATGTCAAAGTTGAATTTTTCCAGATTATTCTATGTATTTCCTATATTCTTACAATCTCACGCGCATTCACCGCACTTCTCGACAACTTACTGTAACCCTAGGAAAAAGAGGGCTTCGGGGTCAGTTTCCTCTACCCATTCGCTAGGACGCTGGACAGGCTGGTCCACTCCACTCTAACCATAACAAAACTAATCAAGATGGCTGTCAGCTACAAAAAAGAGTGATCTTTCTCTGTCTGCTACAAAGAAGGATGGGTCACACACACACACACACACACACACTCTCTCCCTCTCTCTCTCTCTCTCTCTCTCTCTCTCTCTATATATATATATATATATATATATATATATATATATATATCTGTTCTAACGTACGATACGAATTTGTATTTGTATTAAAAATAAAAGTAAACCTTCCAGAGCAATGTTTATTAAGTGTTCACTCAGTTTGGAATATAAGAACCAACGTTCCGTCATCCCCCCACAGATCATTTCTTATATAGAGAGCATATGAGTTTTCAAAACGTTGCAATGGAAAATCTTAAAATGTTGTAAGCGTAGACACCATTATTTTGGGGGTCATGTCACTTTGCAGAACCCACGCGAATGCGTGTCCTAACAGAAAATTTTAGAACAACATAACAATAATACCAAACTGCATAAAACAAGGAATATATTTTTTTTTATTTTTTAACATATCTCTGAATTCTTTACACACTTCTTCCTCTGTGTGCCATGTCCCTTCAGGATGTTGGTGATCATGGCTCTCCACATTTCCTGTCCTTTGTTGCTTTTAATAAATGTATTTTGTATCTGTTGAGATGTTGAGTGTTTCCACGTGAGTATATGGTAATAACGAACAAACACAGTTGTAGGGAAAAATACTGGTATATTCAGAGAGGTATTTACATCAGAGAGATTAGTAGTAGAACGAACGTAGGTTAGTAGTAACAATAAGTAATAGTAATAAAGTCCAACGGTATCTTCCGGGCGAGAAACGGAAGTGTAACTGATCACTACAGAAGTCTCACTCTGCACTGCACTACATTGCTCTAGAACTACTGTTCTATTTATAATAATAGGATCAGTCTATTATGGTTGTGAAGGTGGGTGCGCCCCAACAGTATCTCTCTTAAACCCAATTCTGTCATCCATTTACTCAATGTCCCTAGGTAGGTTATGCGTTTCTTTCCTCTCTCCCTGTTGTCTTCAATATTTCCTGTGAGTATCAAATTTTCCAAGTCGTCTTTCCTCATTATGTACTTTAGAAATGTCAAGTGTCACTTACTGATATTAAGTATAAGTGTCCTTTTTGTTTCCATTTTCTCTAAAACTTCATAGTTGCTCCCATGTTTGGCCCATGGTATTCTCAGCATCCATTTGTAGAACCATATTTCTGTTGCTTCAAGTCTCTTCTTCATCTGTAAAGAGATTGTCCAGTATTCAATACCATATGGAGGAGTGATATTACGTAACAGTGCAGTACTTTGCTTTTTCTAATTAATTTTCCTGTTTCTTAATACTTTGCTGAACATTTGGACGGCATCTTTCGCTATCGCAACTTCGAATTTCAGCATCGCACTTTTCATACTCTGTTAAAGCACCTCCCAGATATTTAAATAGCAGTACTTCTTTGATTTTGGTACCTCCAATTTATAATTTGCATATTGGGTTTTTACTAACAACCATGTATTCTGTCTTCTTGTAATTGACCTTTCGCACTTTCTTCTCACTTTCCTTCACTATCTTTTGTAGGAGTTCTTGTCTGCTAATAACACTGTGTCATCTGCATATCTTATGGCGTTCTCGGTATGATGATAAACTACAACCGGCAGCAAGGCCTTTGATCGCGAGATTGGAGGTTTTGAGGAGCGTGGAACCACCTTTTAATTACTGTTGTTGCCAGGTCCACTCTGATTCGAAGTGAGGTCCTCGCTATAGGCAAATAGTGAATCTCTAAACAAAAATCAACAGTACATTTTTATAATAAATGATCGGCAATCCATTTTTTATATCAAAAACACAATCAATGCAACACTAAAAATATATAAAAATACATATCATAGTAAAATTACCAACAACAGTACTTCATGATCTACAAAATATATATCTAAAAAACAGACCTTTACTCTGAAAATATAAAATTCTGTACAAAATATCAGTAGTTGACAGCATAAAATTACGTTCAAAATATTTAGATTTCGGCATTAAATAACCCATAAAGGTTGATATGTTGCTAAATAAAATCAAACAGCCAACATGAAAGAATTCTTCCATGACATTAACCATATATCTTACAATTTCTTTAATCAAACTGTATTCCAAAATATAACTTCAATAAAACTACAACATAAAACACACACATCACCGCCATAAACATGTTTATGCACAAAAGCTGAGAATCATCTACCATGTATTCTACTGTGAAAGCAGAATGACGTATATCATATTTGTATTACTTCAAAGCTCTCAAATAAAATTAAATTTCAGTATTAAATGACCCATAAGGTGTTGATATGCCGTTAAACAAACGCAACAACAAAAGATATATCTTATATTGGTACACTAGCTATCTTAATTATTCAGTTTTGAAGATTATTACAAATGAGCCAAATAGATGCTTAACTTTATCGCCAAGTTGCACTCAAAGAACAAGTAGAGGTAAAAGAAAAGGCTTTGCAATAGCCTGCAATACTCTAATCTTTACATTTGAATGTATAGAGGGTAAGCCAGAAAATTGAGAACAAATTATACACATTTCTACACATTTTCACATTAAAACGACAGAAAAAGAATTATTCAATAAAATTGTCCTCAGCCTCAATGACGGCTTTGATGCGGCCTCAGAAGCAACTGCGTGTCTGAGTCAAGCGGTTTTTATTTATATTGCCCCCGATAGCAGCCTTCAGCGAGCCCTTGGTATAATGGAGCCACTGGTTAGTCTCAACCTCAACGATTACACATACAGATGTTTAGTAGAAGGAGCACTAAGTGGTATATTTTGGTAGGGTAACAAAATCGTGAAAATTCTGTCAGTAATTCCTTTGTTACATGGCTCATTTTTAAAAAAAATCATTTGACCCCAAACAGGGCAATAAAATTCCTAAGATGCAAAGGGTTACTGAATGTGAGAAAAAATATTCATGAGAGGGAACAATAAAAAAACAGGAATTAAAAAGACAGAAGATAACGATTGTTAACCGAAAAGCAAGAAGCCGGAAACGAATTCCACAAGCCAGAAGTGTAGGAGAAGAAACTGTTAGCGTGGAAGTTACCGTTACATTTAGCCATTTCAACTGTCAAATGATGAGACCCTGTCGCAGTAATGTGAAGAGGTATGGTGATGCCCGGAGCCAATTTCTTGATTATATGCCCCTAAGACTCAAGTCTTTAGGGCCTATTACTGAGAAATGTGAGAAAGGAAGACATTTTAAAGATGTAAAAACAGATGAAGCATAAAATAAACACTTTATTCAAATTAAATATAAACTAAATTTTTATTTCATTCTTTACTTTGATTGGATGCCCTCCCGATGTGGATGCCCCCGGGGCCGTTGCGCCCATTGCACTCCCTTCTGCACTCTACTGCCTCGACGTCAATATAATCCACTGCTACTAGGTACCGTGAGGAAAGAGATATTTATTTTGAATAATACAAAAATGTGGCACAAGGCCATAAGGGGGGATAAAGGAAGGCTGGTCTTAAACTTAGCTCGTCACGATTACTGACCCAAACATACCACAGCATTCCTTGCACCAAAGCCACACATTCTTACTTACCATTCATACTACAGTTACCATAATACCTCAGAGTCTCTATGTAGTCCTAACTAGTTCCCATAGGTACAATTTGTTTGTGGGGAATAAAATAATAATATTTAAAAATGAAACCCCAATGAATATTTACAATGAATACAATATATATACAATAAAAGAATGTTCATCAGAAAAATTACCATGAAAATATTTATAGAAAAGGCCCAGGGAAGCTATGTTATGGTGGTGGGAAAGTGACTGAAACCGAGATGCCAGGTTAGGACCAATAACATTGCAGATTCTTCTTTGGATTTTGTCTAAAATCTCGAAATGCGTATCGTCCTGGGTATGACGATAAACTACATCCAATAACAAGCCTCTGCTCAGGAGGTTTTAAGGAGCGTGGAACCACCTTATAATTGCTGGTGTTCCCAAGTCCAGCCTGACACGAGGTGGTAGCACCTGTTAGGGCCCCAGCTATGGGCAAATAGTTACCCCCACCAAAGGGTCAAAACACTATGAAAGTATAAAAATACATTTTAATACCAGCAAAATACATTTTTTGGAAAAAAATATTACCAGCAATAAAAATCTTGTCGGCATTAAATAACCCATTGAGGTTGATATGCCGTAAAACAAACCAAACCAAACCAAACCAAACCAAATCGAAATACATTGCATCAGACAATATCTGAAAGCGATACTCAGTGCATCGACAAATGATAGGCTCATGCGGGAAAATACTAATGGAACGCGTACCCCCTCAATCCACCATATGTATTTACCTCGGTATGTAGGCGGGACTATTGATGAGATGGTATTGCTTCTGAGGCCTTGCGGGAATAATCGGAGCAACGAAATAGCCTTCGTTGTTCACGGCTCTCCAGGGACTATCACAGATAAAGTCAACTTTCGGTAGAGTTTGCACAGAGTTGGCTAAGGTTCCCTCTGTTCACTTAGTTATTTTCAAGAAGCTGGCTATATCAATGTTGCTTTGAGCACGGCCCGCCTTTTTCGTTTCCTACGTTCGACTGGAAGCTGTCTGTTAATGCTCTCGATTCGTCTGAGAGAAAGATGAGAATGTTTGAAAGTTGGCGCATGCCGCGTCACATTACGTTAGGTTGTCTTCCATTTATGAACCCGCTGACGGTGCGTTCTCAAATACCTCGCGCACTCTGTTAACACGTGTTTTCGTTTTACCATGTTCTCGGAGTAACAAGAGAAAGGAAGATCCCATTTTCCAGAGAGAGAGAGAGCGAGAGAGAGAGAGAGAGAGGGGGAGAGAGGGAAGGAGAGGGGAGAGAGGGAGACAGAGAGACACAGAGAGAGAGAGAGAGAGAGAGATTGAAAGAAATCTTTGCTTTCGGCCTTAGGACAAAACGTTATATTTTTAATTTTGCTTATAAAACGGAGAAAAAGGTTTTGTATTTTTTTTACTTATGCTAAATTTTCCCTTGTATATATATATATATATATATATTTACTTTTATTTTTCTTGCTTAATTTAACCCCGTTATTCCTTGTCCCCTTTCCTTATCTTTCTTTATCTATCTATGTTCCACCCCCAACCGTCGATTTTCTGCTTGTTGAGGACATTTTATTTTATTTTATCTTTACGGTATGATCTTCACCAAACTTCTCTTTGCCCCTCTTTTTGGGAGTAAAAAGAAACGATCGGGGAGGGGATAGTCCTTGTACAGTTTTAACACTATTCTTTCCCCACCTACGTAAGCAAGTTCCAACTCCTCTAACTCTTTCCCCTTTCACAGTATTTTATTTATTTATTTATCTTATTCATACACCCAATCTCGCCAGATAACACGCTTTCTCGTTTAGATATTTACCAGGCTAGTTTTAGTCTATCACAAGAAGGCCGTTCTAATGGAGAGTAAGATCGAACATACTACACTTGCGAAATGGTCTTTTTTTTTCTTTTTTAAATCGGTATCACTCCATGCAAGGCAGTAAAGCCACTAAGTTACAAAAATGCTTACAAGGTGTGGAAGAATTAGGAACAGAAACATTAATAATGAGAGGGGAAAGGGAAAGAGTAATCGGGACGACAGTAGATAGCGGCTCACATAGCATTTAAATTATTTGCAGATTAAAGTTGGCTGGAAAGCATAGAGCCAGAAGGGAGTTCCACAAGCGAGAGGTGAAAACTGTTAGCATAAAATTTACAGTCACATTTAGCCCGCTCAACTGTAAATTGGTGAGATCTAGACGCCAGTCTAGTACTGTGTTTAAATTCAAAAAATCTCGGTACCATAGCAAAATAAACTTGCTGGTCGTCGCTGATACGTTGGGCACCTTTGCATCGATTAAAAAAAAATTCTATGTCCCTTCAGGGCATGGGTGATCATAGCTCTCCACAGATTCTTTTTCTTTCTTATTGTATGAATTGCTATGAATACTTTCTTAAAGATGGTGCAGTGGTTTCCTGTTGATTTTTCTACGATTTGGAATTCAGAGTTATAATGATAGCCACTCAAGGCTAAAGAGCACACCCTACCCTACTATTTAATCCATAGCTAGAAGGAGTAGTGATGTGTTAACAACACTTTTCCCAAAGGCATTTGTGCAAAAAGTGAAAGCAAATGTCTAATTTAGACAATAGAACTTGGCTTGCCGATTCCATGTTCTGCGTCGATGGCGACAATTATTATATTAACAAAGTCAGGTGCAGCCTAGTGCGACACAAGGCCGCAAATGTTAAGCATTCAGTACAGACCAATCTCACTAAATTAGTAATTGTCTGCAAGACTAGCTTGTTAACCAGCTCAACGGCGTGGCGCGCAAGAAGCTTACAAGACTTAGCTTTGTTCGTCATAGACCCATTTCCAGAGGGTTTTGTGGGGGGGGGGAGAGCCAGCCTTTAAGTCAAGTGGAGGTGGGGAGCGGGTAAAAATCTGAACGCCAAAATTAGCCTATATTATTTTCACGTGGAGTGAGGAGATGATTTTGGTCGGGGAGCTATTTTTGGTGTTGCACGATAGAGTAATGGGTAGCGGCTCGGTTTGAGGAATCGGAGAGCCAAGTTCGAATTCCAGTCGGATCCATTACATTCACTTACGTGCTAATACCCTTGGGAAAGGTATGAATCCTCTTCTCCGGCCCACCAACTATAAGTAAATAGCAGGACAGACCGGGTTCCATAGCCTTGGATGGCAGAAAGAAATGGCAACCTACTGCGGGAAAAAGTTTTGCCTCGTTAGTCATGTATCAAAAGATACATGATCGCCTAAGCGTGTATCACGCATGGTACATAACTGAGTTGCTAAAAATAATACTTTCACGAGTTTTTCCACAGATATCAGGGAGAGCCTAAAAAATCTCTGTACACGAGTGAAGCGCTGTTTTGAGAACGCCAAACTAGGATTTACTTCAAACTCCCTGAATACCTAATAAATAAGCTATGACAGCTTAGTTTATATTTAGTTACTTAGCTTAGTCTGGCATAAGGCCATTATAAAGAAGTGCCCAGTGAGAATTGGTTTGCGATACAAGTTTACTTAATGTTTACCGTCGGGCTAGAACATATGTATTCCTTGTAGAGCACCCAGTAAGGATAGAACTCGGTATACTAGCTGAAATACCTAATTTCCCGCTCAGTAACTATTGAGCTGAAACAGGCGCCCTTCTCTAGCGAAAGTGTGTGAATTTTATTTTTTTAATATATGAACTAAAATTTATATGAAATTAGTATTTTAAATACTGATTTTTGGTGCCATTCCTAACTAGAATATTGGCGCAACATAATCTTTATATCCCCAATTTCTTTTCTTTTCTTTTAGCCCTTTGTAACGTGAACAGTTATTTTCTGTGTCTAGATGTTCAAGTTTGTATTTTAAATCCACGATTTCGAATCAATGACTGATTTTTTAAGCAAATCCAACGGACTCGGCATCCGCGGATAACTGGCGCAACAAATTCTTTCTATCTATATATTTGCCCCTTTTTGTCTTGTGTAAGTTAAGCTTCGTAAATATCAATATATTCTTAATCTGCCCGCTCGAGATATTAAAGTCTGTTCCTTCCCTTTCTTTCTGTGCGAATTTCATATCCTTTCGTTGTTTACTTAATAACTTCTCTTTCTCCCTATTTCTTTCTTTCTATTTCTCTTCCCTTTCACTCCCTTTAAACCACTTCTCTCTCACACACACACTCTTCCTCCCTACCTCCCGCTTTATTTCTTTGATTACCATCCATTTCACCTTCTTCCCCTGCCTATTACGATCGCTCCGCGCTTACTCTCTGTATCAACCGTCCTCCCACTCTGTGCTTCCGTGTAAGCGCCTCCCGAACTACTTCGGTAATTTCCGTCATTCTCCGTCATCGTCATCGTCGACTCAGTCGGACACATGTTTGACATTTAATATGGCCGCCGCTCGTGAACAGCAGTGAAGTGATTTGCCATTCGGAGATCGACTCTCTTCTTCTTCTCTTGCCATGCCAACCGCCAGAGGAGATTCCCCCTCGTCTTTATTGTCGTCTCGTCCTTCTCCTTCATATCGTCATCGTTTTCTTACTCTTATTACAACTACATCTACTAACATCACCGACAACAGACTTCAGCGAAGTGGGTCTATATGTTGATAATACGAAAAACCAAGAGAGACACAGAGAGTGTGTGAGAATTGTTTTACAAAAGAAAAATGAAGGAATGGTGTGGATGAGGATTTTTTCTGATCGATGCAGGCCAAAAAGCGCTACTTTCTAGTGACTTCGTTTGGGATTGCACTCTTGCTTAGCTTGGGCTTTATCAAGGACCGTCATGGCGATATTCCCTTGTCCCGAAGCGTGGAAAGTGAAAGTGCCAAAGGCCGTTCTTATATGGATGAGGACGACTACAACTTTGGCGACGACTTGCACATCTCAGCTAAACAACGTCGCATGTCGATGTCTCCCCGATTTGGGGATCAACCACGAAAACATCACGGGAACACCTTCCGAAAGGATTGTCGCATGGAGACGTGTTTTGATTTCAATCGGTGTCACCAAACCGGCAAGTATGGTGTGTACGTGTACCCGGAGTTGGAACGGGTCTCAAGCACTTACAGCAAGATCCTTACAGTTATTCGGGAGTCTAGGTACTACACGGCAGACCCGGCGAAAGCCTGCATATTCGTTCTTTCCATGGACACTCTGGATAGGGACGTTCTAAGTCGGGATTTTGTTAAGGACGTACAAATGAAATTAGACAAACTAGAATTATGGAACAATGGACGTAACCACATCATTTTCAATCTCTATTCGGGTACTTGGCCGGATTATGCGGAAGATTTAGGCTTTAATATTGGTGAGGCCATGCTGGCCAAAGCCAGTATATCCCGGGCGAATTTCCGACCGGGTTTCGACGTGTCCATCCCGTTATTTGCGAAGGACCACCCGTTGAAGGGTGGCGAACCGGGTCACCTCCATGTGGCCTCAAACAGTATCCCTTCCACCCGACAGTATATCCTGTCTTTCAAGGGAAAACGTTACGTTATTGGTATTGGATCTGAGACTCGGAACTCTTTGTACCATATTCACAACGGTCGGGACATCGTTTTGCTTACGACTTGTAAACATGGAAAAGATTGGCAAAATTGGAAAGATGAAAGGTGTGAAAAAGATAATGCCGAGTTTGACAGGTAAGTTAAAACTAAAAGTGGGTAACAACAACTAATGACGGGGTTGAAGAAAAAAAGGCTGTAATATAATTATTAATAGTTTAATTATTCTTAGTTTTTTTTTTTTTTTTTTAAAGCTATTTGGTCTTTTTTTGTTGTTGTTGTTGTTGTTGTAAACAAGAAAAAGTCATCATTTGTTTGATCTTTATGACAAAAAAACTTTTTTTCTTCTAGTAATAATTCAATTAAAAAGAAATCATGCATTGTTTCTGTCAGACTTTAAAGAAAAAATAGTTTTTAATTTTTGGCTTTGATGTTAAAACTAAATCCCTAACCTTAGTTAATGACTTTTTAAAAAAAAAAAAAAATAAGAATATGAATTATATAGTAATTTTAATTCATTATCGTCTCTCACCTGTATTTTTTTTTTTCATTTTGGATGGGGAGGAGGTATACAAGTATTTTTCTTTAAAATAATAATAAACAAACCCAACTAAGAAATGTTGATATATATATATATAGAGAGAGAGACGAAACTGATAACGTTTTCTCCCCATTTTGACAATAGGTATTTAATTTCTGCGAGATGAATGAATTGATGATTTAAAAAAAAAAAAAAGTAACCATCTACTACTATAAATTACTATTACTAGTAATCGTGTGTAGATTGTTTTTAATGTAAACATTTTTAACAAATCTTTGTCATAGGCAAAAAAAAAATGAAAAAAATATTGTTACCATCCAAAAAAAGTGCTACTAAACTAACAACTACTTATACTTTACTTCTTTAACTAGCAACTACTTACATTTTTGTGTTACTTTTAAAACAAATAGTTACTGAGAATATGTTATAAATCTTCACTTATTGATCACACATAGTTTTATCGGCTACATTTTAGTTCAAAAGGTTTCAATAAATAATAGTAGGATCACTTTAAATAAATCATAAACATTATTTTTGGTCAGAGTAAATAACATTTTTATGCAAAACGCCATGTTTATGTTTTTAGCCAGATTTAATAAAATAAAGGTCAAAATATTTAAAGTCTTAAGAACTAAAATAACTTTCAAATAGCAAGCAATAAAAATAAACATTATTTTAATATTGGTAATTGTACATTATGTACTTTTTCTTTACGGTATTGCTTTTTTCTTGAGCAAAATTACTACTATACTTCTTATATTTTTTTTTTATTTACCGTAAGAACATTTTTTTTTCTAATTTTTTGGCTTTGTCTGTAAGAGTTATTAAATAAAATTTTATTTGGTTTTAAAGTGCTATTTTTTTTGTTTTTTTTTTTTTTTAATATTGGAAAATTTTCCAGGTAAATAAAATACGAATTTTTCATTGAATCTAAAAGTCAGTACACACCGGGGCTTCCTTGGATTTTGTTATACTAAAGGTTGTTACAAAACCTGGATTGTTTCGTCTCAACCGACTCTAATCAATGACTTTTTTCAGTTTTCTCAATCGAAATAAGTTAAATTTTTAATCATAGATTTGCATTACTTTCTCATTTATAACATTTTCTCGTGCCAGTTTCGCTTATCAACTTGTTTATATCCATATATCAGCAGTACAGGCACGCGACATGAAAATAAATAAAAACGATTCGTTTGTAAATGTTACTACTAAGTTTGGAATGGTTTGTCTGGAATAGTGAAACTAACGAAATTATTGTTTTGAAATTACTAGGTAAAACATGAATTAATACTATATTTTCTTGTTTTTTTTTTCTTTGTAAATGTCATCTGTTTCGAAAACAACTGCACGAGCTGCTACTACTACTATTTCATTGTTTACGGTCCTTTAAAAAGTGATATGTATTTTATTGTTACACCTGCTCTGATTGTACTAACGACTCTTTTTTCCTCTCTCTCTCTCTCTTTAAACAACTACCTTTCAATGAATCCATGCTACTACTATATTAAATTTGTCTCTTAAAAAAAATCACTAGGTGTCTTTATATCAGACATCTTTGAAGAACAAGATGGGCCATATTTATTTATTTTAGAAAGATCGAATGAGTTCATTAAAATAGGAAATAAACCAAAAATGAAAATTGTTTTCTAATTAAAAATTTAAATTCATTGACTAGTGAAAAACTAATTCTCCTTTAATTAACTAACATGATTTTACTCCCCCTATTCATTGTTAGTATGCAGTGATGCACACACACAAAAAAACGTGTTCGTGATATACACCTTAATTAATTAGATACTATACTAGTGAACTATATGCTAAATAAATACTAGTACTACAATAACTACATAATAAATAGTAGTAAGTAGAGTAGTCATCTGACGTGCTGTTGTTTTGTACCTGATCTACCTAACTTAACCTGCCGCTACTATAGTCATCATCTCGCGAGTATATTTGTGTAAACAACGACAGAATTAAATATATTTTTATTTTTTACCAATGTCTTTTTTTTTTTTTTGTCCATTCATTCAAAACAGCGGATGTGTATTGTCCCCAAATACGTGGCGGTAGTAAATAAATATTCTTGCATCTCTATCCTTGCTGCTTTTTTTGCCTACAGTATGAGTTGTAAACTGACTAGGATACTACTATTTAGTAATAATACCAGTTTCGTGTGTTTATTTTGCTTTTGGTGCTTACAAGTGCTTGTCTCGTTCAACGATAAAAAAAAAAGTGTTTCGTTTTCTCCACTTATTCATTGATTTGAATAAAAACGTGACTGCTTTTTTTGTTGGTGACTCTCGTGTCCACGTCTTGTGGCTAAAAGAATTTGTAGTTTCGAATCCCGCCGGTAGCGAAATTATTATAAATTCTAATAATATCTTTATTCAGTTATTTATTTTGCATCTTAATTTTAATGAATCTGTATAGGTGGTGAGTCGAGAGAAAATGAATTCTTCAATTAAAAAATCTAGTAAGAAGTTGGTATATTTTTCAACAATGGTTATGTCTTTTTTCTCGGAAATTATTAAACATAATTAAAGTTTAATAGCATTTTCGAAATTAGTGATTACTTACTCGAGTCTTAAAGACAAAAAAAAGAAGACAATACTACACGCATATATACGAGTTGGTAGTAAAAAGTTCTTAGCTCAATACATTTCTCAAAATGACCAAATAATAAGCATACCTTTTAAAATTTAAATTTAATTAACAGTGTCTTTCAGGGCCAAGAACTTTTCAGCACTTTTATACACGCGTGCATTAATGTGTATGTGATCCAAATGGAAATGTGGCAGAGTAGAAAAGGCAGAAAAGTCATCGTTTTATGACGGAACCCACTTTTCACAATCTAGTCATTTTGAATTGCGAATTGTCTTTGAAGTATTAATATTTGAACAAGTTAAATTCATAGTAATATTTGAGTTGGCTATATAGCACATTATTTCGCAGACACAGCTTATACAGGAGAATTCCAATAAATTTGGTTTAATAATTCGCACTTGATTGATTATTAATCTTTTTTGCTTCTTGTAAATTACAAGATCTAAATTCTAAATTAATTCTGTAAAAAAACAAAAAACTCAACATTCTTCTGTTGACGTCAGTATTTTTTCGGCGCCGAATATCAAATCTAAAACCATTTTTTATAGTTTCTCTTTGTTTTAATCCATTCATTCCGTTCTAAAGAATATTTTTATCACCTGTCATAAAAAAAAAAAGCAATCTTGCATTTTCTTTTTCTTGTTTTCACGTACTGTTTCACTCAGATTTTTAATCGGTTGAATTGAAAGGAAAGAGATAATTTCATCCTGTGACATTGACTCGTCTGGTGACTGATAAGAGGAGAGTTGCCGGTCGAAATAACTTGTGTAAACAAGATTTTTAGTGGAGTGCACTTGTCTGGATGAATTTTATTTTTCTTCCACTTGCAGGCAGGATCTACTGCCATCGTCAGGTGCCCGAGTCATGCTCATTACCACAAACTAATTAAAAGAAAAGCTTTTAAAATATGATAAGGATGCATCTTTCTAGGCTAGGGGGTTTTGTCGATGTACGAGGGTCTTCTTACAATACTTAAAAAAAAAAAAATAAATAAATAAAAAAAAATGTTTTTGCCTCGAATAAGAAGACTTACTCTTTTCCTAATAATGACTTTTTTAGCGAAAGAATTTTGTCGATTAAGAAAATTTTTCGATTTTAGTTTGCATTAGTAGAAATTAGTAATTTCATTCATTCATAAACTTTTTTCAGCGTTTTTTTTTTTTTTTTTTTTTTTTTTTTTTTTTTAAACAATTTATTTCTGTTTTTAGTTCAGTTTCTTGGGTTTTAATTTAAATGAAATTATTATTTTCTTTATAGAAAATATGACGAACTAATACGTGATTGAGAAATTCACATTGTAAATTTAAAATTGAACATAATCGTTATGTGGGAGTTAAAGTACACGTACTTCATATCACAGTACAAACTGATTAGTAACAAATAACAATATATACACTGATGCATACGCACAGTCACACATACAAGTCATGTCATATTGTCGTACAAGTGCCTTGGTGTCTATTTCAAACCCTGTAACAAACCACCAACAGCTAAATTTTATTTTGAATATTCCCCTAAGTTTTTTTCTTTATCTTTCCTTAACAAACATTTATTGTAATTTTATTTTTGTATATACCAGCATTTGAGAGTGGGATTAAAGAAAACTGCTGACTCAACACACATACACACACAGAGACACAATAAATTACATAGTGACGTGATGCCAACCACTTCAATTTTATATTATTGTACTAATGTACTTGGTTAATTTTCTTCTTCAAACCGAAATTGTTAATCTTTTAGTTTTTCTTTTTAACAACGTTTCTATCCATATTTTTTTTTTTTTTTTGACAAAGTGGAAAAGTTTTTTACTTTGACACTTCACTATATTTCTTCAGTTTCGTTTTTAAAATAATGAAAATTACATTAATAAAGATATTTCTTATTTTAAATTCTTTATTTCAAACATTCCATGAATAAAAAAAATCGATATTTGTGTAAAAAGGCCAGTATGAATAGTTTTTAAAAGTATTTTCTTCTCTCTTTAGTCTTTTGGGAGCGTTTTTTTAGCTTTAGATGACAAGCCCTTATGGTAGAAAAATGTAAATTGTACTACCAGTCTTTCTTTACTAGTTTTGTTTTTATAATCTTTGCTTGGTTGTTGGTATTTATTTACCAATAAGTGACACTCATTTTATTCTAAATTACATGTTTATCACTTAATAACTTCTTGTTTGAGTGTTACTGTTTTAGTCGACATCAAGTTTTTTTTTGTCTTGGAAAAAAAGCTACACTTCTGAGTAAAAGTTGTGTTCATTTTTTTGTTGTGTAAATTTACATTTTGTTTGAATCACTTCATACAGTGGAAATAATTTGAAATCTGCTACTCTTGTTTAAATGACTAAACTTTTTTTTGTTTGTTTAAATATAAGAGTTTGTAAAACCATGGTTGTTATTTTTGGTTTAAAGTTATAAATGATTATTATAATTAACAGTAAAAACAAGGTAATGCCTGGTGCGTTAGATTACAAGTGAATTTAATTTCAACTCAACTTGAATATTTTCTAGGTTTTTGTTTTGATTTCAAAGATGTCCTGATGGATGCAAAACAGAATTGACCCCTGTTTGTGATGTGCAACATGATTCTTTTTAATTTTAACTACTACATTTTTTCCATTCCACTTACTTCTTTATATAAAATATCGAACCACTTCAAACAGTTTGATTTTTTTTTTTCTTGTAAAAAAAAAAATTAGTAATTTTCTTTAGTTAAAAAAAAACAAAAATTGATCAAAACCAGTTTCCTCAGTTTTTTTCGATTTCCTTGAAGAAAAAGCCTAAAGGAATAGAAACGGGAACTACTTGCAGCGATAACGGTAGCATTTTTGCTTGAGTTTTTTTCTTTGATGGTGGGAATAAAGAAAAATACAAAAAACAAAAAAAACTGTCTTAAATTTAATGCTCTCTAGTGTCACAGTGATCAAATGAAGTTCGAGGCTTAGAATTCTGTCTTGTTCATTAATTAGTCTTTTCTTTTCTTTTATGTGCAATTTCAAGATTTTCATTTATTTATTTATTTTTAAAATTTCCTGTCTATAGTATGACATGCAATTATTGTATTCCAGATGGTTTTGAAAACTGGTGCCTAAACTTGTAAAATAGCAACTATCTCGGACTAAAAATGTCGAAGTGTTCCTTCTCATCTTTTTTGGTCTCTTTTCTCTAGTCACTGTCTTAGTCGATGGGCATTTGTTGCTAAATAAGCAGTGTTCAACGGGTCAAAGGTGTCAGGCTAGATTTTAAAAAAGCTTCTTACCAAGCAGTACGCTCTCTTGCTTGAAAATAATAGACTTTTAGGACAAGTTCGAAAGACCTGAGAATAGACAGGATTTTTTTCTGCTTCAAGTTTCGAGAGACAACTTCTCTCCCCACCCTTAAGTAGTCTCATAATTCCTTTATCTTCTCATTGTCATGTTTTTGTTTTGTAATTTCAACTTAGTTTATTTTTTGCCATTCTGTTCGTGTTTACTTTAAATTTTAATTGATATTTTTATGCATTCCTGGAAAGATCAATTTGTTGAGAATATTTATTAACTAGAGAGAGTTATCGATCCAGTTGGGGCGGGAAATGACTGACTGACACTTACTTCAGGATATAGCTTTTAATAAACCCAATACGCCAGTAGAAAACTATCAAGTTTTTACTTGTGCATGTTTTTCCCTTAATTCTTTTCGATTTGTCTTTTACAGTAGTGGACATAAAAATTTAAATGACTTTTTATTTAAGACAATAACTAATTTCGTGACATTAGTGTAGTGTCGTTATGGCTGAAAAAACTGAAACAGGCTACTACTGGTTAAAAGCTAAAAATAGTAAATATTTGACAAGTAACTCTGCCCCCACACAAACTTTTGGTGTCGGGTGATGTGCTGTGGCCGCTTAAAGAAGCGGTCTAATGGCTTGTGAAAAAAAAAAAAAAAATTAACAAAAAAGAAAACATAAAAACCCCGAAGAACGCGCCTTGAAGACGAAGAGTAAAAATGAAACCAGTTTCTAAGGAGAACAGAAATAAGCTAGGATTGGTAATAACATCATAAGTGCAAATAAGTTGATAGTGTATATATATATATATATATATATATAAATAAAAGGCTCAGACACTAATATTCCATGGGTAATTTATTACATTGGAATCGTAATTTATAAATTAATATATAATTTATGTGTGTGTGTGTGTGTGTGTGTCCTCCTTAGATAGACTATTTATTTCTTCCGCTCTGCCAATTCAATTCACTTGTTCTTATTTAGTTGAATCGACTTGTAATTTATTCTTAAGCCGAGTGAATGTCTTCCTTTGGTATACCAATACCTATTTCTTCTTTCTTTATCCATTCTAAAAAGAGCACTTATTTTGCATATAAAATGAACAGACTTTCTGAAACTTTTTGACATAATTGGTCAAACTTGAAAAAGTCATGCTAAAGTTCTTGTAAGAGTTGTGGGCTTTTAAAACTCAGGGATTTGCTAAGTGACCACGGGAGGGATTCGAGAAAAATAAAATACTGATTATATATTTAAAAAAAAAAAAAATAATTGATTTTTTATTTTTATTTTTAAGAGTTGTTTTACCTGTAGAAAAGTCTAACTGTATTATTTGTAGGCGCACTGATTAAAAAAAAAATTTACACCTCCCAAAACAGCTCATTGTCGAATTGCAATTTAAGATTTAGGGCACTTACTAAAAAAAAACAAATTTATGAATTAATTTTATGAAACGCCAGTATTCTGTAAAGAAAATTTGTTTTTTAAGCAATTTTATAGTAAACAAACCTCCATATCGTTTGGATACGAAAAATATTTACATCTTGGTAAATAAAATAAATTCCTAAGAATTAAAAATCCGTTTAAATTACATTTGAAACTTCGTCAGAGGCAGAAACTCTGCCCCCAACGCAGAAAATAAAACCGGTGATAAAACAATTTTTGGTTGGAAATATTTTGCTTAAAAAAAAGAAAAGCAATACCTAGTGTTTAAAAAATGCATTTTTAAAAATAAAAAATTTTCCTTGAGGTTTTTTTATTTTTATTTTTTAAAAGATATTTAATATTTTCAATAAGCAAATTTTAAAAATGAATTGAAATTGATTCGAATAAGTTTTTTTTATTTTATGAGTAAAAACGCTAAAATCATCCATATTGACAAATCTGTCGACTCAAAGTAATTCTTTACTAAAAACATCTTTCAAAAATAACATACTCTTCTGAAAGATTAGCTAATTTAAATTTTAAATAATAATAACTTTTAGTTTAAAATATCGCAGAAAAGATTTTTAACATGGAGGTGGGTGTTTTTTTTTTTTTTTTTTTTATGAGGTGTTGACAACTTTTTTGCTAATCTTATGCTTGGGAATTTTTGCATGTTGAGGAAATAAAAAAAAATTACCAAAAATTTAACTTTTGTTATATTTACCATTATTTTCTGATAATATTACGTTTGGACATCGATATATACAAAAATAAATTCAAAATTATTTTTAAAATATTGGGAGTTGTTCAATTGTAGTGAGCTTTTCCAGTTATAAATAAATACAGCCTTAATTTAGTAGTGGTTTCTGAAGACTTGTCTTTAGAACTAATATAAATATTAAGCACTACGAAAACGATTTTCTCAATTTCATAAAATTAAATAAGTGGGGATTTTAAAAAATTTTTTTTTTATTTAAATCTTTCAAAAATAATTTAATTCGTTTTGAAAGTTTCATCAAAATAAGACATTTATCTATTGCCAGAACTTCCAAATTGATGTGTTTTGTACTGCTAAAAGATGCTAAATAAAATTTCCCATACTAATTTATGACTCCTGCTGACTCAAGAAAACCAAAATTTAAAAGGTTTTAATAGGGTCTTCTTTGGTTTTCCTTTTAATAATAACATAAACATTTTGACAAAACTTTGAAGTTTTGGGGATTATTTTCATCATATATGCTCATTTTTTTAGCCAATCTTTGGCGATACCTACTTATTGGGTCATGAAAGAAAAAAACTAAACTGAAAAATATTTTTAAAAGAGCTTTCATTTAATTAAATATATTTTTAATATTTTAAAATGATTTTTGTAAGGGTTCTATATGTGGAAACCTTTGAAATGTTATTAATGATGAGTTTTATAATCAAGAACTGTAGTTTAAAAATTCATTAGATGCTATTAAAAAAAACTTGAATTTTATTTTCATATTCCTGATTATTTTATTTTTCTACATATTGATGTTTTGCAATAAGTACTTACTGAAGCAACATTAGATATTTTGACTGTTTGATTATCTCTAGCTTACACATATAAAGAAAACTGGATTGTTTTGTCATTTTCGGTCTTCCATACTTTAAAGAATATTTCAATTATTGCAATACTTAAAAAAAAATGTTAATGTATAGCAGTATCTTAGGCAATGCTACTGATTATGAACGAGGTAAATGTAATTGAGATTCTTTTTACCTGTAGAAATTTGTGGCACCTGATCAATATCATTTTCGTATATTTTACAAATGTATTATTACTTTGGGTCCTAATTTTTTTTTTTCCTATTATTATACTTAGTTCTTTTTCTTTATATAATGTTGAATGAATGAATTCTGCTGGTTAGTGCAAGTGAACTTCTGTTCTTGAACACACGTTATGTCCTTCCACCTCTGTGTGTGTGTTTACCATTCCTTATATTGTTGTCTTTATGATAAAAAAAAAAAACATAAGGTGAAAACCATTTCCAAAAATTTATTTTCTTTCCTTTTTGGATGGAATGTTCAGTTTCAAACTGAAAATTCTTTGTATGAATGCATTCTCATCAATATTTGCACAGAAAATATTGTATATTGGGTAAAGCAGTGTCCCTTATGTCTTGGGTGCGCAATAAAAAAAAAATCTTATTTTATTAAATTTAAATAATGAAAAAATAAGTAAAAGGGTGTGGGGAAGAATCATCACATAACGATAGATGATCAAGTTTATGGGATTCAATATATATATATATATATATATATATATATATATATATATATTATGAGGCCAATACAGCCTGTAAATATTGTTTTCATTTAGATCTGTTTTCAAATTATTCTATATCTATTAAAAATGGCTGAACTGGTTTTAAGGGATTTGCTTTTAGTTTCTGGCTATTTAGAATGCGTGGGTAGTTTAATGGATTTGGCAGACTGGAGTTCTAATTAAGGCCACATTTTTGCTTTCACTTTACATTAATGATCTTGGGAAAGGCAGGAATTTCTGTTCTTTCTCACTCCACCTATTGGTAAAATAGTAGGGTAGATTAGGCTCCCTAGCATTGTTGGGACAATCAGTCTATGAGAAAAAAAGAATCGATTCCAATCAATGTAGAAGATAGCAGGAAAAAACACCACTTTTATTTTTTTTTTTTAAACCAAGTTCCTTAAGGGCATAGGTGATCATGCCTCACCACAGATTCTCTTTTCTTTTATTATATGCGAATTACCATGCCTTCTCAAGAAATAGTTTCCTGCTGCCTTCTCTATAGTTTGGAATTCAGTTTTCCTTCTCATAGACTGGTTGTCCCTCACAGATAGAGAGCTCAGTCTACCCTGCTGGTGTAACAGTGGAAGGGGGAAGAGAAAGATTCATACCTTCCCAAGGGCATTAGTGTGAATGTAACAGACAAACCTGGAATTTGAACTTTGTTTGCTGATAGCACTTTCCTCGCCAATAATCTTTTACACTACACTACCTTTCCCAAAATCAGTTGTGATGATTCACAATTTACAGATACTAAGAATAAAAGAAAGTTGGGAACAAACAATATTTACCTAAATCCTAAAAGATTATTTAAAAAAAATGTTTCTGACAAATTAATATGCACAGCTGTAGTACCTTTGTTTGGATTTAGTGAAACAAGATGTGTCAGAATTTAACTTTTATAAAAATTGCATAATTTTGAAGTAACATACCTATCTGTTTGTATATATGCATACATACATACATAAATATGTATTTAAATACAAAATCAATCAATCATTTAGGTTGCTAGTAGCAACATCAGTTTATATATATATATATATATATATATATATACTTTGAAGGTTCAATATAAAAAAACGATTTTCCCACAATCAAAATGGAGTTCTCAAATCATAAGAAACATGTGAAGTCTTTGAGTACAATTGCAAAAAAATATAAAAAATATAATCCAATAATGTCTGTAGAATCGGCTGTTGTCATTGCTAGATGCAAAATTTCAGCCTGACATTGAGTAAATGTCAAACTCATATTGAATTTGATAAAGGTCTCTCGTTTAAACTTTTTATTTTTATTACCTTGTTCTGAAACTCCTCATCTGAAATTCATGCCAGATTCTTTCAATGCAGTTATAAGAAGCAAAATATATATTTCGATTCTGATAATTATTCAATATGCAAGAAACTGAAAGTAAATCCCAAATTAGGAAATGAACATTACATATTTCTTTCCTTTATGTATGAATATTTCATCTACAGATTTGACAAACTCCTTAATTTTTAGTTGTTTCCAAGAGAAATATAAGGAAAGACAATAAGGATATATAAGGAAAGGCCCTTCAGCAGGTGAAATTTCTTTTCCCCTTATAATCTTCACTTTGTCTGGCACAAGGTCATAGTAGAGTTGAACCAAGTGAGAATAAGAAAGACAAATATATTTGTGCATATTGATCTGTATTATAAAAGGATTCAAAACAAAATGAGATTTTCATTCCCCCACCCCTGCCTTTATTCTGTGATAGCATTAAGATAATTAGGTAATGTTTTTTTTGTTTTTTTTCTCTTTAGCTACAGTTGGTCTGTGTGCATACGTGTCATTCATTTGTATGGGTGTTGCTGTTTGGCTGTGTACGTGCGTATCATTCATGCGGGCCACTTTGTGTGTGCGTGTCATTCGTGCAGGCATTAATGTAGATAAAACAGCCGGAAGCGAATAATGTTTTCAGATACTTGTGAATTCTATAACCCAAGTGCATCCCTTTCTCTCTCTCTTGTCCTCTCTCCCTCCCTCCCCCCTTAGGAGACTCTGTCCGAATTGGGCAGAGTGAAAGGGTCAAAGGAATGCAATCTTTATCAAATTGTCTTTTGAAAATCCCGCTCTCTTTACAAGTATGCATTGCCCTTAACTCGGGTCCCTTTGAATTCTGAACTTTCAGGATTACTCTCTCAGCCTAAAATAGAACTAGTACTATTTAGACATTGTCCTTTGGTCATTTAAGATATGGAAAATGATGGCGTGTACTTTCATGCTATATTGGCTATATCTACTTTAAAATAATCAAGGAATATTATTTGCATGCTTGTAGTCAAGGTTTAAACATTATCTGAGGGGAAACATCTCTGCATATATTTCTTAAGACCAAGTCTTGTTTAGAAGATTGTATTGAGATGTAAGACTAACAGTCACTATGCAATGTTGATTCCTACGTCCACACGGTCTATATCTAAATGCTCTTTCTGATATTGAATACTCTTCATCTATAAATATAGCATTTTTAAACATAAATATATTTAATCTTTCTTTTATAAAAAATCCAGGCTCTCTGAAGTATTCTTTTAATTAATATTTTATTAACAAAGAAAGTGTTGGAATTTTTTTTTTTGTTTTTTTTTTTTGTTAAGCCTTTTTTTTTTTTTTTATTTTGTTACTATTGCAAGAATGATTGATGACGATATTTCCTGGATAACATGAATGGATTTTGAAATTATTAATAAAAAAACAAAACAACAGAAAACACTTTTTCTTAGCCAATCAAATATTAACTATAAGTATATTTAAGGAGTTAATAATTTTTATCCATCATTTTAATTTTGTATAGTTTGGAAATATGTGTCTATGTCTCAGTGAGGGGAAACAAATCGTTACTTACCACTTCAAGCCAAGTATGCCCCCATGTTTCTGACAAGATAGAAATTGTGTGTGCGTTTGCTTCCTGTTTTTATGGAAGAGCACACATTGCTGGTGAACCGGAAGTTATCTGGGAGTGGGCTATAAATTTCTAAGGGAAGTTGCAATGTAGTTATAAAGATGGAAAAAAAAAACAAACTGTGGCTAATGGAAGGTACACAAGGCAATACCCGATCAGCATCGGCTGGGTCACCGTGGAGAGGGTGTATGATGTTGAAAGACCCGAAACCCCTAATGAACCTCGGCTAGAAACATCACTGATGATGTGTACCAAAGCATCCAATAGATGTATTTTACGAAATAGAAACGGTCAAAAACTTTTGTTCTTAATAAAGCAGTCATGAATTTAGTTTGTTTATAATCTTTGTACATGTTTTTGGACATATCTTCTTATCAGACAAATCAGTATTATTTTTTTCCTCTAAATGGAGAAACTCCATTTTTTTTGCAGACCCATATTTCCATCAAAAGAACAACTAAACACATGAAAGAAGCCTTAGCTCTTCTTTTGCTAGCCTCTCTTTAAAGTGATAAAAAGAATCCAATAGAATATATGGCACTTGTTGCCATCATATCATCTTGATTTTTCAGGAGCCATTAACAGATTTTTTTAGACAGCAATGACAGGTCATGCATTGAAGAGAAACTTCTTCAAACAGACTTCTCCTCACTTCTCTTTTGCTGCTTGGGTAGAGGATAGATTGAAGGGATAAAAATTATGTTCACAAATTAATCTTATCACTGCTTCTGCGTGAAAAAGAAAGAAAAAAACAAACAAAAATACAGCTTATTTAAAATATAATTCTCTTTTTTGTTTTACTTGCTCTCATATTTTGAATACAACTTCAAATAAAAAAAAACTTTGTAAGATTCTGTATTGATAGTTATGTAACTTTAATTGCAGCAAATGAATTCATATTGTCTAGTTGTAATTGAAAGTCTCAGTTTCTTTCAGAAAAGTGGAGTCTTATATTTAAGCCAACAGATAATTAACTGTGTAATGAATATTGTCAAGTCTTAAATTGGTTGAAACTGTGTATTGAATTTAGTCTGTGACTAATAACTGTACAGGATCCAATATTCATTCCATCAACTTCCTTATCTGTCTTTGCTAAAAATCAACTTTATTAGTCCTCTTTTATTCTCCTCTCCAATGTCATTTGAATTTTGTTACAAATACTTTTCCATCTAATCACTTGAAATTGATTCGGAAATAATGAGATTTAGACACCCATGACCTTGGGACAATGACTCCTCAAATGTGTTCCAATTCTGAGGAATTGATGCTGTGAGTGAACGTTTATAAAAACTTGTATTGAGATTTTTCTATGTGGAGAGAGAATTGTAATTTAAATAAGAAATGAGAATTCTCTTTCAAACTGTTAAATTTAATTCTTTTCTTTTGAATTGTATTTCTGAATATAAGTTATTATAGAGTTGGTTTTTCATCTTGAATTTCTTTATAATAAAATTTATCTCTAAATCTTATTTAATTCTTATATTTGATAAGTATCTGAAAACCTTTGATAAAACAGAAACAAAAGAAAAACTTATTAGTCCCATTTTCTCCTAACTTAATTTCTTTTAAGTCTTGGTGCAGGGATCTGTTTAGAAATAGAATCAATTGCAATGTGAAAGAAGTTAAAAAAATTAGTTTCATCACTTAGATGAATCTTTTGTAACGATTTTCTTCTCATTAGTATGAAACTTTATTTAAATGGCATTTGCTTGGAGTTTGTGAAAATTTATGTCAAATGTTGGTTTTAAGAAAGGTTATTTTTGGTAATAAGTCGGTCATTATTTTAAGTGTTTGAATATATTGATTCAAGTTTATATAAATACTTTTGTGGGTTGTATATAGGAATATAATGATACCGAATTTACATTATTCGGACTATTGTCCTCATCTTTGTTGCCATTGCTCTGAGGAGTTGCTTTCGCTCCACGGTAATTGCTCTGAGGAGTTGCTTTCGCTTGTCCCTAAGCCTCGTGAATTCAAGCGTCCTACGAGGCTGGCATCCCGTTCCCACCCCTTCACTGTTGAAACTGTTAGGTGTAGACGTCTTTTCTACTCCAATAGCTTCATGTCTCGCACATCTCGCCTATGGAACTCCCTTCCCTATTACTGTTTCCCTGACAAATACAATCTCCAACGGTTTAAGTGTAGCGTCAATCGTCATCTCCAATTGCCTTGATCTATCCACTTCCTGACATCTTTCATTCCTATCTGCTCTCGCTATATATCTCCCGTAACCTCCCTACCTCGATCGGCCCTCCGTCCTTCTCTTTCTCCACATCCCTTCCTTTACCACTCCTATCTGCTCTTCCTCCAACCCTTCTGTAACCCCATGCGTGATAGTGGCCACCGGCCTTGCTTGGGGTGATACGCTTAAAAAAAAAAAAATATTTATTACAACATTTTGGCTGTTGCACACTCCGGCCTTCTTCAGGTGGTTGGAATGTCGAACTGAACCCATTATTTCACTCACTGGGATAGACTGTTCTAGTTCCACGTGCCATGTCTAAATATCAACAGATACTGAAGGAATAGTGATATTGAGCATTTTCAGCAAAAGATTATATTTTATAAGCAAGCATTACCCTGTCTTAATCATTTTCTTTTGCTCCACTGTATCATACAGTCATTTACTTATTTTGTAAAATGATACTAGCAAGATTTTCATAGTTAAAGCTGTTCAAAAAATTGAAACATTTTTTTTTTTCAAAATATACTAGTAGAAGAGATCAACATTGCTTATTTCATACATTGCTTTTTTTACACCCTTACTCACAAGTTGTGATCTAAATGCTTAGGTGGTTACCACTTCTACATTAAAACTGGTTTGATTTGAGTTGCTAAACAAATTAAGTATAAAAGTTATCAACAAATGCTTACTTGTGACTGCAAAATTACTGGAGTAGAATTGAATAGTAAACTTTTATTATTTTTAT
>OZ038487.1:16784913-16799913 GCA_964036315.1 Acanthosepion esculentum
TATATATATATATGTCTACGAAAAGCATCCAGTCATTGACTATTAATGAAAAATAACTAACCTAGAGAAATGGCACCTTCTTGAGACCTCACATACTTAACCCAGCATCCCTTACAACAAATTAAGCTATCTTGAAAATAATTTTTTTTTCTTTTAATCATTTATAGCTGTTAGTTGTGTAACATTATTAAAATTTAGATATTAATAGCTTTTCATATTTTAGAGTTAAAACAAATCTCTAAATTTAAGTCCTTCAACCTTCATTTGCATTCCAATTTCATTCACCAGTTTAAAAAGTGCTGACATTTTCTTTTTGTGTGTGTGTGTGTGTGTGTATATATATACACATATGTACATGTGTATGTGCTCTATATAGTGGAAGACAACAAGTATGGGTAAGAAATGAGTTTATTTTTTTTCTTGAGAAATTAGTTGCTTTTAAAGTAAATATATAAAAAAAATTAAAATATTGGGTTGGAATAAAGTTTTTTTTTTTTTTTTTTTTTTTCATTAAGTGGCATTTGAACACAAGATTTCATTTCAGACAACACTAAAATTTTGGACATATTCTGAAAGGTATGCTTTTCTATACATTTGTGTGTGTGTGAGGGGGGAATTTTAAATGTTTCTATGTTAAAAGTAAAAATGTAGAATAAAAATGCATTTTCACCATTTATCTCAATACACTATACAAACAGGGAAAAAGATTATGTGCCATTTAAGGAGATGGCACCATAGCTGAGAGTACTGTTTGGAAGTTGTTTGCAAGTGGAAATGTGAATCTGGAAAACCGAGAACATTTTAAGTTGAAATCCTGATTAAAATGATCCAGTTCACATGACATTGGACATTAGAGATACTCAACATATCTCATGAATGTTCTAAAACATTTGAAAATACTTGGATTCATGAATCTCTAGTTTTTGGGTGTCTCGTTTAATTGAAAGTATTTAAGGAGCCATATTCTCTATGAAAATTCAACAAAAACAATACTTTTTTTTTTTTTTTTTTTTTTTTAAAGAACAATCACAGACTATGAGAAATGGATTGTTTACAACAATGTGGAGCAAAAAAAGGACTTAGAGAAAATAAAACAAGTCACCATTAACAATTCCAAAAGTAGTTTTGCATCCAAAGACAGTGATGCTGTGTATTTGGTAGTTTGGGAAGGGCATTGTGTATTACAAACGCCTTCTGAAAAATCAGATGTTGACTTCAGACAAGTACTGTTCCTGATAAGGTTAGATAGATTAAAGGTACTAATAAGAAGAGTGTCATCTTCCATCAAGACAATACCAGACTTCACATCTCTTAGCAGACCTGGCTGAAATTTGTACAGCTTTGCTGGGATGTCCTACTACATATGCCATACTCAACTCGGGTGGCACTTTCAAATTACCACTTCTTTCGATCATTACAAAATTCTCCTAATAGGAATAACTTCCATTCTCAAGAAGCCTACAAAAACCACTTCTAATAGAAAGATGGCAACTTCTGGGAGGATGGAATCCTGAAGCTGTCTCAAAGATGGCAAAATGTAATGGAACATACACAGTTGAATAAATCTGTGTACAAATGTCTAAATATGGTCTTTGAAATTGACTTACAAATGCTATGAACTTTTATTCTGACCCAATATTAATTCTGTATTGTCTAAGCATCATTCCTAAAAACCTAAGCAGTTGTACCGAGAACGACATTAGCTACAAGCTCAAATTTCGACATTCTGTAAAGTCCTTTAGGGATCCATTATCTACCTTGTCACATTCAGTTTAATCATGCCACATCTGAAATCTCCCTCTAAATGGCAATTTTATATTTAGAAAAGCCAGAATCTTTCACTGGAGCCCAATCCGTATTATGCTGGTGAGGGCTGGGTAATGTCTTGCCAAAAGTAACCTGCATGAGATACGAAGAATATGCTGATGAATTTTTGTGATGAAGCACTTGGTCACACAGTACATAAGCTCACTAATTGCTGAATAACACTACAGGAGAGTGTTTGTTCATACATGCAGTAAGGTTCCATCTGCATAGTTTGCTATGCAGGTGTAAAGTTACCCAAAATGGCCTCAGGATCAACAAAATTATTGTTATCATTTTTTTATTTCTTTTACGTAGATTCTAGTCAGAGGGCAAGGGAGCAATATGATAATAGTTTTAAGGTATGTTATATTTATGGATAAAAGTGCTCAATATCAGGGATAGAATGTGTCTAAATATAAAAGTGGGCGCTGAGGTCAACACAGAATAGCGACAGTCTGTTTCATGCACTCTTCTGGCCATTAAGATTGTGTTCAAGCATGAAACACTGTTGCCTCTTGGCGTTAACCTCAGTGTCCACTCTACATAATCCCTGAATTCCATACTCTTAAGTTATCTGGATTTTAACTTTGAGTTCTTAAGTGCACTTGTAATATATATAATATATATATATATATATATATATATATATATATATATATATATATATATATATATATATATATATATATTAAAAATGTTTCCTTATATCTGTTTTTCCCTGATAAAAAAAAAAAAAATTAAACCAAATGCAGAAAGAAATTTTTATTTGTTCTAAACCATGTTGGTTTTTTTTCCTGCCTTCTCTCTATTTAATTCAACTGCCATTTACTTACTCCTCACTAAATTTCTGATGCACACACACACACACACACACACACCAATATATTTCCAATAAACTTAAAGATGTCTATCTCCGTAGCAGCAGCGCAGCATCTTCATCTTTTCTGCTTGTATTGATTCTCTGATTATTCTATATTGTTTTTTAACTTCTTTTTTGTCTTAGAAATTTCTATCCATTATAATCAATCAATATCCTCAAGAATTGCAAACACCTCCATGCGCGTGTTTCTCTGTGTGTGTGTGAGAGATTGTGTGGATTTTGTTTTAGCATTCTGTATATAAGTGAATAGCAGAATGAATATATATATATATATATATATATATATATATATATATATTATTATTTACGATTGAGGCAAGTGTTCATGTGTCTCATACCGATCATTTAGTCCCCATGATTGTGTATATATGTATTAGTATTTTTATAACCAACTGCTCTAACCATTGCACTACAAGTGAGGGAATTGAGCAATGATTTGAAAGCAGTCATTTCTCTCTTCACCTACAGTACCTTGTGAATTCAATTTTTTTTTCTTTCTCTTCTCTTTCAATATTACTTCAGCACTATTGCAAACTCTCTTACATACATACATACGCACACACACACACACACACATATATATATATATGGGATTAGGGTCAACTACTAGCTGCAACAGTCAGTTTTATGCTTAAATGCAATCCTCATGTGTTTTGGCTTGACTATTTGTATATGCTGGTCAGTGGTACATTATGGGTGGGTAGATCTATAAAATAATATTGTATTCTGATGGTTGTTTGGGTGGGTGGTAAGAGTTATGTTTGTATATAAATATCCAAGACAAAACATTGCACATGGCCTGACGATTGTGTTTGACCGTGAAATTGTCACCTCTGGGTGTTGACCTCAATGTCCACTTTTCTATTTATGTATGCTCTATCCCTGATAATGAGCACTTTAGCTCATAAATATAGCATACCTTAAAACTGTTTTTATTATATATATAAAATCTTTATTCTGAGTTTCGTACTAGCGCATCCACTCTTCAGGAAACTTAGTGAATAATTGTATTTTTGTTAAAATAAAATCTTTGTCAGCCAATTACACTATATCTTGTTGTAATACAAGACTGAACACTTTATTTAGAACATTTTCTCCTTCCTGTTATTCTACTAAGCATGGTAAATTGCTTACCATCATATGACAGGTATGATTGAGTTACATGCTTTCAGTAACAGGGAAGAATCTTTGGCTTATCTTCCATTATGGTTGGAAGTGATACAGAATGCTTTTCAGATTCAACACAAATACATGTCAGTTAGTCTCGGAAATCATTAAAAAATGAACTTTGAATTAAATATATTAGTCCACTTTCTAGTTATATATATATATATATATATATATATATATATATATATATATATATATATATATAGTTTTTACAAGATCATATGAGGCTGCAGCTTGACATTTATTAATTTTCAGTCTGAAGTTTTCAATGTATAATATTCGTTGTATGGAGATGCATTGAGCTAAACACAAGGAAATCTGAAGCTAAATGAAAACTGTTTCTCATTGGCTAAAAATAACTGCCATTCAGAATGAGTACTTTGAATAACGGTTAAGGACAAAACACAATCTGCCCCTCTGATTGGTCAAAACACCAGTAGTCAAAAATAAACAAATCCCAATTGGTCAGAATTCATTCATTGGAATGAGTAGTTACAAATAGTTACAATTCTTTCAATCCTATAGGAGCTATGCTTGGCCCATGGGAGAGAAAGTTGACGTCATGAAGGCCCAAAACTTTCTATGACTCTCAGAATATACTTCACTGAGGAAGCATTCTGGGACACATTATGTGTATAAAACACACACATATACATATATATACACACACACACACACACACACACACACACACACACACATATATATACACTATTGTATAAAAATATCTATAAGAATACCGGATTTTATATCTTACTGTTCTTTCTTTTTATTTATGTATGTATGTATATATAAATAAAAAGAAAGAACAGTAAGATATAAAATCCGGTGTTATCTATTAGCTTATCATGTATATGAAGACTAGTTATCACTACCAGAACAATCATTATTTGACTGTTATGATTACCTTTCTATACTCTATTGTTACCTTTTACACCAATATATAAAAGGTACCTCCCTTTTTTCTTTCTTTTTCATTTAAAAAAGAGCAGGGTTTACTGAAAATGGCCCCAAACTTCATAGAAACAACGTTTTATTGTCAAAACATTTGTTATTATTATATTATTCAATTATATAAGCTTTTAATTGCTTTTATAAATGGTATATATTAAGGACAATATAGTCTTCAGAAAAAATTATTTTTGGTGAATAATGAATTTTTACAAGAATTGTTTTCATTTTAATTATAATAATTTATATATTTTCAAATCTTTTAAACATTCTGGAAAACTTTGATCGTGTTAGGTGAAATGGTTAAGTGAAAACTATATTTACTAATCAAAAATTGAAAAGCTTAATACAAATCATCATGCACTAAGATTTTCAAAATAATTAAAAAATTTTAATTTGTATAAACGTGCACATTTTGAAAGTATGGGTGACTATACACGACATTATCAGAAAATAAGAGCAATGACTATAATACATTTAAAGTCAGCATTCCTAAAATTAGATTAGAGAATATTTTCCAACATTTTTAAGATTACTGAGCATTTAAAAATTATATAAGAAGGCTCTTGCCTGTCATTTTTTTAAAATTATGTTTTAACAGATAAAGTCTTCCTAGAACAACAATAAACCTGTCAACACCTTATCAGGACTTATCACTCGTCAATTACGTAAACATGGCTGCTGTCAGTTAAAAATTTCTGCTATAGTTTCTTTTTAAAAATGCATTTCTATTTTAAACTTAAGTCAATAATATTTGTTTCAAATCAGATTAATTATACTTTAGCTCAGCTAATATTCCTCAAATAAAATTTAAAATTTCATAAAATTATATTTTATTTTTAGAATATTTTTTTTTAATACAGAGAATTACATTGCAATGAAAGCTGACTAAAAGAGAGTGCTAATCAGGTATTTTATGCAAAAAGAGAAAAAAAATCTATTCCAATCAATATAATTCTGTTTGAAATAGTATTTTGCTTACTGGAAATAGTAAATTTAATCCTTTAGCTTCCAATGAAAGCTTCACGAAAGCATTTTCATTTATAAATACGTCTTAAACCATAGGTATTGCAAATTAGTGAAGGTACCAAATAGAGAGAGTAAGTTATATTGTAATTGCAGTAAATTATTCCAGAAATCATAGCAGAACCTCTAATTATATTTATAGCAAATAATATTAAATTGCTTTAAATATATATGAAGGGATACTGGAAAGTTCTCAACCCCCACCTAATTCGTAAAAAACAGCTTAATGACCAAGCACCAGCTACTTTTGGTGAGCGTCTTGGTTTTTAGCACACTCTCATAATTAACCAATTATTCATGTTAAAAAAAAAAAAAAAAAAGTTTTTGTGTTTAAATGATTGCTCTTTTCAATAAATTTGTATCAATCAGAATGGTTAAAATCAATCATTTGGGAGTGCTTGGAATCGCATAAGAAAAATCAAAATGGTCAATGCTAATTTCTTTTGCTTACATGCGAGATAGATTTCGCTTGGCGTTTTAAACTGATCAGAATTAATATATGGCAATAATTTGTAATGCTTATATTTATATTCATATTACAAAAGGAAATCTAACAATCTGTCTAAGAACATTTCCACTAAATATATACGTACATAGATATATATGCTGATGATACGACGGCTTATGAGTGCACCTTCCAAGATCTAGATGACCAGAACTTGACAGCTGATCTCTCCTCTAACCTAGCGCTCTAATATCTCAATGGAAGGAAAAAACTGGCTTGTAATCTTCAATACCTCCAAAACTAGTAACATTTAATCAGAGCAGATCCTGAATTTTCTCCAATGAGCCTCGTCTGTTGAAACTCTAGATCACTGCAGACCTCAAGTGGAATTTATATATACAATCCATTGCTGAAGATGTTGGAAATATGGTCACTTTCGTGTACTGCTCCAGAAAGTATCCTATTGCTATACTCTCTTTACAAAAGTCAGATCAGACAAAAATAGATTATTGCTGGGCTGGAGGTGCCCAATCCTCGCTTTTCATCTTTGAGAGAGTTCAAAAGTGTCAGTGTGTCTTTGTGGGTGATGAATTATTTTCCAACTACAACCTCTTTCCTACAGATACAACATTGTAAGCCTTTTGCTACACTATCATTATTTCCATGGCACATGGCTGACTGGTTACATTCCTTAGCTTTAATTGCTAAGCTTTTCTTTTCCTCTTAAAATCATTTTAAAATTTAGGCAATATATAAATCTTAATTAGCATAAATGTTCACTTTTCTACAAACAGAAACTCCACTTTTGTCATACAAACAGTTATATATATATATATATATATATATATATATATATATGCTCTTGACCAGTGTTTTCTAGTCTTTTCTGGGCTGCAGTTTCTGCATTTAATGAGGAGGAGGATTTTTTCAAGATTTTTATTTTTTTAAAAAAATGTCAATCTTGGACTTTTGTGTTCGGGGTGGGTGTAGGCTGTTAAAAGGACAGTTTTTCCCCTTGTCATCGCCATTATTTTAACTGCCTTCACTCTCTCGACAACGTTTATTTTTTAAAAAAATATCTATGATTTGAATTTTAATAAAATCTAAACATGAAGGTGAATTTATAGTTTTTCTTTGTTCTTGAGAATTGACAACAAAAATAATTGTTGTAATATACCTACGGACAATAATGGGCATGCCCCCATTCACATAAATACAGTAATAAATACTGTATGTTGGTTTAGAGTTGGAGATTCATCGCCAGACAAGGCTATGTCAAAGGGCAGTCTCATCTCTGGAAACAGCTACCTGACCCCATTTTTATACGTGGAATTTTCGGTTGAGCCTATGTGCTCGGATACCCCACATTAAATTATGCCTTGTGTCACATCTGACCGCATGGGGCAGTTGGAGATTCATTGTAGAATTCACTTGACTCAATTCTAGCAGTTGACTACTACTTCTATGTGCCACTGGCGAATCTTATATGTGTTGTTCTTGTCCTAAGTATTATCGTTCATTACCATCCTTCATTTGATTATTCTATTCAGTAACCTTCCCTAGGTCACAACAACAATAATAAAGACTATTTATTTATTTATTAGTTGTTTATTTACATTGTTTATTATATTATTTATTGGCATGGTTGGCAAAATATCAGCTAATTGCAAATTGATTCAAACTTTAAGAAATGATAAATAAAAATTTCCATATAGTTGGTTCACATATTTTAACAATTTTGTAAATGTATATAGATGTATAAATAAAAATTGTTTTCGTATTTGCTTCTTTATAAATTGATAAATGATAAATATTGCATTGAATTAGTTTTTAGAATGTTGTAAATATAAAATTATTCTTGTAACTAAATCTAAATAGTGTTTAATATTGTAAATTCTCAAGAACCAGATAACATTAATTCACTTTCATATGTTTAGGTTTTAAAATTCAAATCATTGCTTTTAAAACAAATGTTATTGAAGAGTGAAGGTAGTTAAAATAACAGCAGCAAGGGGAAAGCCATCTTTTTGACAGTGTTTTTTTTTGGGGGGGGGGCATGAAGATTGCCAAAATTTTCACCCCTCTCTTTCTATACAACAAAAGTAGCCTGCTGTATCTTTCTTATTTTATAATAAAAATAAATACAAGATGAAGTCTTAATAAAACTAAAATCTAAGTTTTGAATTTAATTTCTGTCTTGAAATGTTTAGTCTGCTTGGAAATGTTCATCAGCCAAATATGTTATTTTTTTTTTTTTTTTAATCATTAATGAAATTCCCTTTTCAAAAATAAGTTTCTCCAAACATTGTTTCCGTTCCCTTACACTACCAGTATGCATGTGGAAAGTCAATGTTGAAAAACTATTTTCTCCAAAAATTCTGTTTTGGTCTTGTTTCTCCAAGTTTGTTCTTCCATGCAAATCATACATTGTAACTGAATTATCCTTGGCTGAATGACAGCTTATTTTTCAGCAACTTCTCAAAATGGCAGAAAAATGGAAAGTACCTAGGAATAGTTCCTTTACAAACTGCAAGACAGAAAACTTAAGGCAATTTTAATCAGTGATAACATTTTAAGCCTTCTTACTCTCACCAGAAGGAAAGGATGTCCTTCAGAATTAACATTGGTTGTGGGTCACATGAAATTGCCTCGTGGGCAATGAGTGGCCCACAGACCACATGTTGAACAACACTACTGTAAGCAATTCCAGGCATCTATATTCTGCTTAGAGATATCTGTATCAATGTATATATGTTTTGTCTATATTTAATTGTGCCTCTCAGACACTTCTAAAATGCAGAGACTTATTGTAATTTTAAAAAATATATCTAGATTATGAATCTTTTATTTGATAAGATGGAGAAATATTTCAATATTTATTCATCCCATCTGAACTCATGAGACATCAAAGCTTTTGTAATCAAATATCTACTTCCAATCAGTTGAATATTATTATTATTATTTATTTAAGGTAGAAGTTCTTCTGCCCGTTCCTTCATTGTTTCTCAATAAGTTTCATTTTACATTTATTTTTATTTTTTCTATTTTTCTTTATATATGAGATATGTTTGATCAAATATTAACACACTGACTTCTAGATTGAAGTTACCAAATTTGAGATGTTTAAGCTACTATTGTTCCTGTTATCACTGGGGTCTAAACCAATAAACTTAGTCCTACATTAAGAAAATCAAAATAAAGCCTATTATCCCATCGCTTCAGAAGTCTGCATTGCTAAGTACTGCAAATATTCTGTGAAAGCTGCTATTTGAGGTTATACAACTTAAAAAACACACATAAGGTAATATATCTGGTTAGGAATGAAAACCTTCCTATATATATATATATATTAAGAAATATAGTCTTAAGATGTGCTATATTTATGGAGTAAAGTGCTCAATATCAGAGATAGAGCGTGTGTAAATATAAAAGTGAACATAGAAGTCGACACTTAGAGGCAACAGTCTGTTTCATGCTAGATGCAATTGTCAGGCTTGACGATTGCATCTAGCATGAAACAGACTGTAGCCTCTAAGTGTTGACTTATATATATATATATATAATTATGAACCTAAAGAGCCAGGCAAACCTACCTAGGTTTCACCTATGCGGATCGTCAGTGTATGCCGGCCAAAGAGGTAAAATTGGAACAGAATATATATAGCCTACAACATAAAAACAACCATGACCACATGACTATAAAAAAACAAAAACAAATAAACCAGTAACTCTCTGTCTGTCTGTGTGTGTGTGTGTGTGTGTGTGTGTGTGTGTGTGTATATATATATATATATATAGTGAGAGGTTTCTTTAGCTGAAGCATTTTTTTTTTTATTATTGCTTTTTATCAAGCTGATTTACTCTTTGTGGAAGTAAATGTGGAAACCAAAACAAATGTGACTGGAACAGTTTGGGAGCACAAAGGTTCGATAGCCTCCACTGACAAGTATGGTGTAATGGCTAGTGACTTGACAAGAGAAATTGGCAAGCCAAGTTCAAATTCTTGACAAGTTCATTACATTCTCTTTCATGCAAATACCCTTGTGAAAGAAATGATTTCATCTCTTCTCCCACTATTTTGATATTCCACTCTACTCCCAACAAAAGTTTGGGATGGAAACCTTGATTAAAAACTGAAAATTGCAATAACAATGAAAAAACCTATTCTGAAAAATTGTTTTATAAATTTATAATTATTTTATAAATTTCAACAGAAAGTAGCATGAACTTTCTGTCATTGAATGCCAAGTGTTTTCTTTTAAGGAAACAATTGATTTTACTATGGGTTAAATAGTATGCAATTAATTCTAAAACCTTTTTCCCATTATTTGTTTTTGTATCTATGGTCAGAAGTATGACTGCGTGTTTTATTTTCTTGTCAGATTTCACACATTTCTGTAGTTCAGAAAGCAGACATTTGACTCTGGATAAAATACTCTTCAGCAACAAGTATTTGACTTATAAAATCACATTTTGCTTTCCTTTCAATTTTGTTTGCAGATATTTTGTTACAATTAGACATTGATTTCTTCCAATTCAGTTCCTTGGACAAAAAACTTATCCGAAAGAATTGCAAATATTAAAACCAATTTCTTGCAATATTCCGACTATTTCCAACTGTCAGGAGTTCAATATTGGAAAGGTGTTGAGTTCTCTCTGTCCTTGTGCAAGATTGTTTAGTAAATATGAGCAGTGTTGTTAACAAGGCTCGGTATTGAGACTGAAACATCAGTTCTGTTGTCTTAGATGATTTGGTCATGTCTAATGAGCTTTGTCATGCATCAGGACTGTCCAGGAGTTCAAGGTTTCTGGTCACAGAGGTCGAGGCAGACCTAGGAAGCTGTGGGAGGACTACATTCGGAGTATGGCCACATTAGCCCACTTGAAAGGGATACTTAGAAAGAGGGTATGAGAGCTAACCGACTATTGCCTACCCCCAGTCACTGGGAAACCCACAGCAGTATAATCAAAGCTCCGGATTTTGACTTTTGAGCCTGATATTTTAATGTCTCTTTCCGGACATTTGTGATCATGACTCTCCACACATGTCTTTATTATCTGCAAATTGCTATGACTTCTTGGGAAACAGTGGTGTGGTTTTCTGTTACATTCTCTATACTTTGGAATTCCATCTTCCTCCTGACATAAATATCAAAATATTAGCAAAATCATTCTTTTTTGATTAGTTAAATATTGATACACCAACATTTTTTTTTTTTTTTTTTTTCTGAATTACTTCAGCATTTTTATTTTAAAACTGATGGATGGGGGGGGGGTTGGCCTTACCCATTCCCTAAAATCTGGCTCAATGACAATGCTTCATATTTTTTTAATTCTTATACTTATTTTTAAAAATCTTTTCTAGGCCTGGTCTGGGTCTTTTCAGCACCCCACCCTCACACGTAACTCTTCAGGTTTTAATTAATAACTTTCCACAATCTACTGTAAAAATAAATGTTGATGCATTTTTTTCTTGTACATGTAAATTCATTCATCGTTCTCTTCATTTTATCTGAAAAAGAAAGCAATGTCCAATGAATATCCATTCTTTTTCTTATTTTTTGTTTTTTTCGTTTCTCAGAATTTCTTATCATAAACTCCTCTCAAAGAACGTTTATCTTTAATGGAGTTTAAGGTTTTCTACCATCCAGCATCTAACTTCCTCATTCTATTACCATGGACACATCCCATCAACCATGTCTTATTTTTTTTTCTCTTGAGAAAATTAGTTGATATCTGGCTATTTGGCAGTGCTTTTACTAAATCCCTTTCCTTTTTACAAATTTTCTCAGAACTGATCTCCCATCTTGATCTCAATTTCCTTTTGAAGTGATCAAGATACTTGTTATCTTGCATACAACTAAAAAAAAAAATTTAAAAAAAAAAATTTTTTTAAAAATAAATGTATATCTTTGTTGTTCACATCAAAGAATAGTTGAATGCGATCCAAGAGTGGCAAGATTTAGTGTTGCTGACGTTAAAACCAGTTCCTTGATAATCATTAAACTTTACAGGTTGATTTTTGGTTAATCTGATTCCCTGTTAACGTTGGCAGTAAAATAAGCATCAAAAAGAAAATATAGACAAGAATTTTAAGATTGAGAGAAGAAAACCTGTTCATTTCAGTCTTTGTTTAAAACGTTCAGCAACAAAAGACATTAATGTTTTTTTTTCTACTGTACTCTGTAAACTGAAGTCACTCATCAAATGTGATTTTAAAAGAGCATAAACTGGCATTTGCATGTTTTTTCCATTTTTGAAATGAGCAAACTGATCTCTAAAAGAGTAACTTAAAATTATATACACTATTTACATTATTCAGACTATTGTCCTCATCTTGGTCACCATATTTATTACAACGTTTCACCCATTGTACGCTCTGGCCTTCTTCAGGTGGTTGGAATGTCAAACTGAACCCTCTATTTCGCTCACTGGGTAGACTGTTCTAGTTCCACGTGCCATGTTTAATGGATGTCAGTTATCTTGAGGACACATGGCACAGTGGATAAAGTCATAGGTTAGATCCAGTGACAGGACCCAAAGAGTGTGAGTTCAATACCTGGTTAAGGCAGTGGAGAACTTGGAAAGGGGAATTAACAGGAGATAACTGACATCCATTAAACATGGCACGTGGAACTAGAATAGTCTACCTCATTGAGCAAAATAAAGGGTTCAGTTCGGCATTCCAACCACCTGAAGAAGGCTGGAGTGTACAACGGCCAAAACGTAATAAATATTGCGACCAAGATATGGTCAATAGTCCGAATAATGTAAATAGTGTACATAATACCTCATCACAGAAATATATACAGATATTAAAACAATATTCTGCAAAGTTAAACACTAATTTAAAAAAAAAATCCTGTTATTCAAAACTAAAGCAACTTATATTCCTATCATAATTTACTCTGATTTGTTTCAGTGCTATGCTTAACTTCATGAATAGTCAGTATAATTCCAAACTGGTGTAAGGCTCTTTTCGTATATTTTTTTTGTTTTTCAAATGATTAAATTGATTACTATGCCAGTCTTTGTAATAGAATATTGTCTTTTTGTGAAGTTAGGCTTAAAAAAAATATTTTTTTTAAAAGAAATATGCACCTAATACACTTTGTATGACGACATTAAAATTATCTTCGGTATGCTATATCTTTTTTGTGTTCTATTCTTGATCCACCCCCCAAAAAAAATTCCTGCTGAAGGTTGTAAACTGGTTCTTCAAAGAAAGGCTTTTGAGGTTGACTTACTGCAAAACAATGTTGTTTAATTCTGTAAAATTTCACCTACTCAAATACAAGTTATCCTTTTGTTGCCTCCTCCTAACTTGCTGTGTAAAGAGAGCATATCATCTAATGTAAAGGGTCATAGGTATAGTCAACCAGCCAGAAAACAATGCTGCATTTTGCAATGCATATTGAACTTGAGATTTTGACATTTCCAGTGCAATACTTTCACTATAAAAATATCTCTTTGTTTGATTTTGATTCCTTCTTTTAAAATTCTTCCAACTGACTTTGGTGTTTGCCTTCTTCTATTGAATCCTGAATTAGTGACTGAAAAATGTGCTGATTTTACTCATTTTTATTATTTGTTAAAAATGAAAGAAAATTTTTTATATCGAAACGCGAGATGATTCATTTGTTATTCTACTCAGGGCTGCTCTTAAATTAACACCTTTCAATTTCAGCAAAGTATTTACTTGTCTTTTTGTTAATATGAAAATCATATTCTTGCATTGCATCCCAGTCTTTAATAGTTCTTTCGGTTTTGTTTTTTTTGTTTTTTTTGATAATTGCTTAACAAGTTTAAAATTGCTTGCAAGTAGACTCTGTGTTGGGTCAGGTGGAGGAAAGAAAGACTGATTGAAGAAGGTGTGATGATAAAGATAAAAAAAAATTTTTAGCATTTTTAAAGAAACATTTTTAAAGAAACATTTTTAATTCAAAATATCTCTGCTTTGTCTGATTATTTGATCTTAATGTCTGTGTGTGTGCAATGCACACAGGTGTGCTTGGTTGAAGAATAAGTGAGAATGAATATAGAAAATTCTTTTCTATTGTGAGTTGAAATATTGAAATGTAACCTTTTTTGCTTTGTGCCAGTGTACAAAATAAATGTAGTTAAACTTTTCAAAGTAAATCATTTTAACCAGAATATCACTTCACTTGCTTGGTGGCAGACATATGCAAGTCCTGTACAGATTCACATAAACATATATAAGTAATGATTCCTCTCTCTATCCTCTCCACACATATGTAATTGTATATGAAATATGAATACACTTCTCTCTTTTTGCATGTGTAAATAATGTGTAAATAATAAGGAACTGTCTGCTATAATTTATTTTGTGTGTAATGTGTGTCTTATCCCCAGATCATGCCAGTATATAATTTGCAGTTAATATCACACCAGACTATTAAGCTGACCATCCAGTTGCAGAGTGCCGATTCACATGACCAGATCAATTGAATGTGGGTTGCAAGCATGAGAAAGTGTTGCATGAAGGAGATAGATATATAAGAACCCACCCCAACATTTAGGGTAGGAAAGTCTCTTAGAAATCGCTGATAAAAATGTAAGGTCCATGTTATACATGAGAAGTCAGGGCCGTGTATGCAGTACTGGAGAGAAATAAAATGTTAAATAAGAGATTAAATCGCTTTTTTTTTTTTTTTTAAATTTTTTATTCAGCATGGTACTTGATTACATATATCACACATAC
>OZ038487.1:16802413-17022413 GCA_964036315.1 Acanthosepion esculentum
TCTTTCTTTCATACTCTCTCTCTTTCTTTCATACTCTCTCTCTTTCTTTCACTCTCTCTCTCTCTTTCACTCTCTCTCTCTTTCACTCTCTCTCTCTCTCTTTCACTCTCTCTCTCTCTTTCACTCTCTCTCTCTCTTTCACTCTCTCTCTCTCTCTTTCACTCTCTCTCTCTCTTTCACTCTCTCTCTCTTTCACTCTCTCTCTCTCTTTCACTCTCTCTTTCACTCTCTCTCTCTCTCCTTTTATAATCATCAGTATTATTCACATAGAAAAAATATATTGCTTTCTTGTAAGTAGCTGAGAATGTGGCAGCAATGTGACTTTTAATCATGCCACAGTTCATCTGATTCACTACACTGAATCAAACAGACATAGAAAGAACTATTGGTTGTGTCACAGTTTCCGTGATTCTCCAGAGTCCTCAAAACAGGTAACTATTGGTGATGAATCAGGATAAATTGTACCTGATCATGGAATCCAATCTGCAACTGATTAATTCAGAAATAGTATAGCAGCATAATTGTACTCGCTCTACCATTGTATTCATTCAGCTGCAATTAGCAAAGTCTCTAAATTGAATCTGTTCCTTGCTGAAGGCCAACTAGGATTGCTCTTTGGATACACATCTCTTTTCGATTTCTCTGAAGCTTTCTTTCTGTCTGCCAATTAGATGCTAGTTTGGAACTTCCTTGTGAGGGTGAATATCCTATTTTGATTCGACAAGGTCCATGCACACATGACTAGTCACCCTTATCAGAGGGGATGAAAACTGGCACCTTCACATCATGTGCAAACTGGACAGGAAAGGATTTTACTGCTGTAGCTATACTGAAACTTGTGTCATGGTGTGAACACTCTTCTTTCTAAGATTATGGAGACATAATTGTCATATGTGGCAAATGACATAGCTAAGGAAAGGGACCAACTAAATAATATATGCATGAGTGTACACCAAAGATAAAGACAACAGATAGTAGTTTAAGAGGACAGAGAAAGCAGTGAGAGGGCAGATTGATATTTGTACATTACAGCGAAAATGACACAGTTCAAGCAAAGAAACAAGAGTCTTTAGAACAGCAAGTTTCAATGTGTTTTTTGTGAAAGAAACTGAAAAAAATCCTTTTACTTTAGTTCCTCTTTCGATTTCTCTCGGAAATAATCTGCCTCTCTTCACAATTGAACTCTGTTTAAGGTTCTGTTGGAAGGAAAAATAGCAAGAAACCAACATTCTTGGAAGTAGCATTTAAATACTGCTCTCTTATTCCTGTAGAACACGGTAACCTGTTCACCATAAGATTCTAACTCTAAGTACCAATTTTCCTCGCAATTTGAAATGTGATGTCTTGATACTTGTTTTTTTTTTTTTTTACTCTCACTGCTGATTGACTTTTGTATTCAGATGGCCCATTACCATTCCCCATGCACCCTTAGATCCTTAATGACGTTTTCTATAAAGGTTCAACTTTTTAAACTCTGGAATGGTGATGAACAACTGTACAATTACATCAGGCATTGTTTGTGAGGACGTGCTTAATCCAAGCAAGACTGCCATTACCAAACTTTACAGTTAGAAAATATAACTGATACAATTATTCAAAAATATGCACAATTGCAGAAAATCTTCTGCGTGCTCTGTCCTTTCAAGTTGTGTGCAGTCATTGTTCTTGACACCCTCTTATCAACTGTAGCCCTTAGCAATGCTTTTACCTTCCACCCCAGTTCCACCATCCATTCTGCTTCCTTCTCCTGTCCCTCTAGCCCTCAGCATGCCCTGGGAATGTCAAATTCTCCAAGCCCTCCTTCCTCATATGTCCAAGAAAATTCAGCTACCTCTTTCTGATTCTAAGTGTGCTTTTTGTTTCTATTTTAAGACTTCTTCATTGTTTATAAAATCCATCTATGGAATTCTTGGCATCTTTCTGCAGAACTATATTTCTGTTGCCTTCACTTTTCATCTGTGAAGAGATTGTCCAGCATTCACTGCCATACAAGAGCATTGAGATATTGCATAACAGTTATTTTCTTTGTTGCTAACAAAATTTTCCTGTGTTGTTTAGCTTTTTGAATACATCTTTCACTAATTCAACATGTTTGGATTTCAGTATTGCATCTACCTGTTACAAAAATAATTTGTACAAATGTGTTACTGTTTGATTTCGAAAGTGTTCTTTTTTTTTTTTTTTATACACGTTATTTATCCAACTTGGTGTCTTTTTAATTACCATTTTCTGAATAATGAAGAAATAATTATATCAAAATGGCACTGCAAACATTCTTTGATTCAAAATCATCTTGACAGAATCTGATTCATCTATACTTTGGCTTTTTTTTTTTTTTTTTTAAATTTTATAAGGAAATCATAAGATTTTGACTACATCAAATGTATAGAAACTTTCTTATCAGGATGGGAGAGAGAACAGAAATTCACTTGACCAAAATATTTGTAGTTTTTATTTTGCTATAATTCTATTCTAGGTTTCAACTTTATGCAGTTGTTTTGCTTGGAGAACGTGTTTGACAAAATCTGGGAGAGGACATCTCTCTCTCTCCCCCTTTACTTCAAATGGGGATTGGCTTCCTGAATTTAGTTGGCATATAAGTCAAATGTGGGAATCAATGCCACAAAATACAGGGGCATTGATCTGTGTGTGCTGAGCCATCTGTAAGAATCCCTAAGCTACCACCCACTATTAGCATTCATAGCACCCAGGTAGCTATGATGCCATAGATGCTAACCGATTTTTCTGTAGCTTTTGCATTGATTGAATTTTTGTTTTTTTATGTAATGGGGACCATCTTGGCTGGCTTCCATCTTATATTTTTGTTAATATTGAACATAGTTTGACAACATTTTTTTTCTAGTCCCCTTTTATATAGAAAAGAAGGTTGTCTGCTCTGGTCCACTCATGAAAAGAGAAAAGATAATGCACTAAATTGTGTGTGTGTGTGTGTGTATGGATGGATGTATGGATGGTTTTCTTAAGAGATTTATTCACAGATACATGTAGATGTCCCTAGAAAATTATCATGTATGAGCAATTTCAAAATTGAAAAGCAGTATAGGACCCAACCCCAAACTGGAAACATTTAAACAAGCTTCCTGTTCTTTAATATATAATCAGTATGCTTGTATACTTACACTTTCAAATCTTGTACAAAGTTCCCTTGGTGAGAGGGTGGGGGATAGAAAGAAAAACAAACAACTGGGCCTTTGTGGAGACTAACATCAAAGCCAGAAATTTCAGACTTGCAAATATCATTTCATTTAAATTTTTCTCGGTACTTTTCTCTTTATGATAAATTTTATTTAAAAAAAAAACAAAACATCCCTTCATCATGGTTTTTCTTGAAATGCTATCTGAATTTTCTGTCCTTCTTTGCTGATTGTAAACCTTCATTTCTAATGAAGCTTAGGAGAGAAAAAAAAAGCTCATGTTATCTGGTTATATTGATTCACAAAACCAACGCTATATATGATATATGGAGAAACCAATGTGGGTCAATACATTCTTCAGCAGAGAGAATGGTGCAAAATCAGTGATAAAATATAGCTTCCAGTAGAGCTTCTATTTGAGCTGACATTCATGAAAGAAAAGCTCCTAAGATTGAAGATGCAAGTTTAAGTATCATTGAAAGCTATAGTTTTGTTTTTGTTTTTCCTGATTTTACACTCTTTGCTCTACCATTCAAAGTATCTTGACACCATGTTATAAAATATCAATTATAACCTGAAAACTTATTAATACTAGTCAATAATAAGTATAATAGTGAAGAAACCATAACTGTTTATAAAAGTATTTTCAGTCATATTGAATTTTTGACCAATAATATTGAAGCATGTTTGCTACTGCTAACAAAATGATTTTACAGATGGCGCCTTCCTTTTTTTTCCATTAAAATTCTATATAGATGCTACGTTTGCATATACATCAACAAGTCTGTAGCCTTATGATAAAAAATGTATTTTTTATACAAAAATATTTTTCAACATAATCTCCTCTCCTTGTCAATACATTTAATTTAGTGTTGAATATTAATCACATAGATTGACTATTATAGAGTGAAAGTTTTAAATTTTAGCTGATAACTCTATAAGAATTTGAATTTGTTGACCACCTTTATATATTCTTTGCTATTTTTTTTAGTTGAGTAATTAATACAGTGTTGGTTACCTTTTTCTTTTCTTTTTTTTTTTTTTTTTTTTTTTTAACTTAAAAAAATTGGAGTAGTACTGAAATGATGGCTTGGAAAGTTTTTGATGTAAATTTGTATTGTTTCTGATTTGTTTCTGTCTTCTGATTGAATGATAGGAAACTACATGATAATAATGGGTAACAATCCACTCCTCTTGTTTCTATTGTAGTTGTTATTTTCTGTAGCTACTCTAATAGAACACTTATTTTTTTTCTCATTTTTTTCTTTTTTTTCTTTCTCCCTCCAGGTTTTTTTTAATCTTCTTTTGACTCCATTCATCATATTGCTTTTGTTTGAGACCATCATTTAATGACGATTTCTTTTCCCCTTCATAATGGATAATGAATATAAATAGCTGGACTTATTCCTAAATCAATTAGTGATAGGAGATTAACAACTTTTATCTCTTGACAGAAAAGTCTGGGGAAATCCAACTGAGGATCTTTTGTTTGTTAAAGAAATTCTATGTACAATTGTTTGGCTATTGCGTTCATCTGTATATGTGAAGAGAAATGGCCATGTTGATAGAGCGAGTTTCATCCTTGTTGTATGTTCCACTATTTTGGCTCCGGGCCACACTAAGCTAGGTGTCTACTGTTGAGCAATGGTTCGCAAGTTTCTTCTTTTTTTTTTTTTTTTTTTTTTTTTTCACAATTTCATTCATTCCTTACTGGTTGCTTTACATGTTAAGCTTTAGTACATATCTACAAGAGGGTATGGAAAATGTGACATTCATACCTGCAAAAACAATGTCAAAAGAACAGTTTTTTTTTCCCTTGACACCACTATTATTTTAACTATCTTCACTACTCAGCATTGTTTTAAAAAGCTATTATTAGAAGTGTAATGAAACTTAAACTTATGGAAGTGAATTTATACATTTTCTTTGTTCTCAAGAATTTACAGCAAAAATATAATAAACACTATTGTTTATTGGAATGGTTGGCAAAACATTGGTTAATTGCCAATTTATTTGAACTTTATAAAATGGTAAATAAAGATTTCCTTAGAGTTGATTCACATATTTTAATAATTTAGTAAATGTTTTTAAATTTATGAATAAGAAATTGTTTTCATATTTACTTCTTTATAAATTGGAAAATGATAAATATTGTATTGCATCAATTTTAATTGTACTAATTTTTTGAATATTGTAAATGTGAAATTCTTGTACATAAATGATGTAATAATGTTTAATATTTCTGTTGTAAATTCTCAAGAACAAAAAATATATAAATTCCCTTTCATATGTTTAGGTTTTATTACAAGTCTAATTATCGCTTTTTAAAATAAGAAACCTTGCTGTTGATTGAAGGTAGTTAAAATAATACTGCCAATGAAAAAAAATCCTTTTGACATTCCATTTTTTGGCAGGCACAAAGGTCCAAGTTTACCAGAAAGTTCTCATCGTAACTCATTTCCCTAAATCTGACCAAATGACATAACATTAGTTGTTTATCTAATTAGAACTCCCCCCTCTCTCTCCAGCATGCCCCTTTCATAAATGTGAAGGTTTAATGAGTATTATATCTTTTTGCAAAAGTGATATTTATTTACATTTAAATGCAAACTATTGTCCTTGTATTTGTTGTTATCACAACGTTTCAGCTGTTATACACTCTGGCCTTCATCAGGTGTATGTTGATCTCGATAACCTGAATGTCATTTTTGTACTGAGCTTTTTATTCAATCTACAGAGGTAGATTGTTCTTGTTCCACTACCAATGTCTAAAGATATCTCATCTAATTCATATTCATGTAATACTCGGTTATTGCTCAACCCACTTTCACTGAGTTCAAGTACACACAGGTAATTGAGCAACAGTAAAATAAGAACTAGGTGAGATATCCCTAGACATGAGCAGTGGAATGAGAACAGTCTACCCCTATACATTAATAAAAAGTTCAGTTCAAAATTCCCTGTAGGTCATTTGGGTCAACAGCCACCTGATGAAGGCAGGGGGGCACAACAGCTGAAAATGTTGTGATATCAACAACAAAGATGAGGAAAATAGTCTACATGTAAATAATTCATCCTAGAAATCCAGTGATTATCATTTGTATACTATTTCTTGGAGCTATCTTATATTGTATGCATAACACAATGTTCTTTCTGTAATTGTGTGAAGGATTGTTTTCTCATATATGTGGTTGAAAGTCTGTCTATAGACCTGTATTTTACAAAAAGTGATTGTTTTCATATGTATGGGTTGTTTTCTGAAGTTCTGAGATTAATTAGTTTCATTGTTTATTATTGTCTGAAAAAATATGGAATTTATCTGTAAAATTTTTTTTTGCTACCAAGTCACTTTTCCTGACTTTATTTGATGACTTTTTTTTTTCAGGCCCCCTCTTCACTTTTATCCTCTTTGAAAACAAGTTTTATTTTTTACCTTCTCTATTATTTTTATTTTGCATAGAAGGTAACAGGAATGTATTTCTGATTTTCTATCTTCTTACCCACCCTGTAAACATAAATGTTTTTTTCTTTTTTTGCCATCATCAGAAAGAAATATGCAGTGTTCAGAAATGCCATGGGATTCCTGCAAACATATTTTGGTTTACCCTTTAACATCTTAAAAATATTTGGAAAAATCTACAATTACAAGGCTTGCCATCAACTTCAACTCCAAATGGCCTGCCTTCATACTTGTCTCCAGCCAATAACAGACTTGTGTTGTCTGTTTGTCCTCCTCATGGAGTCATTACTTTTCATGTTGAATTTTTTTTCTTTTTACTTGTATTCATTTAGATTTTTAGAACTAAAAATACTTCTAAACTGTCTTGGTTTCTTTTAGTACTAAAATGTATTTCCATTTTACTGTTACTTTGCTAGAGAGTCATTGGTAGAAAGTTGAGTCCTCATTACATATGTACAAGGGCTAAAATATTGTTGTAACCAAACGGACCCTTCTATTTGGTTATTGGCTAGACCTTTGAGAGTAGGTTTGATATTTTCAGTAACCACTCTTTCCATTGGTTTAAAATTTAAAAAAAAAAAAAATGAAACAAAGAAATTTTTGTAACTGCAGTATTTATATAAATAGTTTTACCTAAGTTCATTGTTTGAATTGGGAGCAAGATACACTTTTTATTTTACATATATTGAATTTATTGCAACCCAAAGTTACAGACAAAAAATATACAAATACACATGTCCTGTTATCTAAAAAGATGTTTGCAATCTTTTTGTGGCTGAAGTTTTTATCAAGAAATCTTGCATTTTCCAATGCTGGAGATTGTAAAGAAAATTAAATATATTTTTTATTAACTAACTTTTCCAAATTGCATTAAATAATCTGGATTTATGGCTGTAATAAATTAACCTGACTGATTCTCATTCACCAGTTGAAGTTTTTATTTATGCATTTTGGTCATTAACGTGCTTTTTTTTTTCTTCTTCTTCTTCTTCTTTGCAAACAAGTTTAATAATAGTAGAAAAGAATTTTTTTAAAGTTATGATTTCTATATCTTCTTCAAAACATACACAAATTTATTAAGAGATATAACATATAAAGATATAAATAAATTTTCATCTATACTATTAAAATATTCGAGTTACTCTGTGTTCTATTTTTGATTTTTACAATAGGCTGTATGATTTTTGTTGAGATCTACTTATGTCCGCAATGATAATTGTCTAACAAAAGTCGGGGTGGTAGACTGCACATATTTTAAAGTCTGTAACCCAGTGCTTAGTCTTCTGTTGTTGCTGTTTATAAATAACTTCATTGAAGAGAAAAACAACCGCAATTCAAAGACATACTAAAAATGAAATATTTAACGTACATTCACTTGGCTTTTGTGTTGGACAGAGGGGCTCATTTCACTGGAAGTAAGTGATTCAGAAAACTTCTCTAAATTCATATTTGTATTTTTTTTTTTTAATTTGTGATATGTTTATACTTTGTCGTCTTCATGCCATCATTTTCTGGAGAGGCTGTGCTTAATTATTTGTATTGACTTTGTGATGTAATAAAAGACTTGAGTAACATAGGTAGTTAATTAAAATTAAAGAAGCTACTCAAATGCTTTGAAAAATAAAAGCAAGTAAACAACATTTTTACAAAGACAAGTGCAGCTTCCTTCCTGTAGCTTTTTCCTCTAAAATAACAATGAAGCTTTTCTGATTTCAGTTGTTACGAATTAAGCAACATTGTATGTGACCACACTCTAACAACAAGTCTGAGTTACATGATCATGAAAATCCTTGGCCAGCTATGGCTGTGTTTTGTGCTACCTGTGGGAGGGAGCAGTCTCCTGCTGAAATGCATATATTGAACTCCCTCAATCTAGGGCTTGACCACTAAGTCTAGTATCTTTATGTAGTGACTGTATTGAGTGTAATGCTCTGCAGAAAGGAGTGGGTTGGAATGATATGGGACTTGGTACTCATAAGTCCTCGGAGCACCGTAAATGACATGTGTGCATCACTGTGTGATGTTTAAAATTAAGTTAGAATGAATGGAATTGCTATGAGATCCATTCAGCCTCCATCTGAAAGTTAGGATGCCTTCACATGAAAGACAAAATTACATTTGTCGACTTGAAATTAAAGATATTCGTATTGCAAAAAAAAACAAAAAAAAAACATGTAGTTACTGAAAGAACATTTTTATTTTGAGTTCTGTTTTTCTTTATCTTTTTATTTTTTCATGCCTTCACATATCCTGAAAAATGCCTTGTCCATTGTACCCAACAGGCCATTATTCTGTTCCCAAAGTAGATCATTTACCATATTTGTTTCATTAATAAAAGATTGTTGTAATGGAATGTCCCACTCTCCCTATCGCCTATTGTGGACTGACTATACACACACACACACACACACACACACACACACACACACACACGTGTGTGTGTGTACATGATATACCTGACGGACTTGCTTTGGGAATTACTATCCTGCTAACCGATTCCCTGTCTTTCAGTAGTGTATTCTCTTTTACAATAAACCTCTCTTTCTTTCACCTACGCCCGTGTTGCTGTTCCCTTCGCTCGAGTACCACCTTTGTCTGTTTGTAACCTTCTTTAAGGATACAACAAAGATATTGTTGAAATAAAGAGTCTAAATCAGTCATCAAAAATAATCAATGAATCTAGTTGTTAATAAAAGGATGGAAATAATTTTCACTCACCAATAAGACTGGACATGGAGTCACCTTGCCCACAAGTCTCTTCTCCTGTGGTTGTCTCATTTATTTTATCCTTTGAAGTACTGAAAGCTTAAGGATTCAACACTTTTGGAAATTACAGGGTTTTGGAGAGAATGGTTAGACACTGATCAAAAGCTGGACATTTTGGTTCTGAATTGACAGGTGACTGGACAGTGTAAAAATGGACATTGGTTTTAGTTGTCAGACTAGAGAGAGAAAAGGGAACCATTATGTCAAATTAGTAAAAGCACAACCAAGGTGCAAAGTGTAATTTCCATTGATGAACGAGTATAATGGCTGTCATTGAGTGTGTGTATGTGTGTGTTTTTATGTTGCCATTGAACTGATTGGAGTTAGTGGGAAGACACAGCCTTCTGTTTGTATGGAGTGTACAGTAAGAGTAAGTAGTGGTAATACTTATGTGATAATAGAGAACATTGCCACAAACTGTGTCAAAGGGAAAAAATATTAGGAAAGGCTGTTCCTTAAATAATTCAAATAAGGTAGTGTCTAGCAAAGACAGTTCACTAGAATAAAACAGTCAAACTTTATAGCACACACACACACACACACACAATTATTTATTCGGAAATTATAACATAAATATGTTATAAAATCACTACAAAAATAGCCATTTTGTTTCAACACTTTTGGTGTCTTATCAAGTGATGGTTTTTTTAAGAATAGTATTTGTTGGTTATTGGAATTTATTCTGTATACACCAATCCTATACTTGGATATATATATATATATATATATATATATATATATATATAGTTCTGTAATTTCAAAGATCATCAAGATGCCAACACAGATTTATCCTGCATTGTATTATCTCTAAAATAAAAGTTGCTTGCCATTGACTATCTCTTCTCTAAATAACATTAATCTGACTTAACTGCACATTTTTTTAATCATCGTGACATGCCAGGAACAAGACTGTCGAGCCACCTGGTAGAAGACAATGCATGATGGGGTGTATTCGTCTGTTTCCAAGGAACATTTAATGTAAAATGAGCTGCACTAGGAAATGGAAATTACCCATTTATTTAATGAGTTGAAGGGAGAAAAAATAAATTCAAATTCTGTCCTTTTTTGCCTAATGCTTGGCTATCCTATTCATTTTCTTGCCACTCTATCACAATAGCTGTTTTGGATTACATTAGTGTAAGCATGTTATAGAAATGGTGCTTCCAAAGAAAGCATATTTCATGAAAAAAGTTAATGCATTTTTACTCTTTGATTATAAAAATAAAGCTGATTTTTATAACTTGTAATAAGAGAGTTCTTGTCTCCCTTAGCAGATCTTTCAGCCCTTCATTTTAAAAAGAAAAAAAAGCTTTCCTCTGATGGGAAATTAATCACTCTCTTTGTAAAACTGGCATGAATGCAAAAACAGTAAAATTTTGATGTAGTTTTTAACTTTTAAAAATTTTTGAAAATATATCCCTTTTATTTATTTATTTATTTATTTTTTAAATTAAGGAAAAAATCCCTTTTAAACTGATTACTTGATCTTTTGTGAGCCAGTAAAACTTGGCCAAATTAAATTCTTCCAAAAGCAATTGTGGTCTCTCTGACACAATCACTTTTGACTGTTTCTAACATTTCTTTCATTTAGGCATGAGGGAGTGTGAGAATGTGAAGTCAGCCACATGGAAAACATTTGGACAGATTCACATGACAAGACTTTTTTTTTTTTTTTTTATGGGATGGCATGTCCCAATCTCAATTTCTTTATAAGTCCCTTAGTGAAAAATTTAAATACCTTTATGGAAGAGATTCATGAATTTGGGTGTTCTTTTTCATTCGGTAGTGTTGGTTTTCTTTCATCAAGAGCATATAAGCATGAATGAACAGCTTAAATAGCGCCATCTCTACACCTGGTTGATTGAAGTTCTCCTCCATTTTGACTCTTTATCCTTTATTCCAATATTATGATTGTAAAAATTTTGTTTATGCCTTGTATATGTGTAATATATACATATAAAGTGGTATTGAAGAGTTCATGACTGTATATGCTAGGCTGTTCAATTGAAATGTATGCATTACTAATATTGAATCAATTTGCCATATCTATGCATTCAATTATGACTCAAGGTATTGGGACGGCTCTGAAATCTTTACTGACAAATTCAAGCAAATTTTGCATGAAGCTAAATAAATCTGTTACCAAGACCTTTGAAATACTTCATTATGCCTTTTGCAAACATTCTTTAGGTTCAACATGGCCCATTGAGTGGCATGCTCACTGCAAGATATGTCATTTGAAGATGAACATTCATGGTGACCAATAACTAGCAAAACAGGAAAATGTAGAAGATATTTATTGCCAAACAATCTCTTGGCTCTTTGACACAACTGACAGTTATAGTCTGCCAAGAGATTTTCATGAAAAACCTGAATCTTGTTGCTGCACAATTTATCCCCTGGTACTTGAAGTGGTGCTGGGACTGTTGAGCACATTCAAATTTTAAAAGGGTGGTCATCCAATTTGAAATAGTATGTGTGTAATATATATATATATATATATATATATATATATTACACACATACTATTTCAATATATATATATATATATATATATATATATATATATATATATATATATTACACACATACTATTTCAAATTGGATGACCACCCTTTTAAAATTTGAATGTGCTCAACAGTCCCAGCACCACTTCAAGTACCAGGGGATAAATTGATATATATATAGGGTGACCCAAGAAAATGGGAACTTTTTAACAATCCAATAAAACCGAGACTGATGGAAGAAAAATATTTAATTCATAGTAATTGAAACCTTAAAACATGCCATTTAAGAAACAATGATGGAATTTTCATTTTTTTTTAAAATTACGTCCTGCAGATGCCGTCCTCCTGTACGAATGCATTCTTGAAATCTGCTGTTGAGATTCCTCATTGACTGCTGCAATATCTCAGCTGGGATACTGTGAATTTCATTCTCGTTACTAAAATTGCGAAATGTTTACTTGCTCAAGGTCACTGTCTCGCAGTGTTGCCACTTGCTCATGTCTGGCAATATGCACTTAAAAAATTCCCGTTTTTTTGGGTCACCCTATATATGATTTAATACAGTAATAAAGGCCTAGTCCAGGAATTTTCTGAAACCAACTTAGTACATAAGAGATAAGATTTTTTTTTCCCTATTTGCTGTTGTATACAACTATGCATAAAAAATACCAAGAAAGCAGGAATTTTTATTGATATACTACAAAGTACATTTTTATTACACACACACACACTTTTTCTCTATAACATTTGTGCCACTGAACTGGTTATCACTTTACAAAGGTAGAGAATTTAAAATGATTCACTTGGTCTATTTTTTGGTCTGTTGATTTTACTTTTTAGCATCAGATCTTTTGTAATAAATTTGAGTCTACCTGAATATATAAATATAAGGATCAAGTAGAAAAACTTTTATCAGTTTTACATGTTTCTCTTTATTTTAGCTTCATCAGAAATTTCTGCACATGGGTCAATGCATAGTTGTTTTGATATTTTGATCTCCATGTTTTCATTGGTAAAGTTGATATCATGTTCAGTTTTTTAGTATCAACGTCTTAATTCTGGTAGGCATTGTGTGGTTATGTGATGGTATCTTGAAATTCTTGAAACAGTAGCATAATGAAATGGGTATATTTTTGATTCATACATATATAAAATGAATATATGATATAGTCACAGTCCCACATTATCCTTTGTAGAAAATATACTTGAAAACACTCCAATGTTTTTATTCTTTGTTTTGTTATATACATATATATATACACAGTCGCAGTAGTTGCAGCTGAAAAATCAAAAATCAAGCCCAGGCTGTACTTTCAACTGCAACTACTGCAACCATGTATGCCTGTCCCATATTGTGACTTATCAGTCACAAATGTACCTGCAAGCAACATGTACAAGCTCCCCTCTTGATATTCGTTTTGCTAAGCCATGATATATATATATATATATATATATATATAATATAGTGTGTGTGTGTATGTACACACACACCATATAGAAGATTAACAATGGCTAACAATAGGACAAATATATCGTAATAGAAGTTATCTTACCATACTAGAAATCTTAGTAAACTTGGCATGCTTTCTTTTTTGCTTCTATATAGTTGCGGACTTTCATGTTTTCCTTTGATTAATGCACTCTACAGCTTGTCCACATTTCTGAATTGTCAGTTTCTTTTACTCTTGTACTTTACGACCCTTATTAATTAAAACTTACAAATTGCTTATTTTTGTGAGTGGGAAGAGGCGCTAGACATTTCCTTAGGATTTCATTTTCTGTTTTCATTCTCTAACACAGTAGTTTTATTACCAACAGAAGTTTCTCTCTCTGTAGGTTAGTTATTCTGAGCAATGTGATTGGCAAGAGGGTTAAATATCCGTTAGAAAAAAAAAGAAAGAAAAACATAACTTTAAACCAGAGAACGAGGCTCCATGCTGGGTAATGACTTGATATATCTACTTCAGGAAACTTGAACTGACTCCTGTTGCATTGTTTAGCCAAAGAACTAAAACTCTGTATGTCATCCTTTCCAGGAGGATGGCAAATTGGTATATAATACCAACTGACACTGTCATATGGCACTACTGTGACATCTTGTTGTTATTCTATGTGTGGTGGCATGACAGAAAAATTCCTTACTTCTGTTTATAATATCATGACAGCAAAATCATTATTGCATCTCTTTATTGACAAGACACAGTATCTCTGAAAATTGTTTTTTCTATATTTTGACTAACATTTTTGTGTCTTTGGTTACTATTCAGATTTGCTTGTATCTAAGTCAAATCTATAGTTTTTATTTTATTTTATTAACTAGAATAGAAAGAATGTTACAGTTGTAAGCAACCTTTTCTTCTCATAGAACTAAAGAATAAAGTGGTGTCTCATTTGTAAAAGTGCAGGTTTTCTTGAGATAAATCTACTAGAATGTGTCACACTTTTTGGACCAGTTTCAGTTTGCTTATTTAACCCTACCAAATCAAAAAGAGTATAACTTCAAAAGTAAAAACAAAGAAAATCCAAATATTATACGGCATTAAATGCTCTGGTATCATAAGTTTGATCACCAAAGGCTCAAAACTAATATTTGAGACTAGATGAAATGCAGTGAATTGTTACTTAAAAAAGGCCTAAATAAAATTTGTTTGACTACTTAAAACTCTCTCTCTCTCACACACACACACATACACACACATGCTTTCTCTCATGCACGCGCGCTCTCTGTCTCTCTCACACATGTGTGCTCTCTCTGTTTCTCGCGCACTCGCTCTCTCTGTTTCTCTCACGTGCGCGCACTCTCTCTCACTCATTCACTCTCACTCACTCACTCACTCACACACATGCTCTCTATCTCTCTCTCACACACTCACACACACACACACACACACACACTCTCTCTCTCACTCTCTCTCTCTACTGCCCAGGTATAGCCTGCCCATTCTATTTAATACAAGTAGAGCATCTTTTAAATGAAAAATTGCTCTCTGCTGTTTCTTAAATTCTATAATAGCTGTATTCTATTAATAATGCTTGTATCCCTGGCCATTGATGATCTTTTTCTGGTTTTTCTGTACATAACTTACAGATTGAGTTCCACAACCTGACAGATAAACTTTTAGTTCAAAAGCTGCAAAATTTAGTATTGCTAAAAATAGTTTGAGGAATTAGAGAGCCAATTTCAAATTCCAGTCAAATTCATATGTGCAAATAGGTATGAGAACCCAGCTATGGGTAAATGGCATGGCAGACTGGTCTCTGATAAGGACAACTCTGAATTCAAAACCTTCAACTATGGGTTAAATAGCCTCACCAACCTGAAATTAGTCAAGTGTGGTGAGTATGGCTACACTCTATGAAGACATGGTCAATGAGGAAGAGGTTCCACCATAGGAGTGAAAACAATCTGAATTTATTCTAATCAGCTTTCATCCATGGTACCTTTATTTTATTTTATTTTATTTTATTTTATTTTATTTTATTTTTAAAAAATCTTTTTTTAATCCTTGTTTGTTGTTTTTAATAAAACCTTTATTATCAATGAACAACTACTGCCTAAATACAGATAATGAACAGTAAGAACATATACTTTGCTCTAGTCTAAGCTAGAGACAAAAAAACATTGAAATTAATTACATTCTAGATATTTCATCATGTATCCTTATCTAAATAAGATTTTGAATAAATCTTTACTTGCACTTGTTACCCATTGTCACCCTAATTTTGATAAATCTTTCCATTGATAGAAATCAGTCTAGCAGAAGGTAATTCAGGTCATAAAATTAATATAACATTTCAAGTTAACATAAGTTTGCTCTTCTGTTTGTCAACTAATTACTCCTTGTTACTATCTACAGATAATAATACTGATTTGATCTCTCCCAGTTCCAAATATCTGCCATGGATTTGCCCATCACAACTAACCAACAATTGGATTACTCTAAGGATGGTGCTATAGAAATTCTATGGTTATGGCTGTAATCTTGTCCACTTTGCATCTTTGTTGCATTTGTATGTTGAAAAGGAAAGATGTGCTGAACTTTTTAAGTTAATCTGCTGTCTATTTCAGGTGACAAGTGTCTTTAATGCCTGTCTGCCATCTGTTTGGTTGGCCGACTGACTGACTCCTGGTTCAGTCAATCTTGAGGACACATGCCACTACCAAAGCACTGGAGAGCATTTCAAATGTCATGTTAGTCTGGAATGCTCACTTCTTTCAAGTACCCTATCTTCTCTACTGTGTAAATGCCAAGGTGATCATTTTTAGCTCTTGGGGTGTGTGTGGAGGGGAAGGGGTGAGAATTATAAGTTTGTTACAGTTGACTCTGGTCAGGGAAAGGTCTGCTTTAGCAGCTAATGATTGGTTCTTTAAAATTGTTATTTTCAGTTTAGCCTCTAAACTGGTATCTTGCAGGTGTATGTCTGACTTGTTACAAACAAATGATTTGAGTTGGAGTCTGAATGTGTAGGTTTTACTTTATGTAAATGTTAAAAAAATATAGAATGAAGAAAAGGTCTGTGGACTGTGTTTGGATTTAATACTGCATCACGTTCAAGTAATTTCTCTGTTGTTGGCACTACAACAGTATCTGGAAGAATATGTATGGATTCAGGCTTCTTGGGATATGGCCTCTTTTGCTGATTTGAAGACGTTTTTTTTCCTTTCATGATAACAAGCTAATATACCAGGAACTTGATAAGAATTTACACTTTTGTCATATCTCTACTTTGTTAAAAAGAAAAGAAAATTTTAAAAAATACTGGAATTTATTTGCCTAATTAATTTTAAGAGATTTTGTATTAGAAAGCACAACTGAAGATAATAAAATCATTCCGATTGGAGTGGGTGGGGAATGTATAAATTTATTTTGCTGCTTTGTATCTTGGTCTTATGTCATTAATATTTTATATTTAATCCTTAATTTTAGGGTAAAATTTGAATAAATCTGTATACCTTTGGAACTCCACATACTTTTGGTTTCTCCACATCAAATGAAAATATCCATAATTTTAAAATAAATTGCAAGGCAGTAGAAATCAATTTATCTAATTTTATTTTAATTTTTTAATTTTTTATTTTGGGACCAAGTTTTTGGAGAAGACAAAAAAAAAATCCATCTTTAAAAATAAAAATAAAAAATCCTTATCTGTCTATAATTCTGAGATGAGGTATTGTAACTATTTACATTGTTTAGACTGTTGTCCTCATCTTTGCAATATTTAAAATTCCAACGTACATCACCTGAAGAAGTCCAGAGTGTACAGCAGGCGAAATGTTGTGAATATGGCAATAAAGATGAGGGCAACTGTCTGAAAACTGTAAATAATGTAAAAAAATATTTATTTTCTTATTTTGAATAATGGCCTTTAAATATTGATTTTTAAGCACAGGTAAATATTTTTTCTCAAACATATTTATTTCCTTATTCCAACAACTTTCTGAATTAAGAAATAAGTCTATCAATTAAACAATCAAATGTTGTATATTATACAATCAGATTTGATGCAGGTCAATGCTTTCAAAATATAAACGATATCAGCCAACCAATGTTGGTAAAAATTTCAGGATATTTATATGATAAATATACTATGGGAATTTCAGCATATGTCTCTAGTAGAAATATTTATAATAAATTTTTTGGTGGTATGAAGTCTTATGCAATTTAAGTATTGTTCTTTGTGTGTGTGTGTGTGTGTGTGTATATATATATATATATATATATATATATATATATATCTTAAGATTTCTAGGAGTCAAAGATATCAGCTCAAAAGCGAAACAAAAGTTGAGTGATGGGAAAGCAATGTTGGAAATTGCGACATATTAAAAGATCATAGAAGAATGAGAACAAAGATATTGAAAACCTTGTCAAGAACAATATTGGTTCTAGTAATGTCAATCTTAATTATATATTAATGGATTAAGAAAGGCCTGAAAGCAACTAAACTACCACTTTTGCGAAGAAGGACATTAAGTTTGACAATCTAAATTGGCTTCTCAACAGTCATTTTTAGTGATGAATGTAGAGCTACATTAGTTGGGCCAGAAGGTTGGTCTCACGTTTGGATGCTTTACAAAAATAGTCAACCAATAATGAATGCAATAATAGGGAGCTGAAATTTTTGGCTAGAACTGTAGATAGTAAAATTATAATTCCTTCCAAAGTTGATGGTCTCAGATAAATGCAGAGAATTCTTGGACAAAATATCTGAGTTTCTTCGAAGCTGACCATCATTTGGTCAGAAGAAAAAGAAAAAAGCTTTAAATTAATGTAATAGAAAACTTGTGGTCCACCATTTTACATATATAAACAAAGGACAATACTACTCAATGAAAACTGCAAGCATTGTTAAAACTAAGAGGAGAAAAGTTAAAATCAATGAATGAAAGAGTGAAGGTTTATAAATTCTCAAGGATCCCATATTAACATGTTAAATAATAATTTATTCAGGTATATGGGAAATTGTGTTAATGAAATGTTTCTATAGCTTATATCTTTTAGATTTATTTATAAATAAAAATTGTCTCATTTTTGTCTGCATAATAAAACTTGAAACTCAAAACAAATCCTGATCAATATTTGAAGGATAAATTTTATAAGCTGAAATTTACCAGATATATTGTTCATATAAATATATCCTGAAAATGTTATCAACATCAATTGGTTAATATCAATGTTATTGGGCAAACATTGACTTAATAAAACTGATACTTTTTTTGTTTTTATTTTTGTATTATTCCTGTGTACCTGCACAAGAATTTTTATTTTCATAAATTTTAAAAAATTTCAATTTCTTCATGTTGGGCATAAATATAAACTTTTGGTTTTGCAAATGTTTTGCATAATGCAGATCTAAAATTGGCTTTTAAGAATAGTGAGTCAAAAAAGAAACAAAAATGAACAAGCAAATTTGATAATATTCTTAGTCCATGAATATTTATACCTTTTGAATGTCATTGATTTATTAACCACCTTTGGTCTCAGTACTTGAACTGTGCCATTATTTATCATCTTTTGGTTCATAATGAAAGGAAAAACTATTCTTGATTTATCAGAGCCATTTGAAAGCCTTCTATGATCTAAATCAAACGAAAGAAGTGAGGTAGGCATTGTCCCAGAAAATGTGTTACATTTGTCGAGATATTTTATACATGAGATGCCATAACTATTATGGGACAAAGGTATTATTATGCTATTTAATCTTCAGACTAATCTTCAGTATTGTTGCTGGCTTATAATCAGCTTTCTTTAGATCTTATTCACTTCCTTATCCTTCTCCATGCTAATCCAACACTAGTTTTACAGATTTTCTTCCCTAAATTCTGATAGTCTCATTGTAAAGAGTCACAACTCATTACTGCAAAGTTCCTAGATTATAAATTTTTCTGTTTTTTCTTTTCCTCTATACTAGCATGTAGTCCTTAATATGAATTGCAACAGTAAAAAGCTAAATTCTGAATCCTTTAGTTGGTGGCTAGGGGAGTTTTTTTTGTTTGTTTTTTTTTTGCTATGGATAGTAGGAAGGATTTTGTTAGTTTTCTTTTTAATGTCCTTATAGTGTTGCTAGTCTATCAAAAATTGTTCATTGACACTAATATGGGTTGTAAGGTATCTGGAACATTCTTTGGTTCACTGCACTCATTTTTACCTTTTTGTTGATCACCTATACCTAGGAGTACAGAAAAATTCTCTAAATCTAACCAAATAACCAATCATAATTTTTTAATCCCTTCTTTTGACCAAGAAGTTTTGCATTAATGACCTTGGGCTTTTATCCATACAATTAACACTATTGTCATATGTTAAAATAAAATCGGTTTTCTAAGTCATTAAAAGTAAAAAAATATCTATAGAAATCTAACACAAAGAAAATTACAAAGCATTGTATCAGCAGCCTGGTATCTTATGTTAACATAAAAGCAAGCTTCCTTATTGACTTAAAAATAATTATCCTAAAAACAATTTCATTAGCAAGTGGGAGGGGTCTATCATTTTTTCATATTTTACATTACCCTCAATTCTTGCTTCCTGATGTTTTGGCTGGGGTCAGTCTTGTCTTCATAAAATCCAAGAAACCTCACAAATGAATCAAATGTGTGTTGTATTTGCCCTTGAAGGAAGGCAAATAAGTAAAACCAAATCTTGATTATAGTGTGCCAACTATTATCAGTTCAAAGAACTTGTTTCATCTACATTAGAGAAGAGGGTGTATGATTTTTGTGCTGAACATCAGATCACTTCTCTGGGAACCAATGAATAACAATGCACTTTAGCTGCTTGAGAACAATAAGTTAAAAGTTTGTATTATATTTACTTGCAATAGAGCAACTTTTTTGAATTTTATTCATTTGAATTCTATTGGATAAGCACAAACACTTTGTACATGATTGATGGGCACTGGGACATGCAATCTACTCTTTCTTACAAGGCCAGTAAAAATATATATAATCATCAAAGGTGGAAAGGAGGTGGCAGTTTAAGACTAAATTGAGGAATTTAATCTGTTCCTTAGCAAGTTCATGGTTTGAAATATTGATGAAGTTATCAGATGAATTTGAAAGATAAATTTTACCTTTTTATATAAATTGTTTATTAAGGAACAGATTAAATTCCTCAACCTAAGTCCAAACTGCCACCACCTTTTCACCTTCAATGACAATATTAAAAAGGCGGAAATTGAAAAAAATATATATCGACTAGAAATCAATACTTTGTTGATCTTGAAGAGAAAATTGTTTATACTATTCCTTTGGATGGCAGAAAGATCTCTTTTGGTCTTTGTCAACTAACCAATCTAGATTTCTCTGAACAAGTTAAACAGCGGATGCCATCAACATAAAAAGGAAGAAACTGGGCTAACTTGACTTGTAAGCATCTTAAGAAAACCTTGACAAGAATGACATATCTCTCAGTATCTTGTTTTTCAACAACCTTTTTCTTTCTTCCTGTATTTAGGGATGAGGGGTGGAAGACTTCTTAATTATTCATTGTTACTGAGGTTTCTTATGTACATGATTTTGTGTTTTGTGATTTTCTGTGTGGATGGTGGGGGTACAAGTACATGAGCTGAATGATGACTTTTTGTACATGTTCTGATTTGAAGACCACTACAGATTATTACACCCCCTCCCAACTTCAAATCCTAATATATACAAAAACTAAGACTGGATTGATACAGATCATTTATCATTATTTAGTCATATATTTGCATATATAATGTGTGTGTCTGTATAATGTCTTTATATCTTTCAAATAAAGTAAATATAGATAATGTTATATATAGCATGAGGGGGTGCTGAAAAATTCTTGAGCCTAACATTCTTCCAAAAATCAAGGATTAAATACCAAAACTTTATTTTTGAAAGCTTAAATGAAGAAACTTGACAATCAATATGCTTAGTGTGCTGAAATTTGGGTTGTGGTTTAAGAGGTGGATGGATATGTGATGTAGTCCATATGTATTCTTCTCTGTCTGGTCAAGAGCTTTTCAGCACCCCTCATATATGTATTTGTACATATATCAGCATATGAATGTATTGTTTTATACAATCTATAAGATAAACTGTGTATTATATTTTTATATATATGCCATAGTTGTGTATATACAAATGGGAATATTTTTTGTTTTTTATTTTTATTTTTTATTTTTATTTTTTATTTATTTCAATGTAGCATCTGCTTCTGTAGTTTGTACGATTTGCCATTTTTCTTAAACGTCATTCCGTAATTTTTTTTCTGAAGACTTTCTATTTATTAAGCAATGTGCTTGGAATTTTGTAATTATTAACATATGCCACATTGCTGCACAAAAGTTTTCCTTTTTTGGCGGAGATTCTTCTTGGCATTTTTCATATTTGGATATTTACATAGAAATTCTGCTCAAGTATGTGTCAGTATCTGTCCATGGTCCATGATAGTCATAACAATAGAAGTTTGGGTGGGGTCTCTCGCAAGAATTGAATGCTCTTCATAATGATGCTAATCTAGACAATAATGATGACCCAATTTCTGTAGATCTGTTTCTATCATATTGCAGCAAAATCAGCACATTATAGTGCAATATGTGTTAGAGCACTCTAATGTTATTATGCTGACTTGAAGTATAGATAACTTTCTAGTCTAGTTAAGCCACCAGTATTAGAGTAATTTTCAATTAAGTATAAATTACCCCCACACACACACACAAAAATTGTCTAAAGTTGTCTTAGAGGTACAGGTTTATTAACTGCTAGTTAGTCATTTCCCTTTCTCTTGGCATTTTCAAATTATTATAATACAAAGTCCATATATAGTAACTGATTTGAACCTAAATGTCTTGCTCCCAAAGATACTTTATGAAAAAAAAAACAAACAAAAAACAAAACAATCTTGGGATTAGAACTGCTGGCTTGTTTTTTTTTTGTTTTTTTTTACGTGTGTGTGTGTGTGTGTATATATATATATATATATATATATATATATGGTGTCTCAAAAGTTACTGTCTATTTCAGTGGAATTTGGTGTTTATCAATAAAGCGCTATACTGTCATAAAGATTTGCATCATTAGTGTATATTTTTGATTTTAGAAAATATTAATTGTTTTTTTTTTTTGTTTTTGTTTTTTTTGTGTGTGTAATTTGGGTGTACACTGGTAGAATTAGGGATGAGGTGAACTTAGAAATCTTATTACAGATGCAGTTCAAAAAATAATACCTCAACTGCTTGAAAGTGCATTTCAGGAAGAATTTTATCACTTTGAGCTTTGTAGAGACACAAATGGTCACCATGCAGAGCACTAATTCTTTGCAGCATATACCTTGAAATATATTTTCATATTTAAACTTTTTTTCTTTTTTCTTTTTTTTTGTAATTCTAATTAAATAACTTGCATAGCAAGAGGTCACTAAAGTTATCTGAGTGGACTGAATGATTACAAAAAAGTTTGTCCAAGAAACTTTCTAGTCAAGGTGCTAAATATGACTGAATCAGCTGCAAAAATGTTTATATTTGTATTAATCATATATAATACATGCAAGTTTGGAACAATGAAGTCTGGCATGTTTTTTAGCTGAATTTTAATTTGAGATGCATACACCCTTTTCTTCCTTAAATTAAGGTTACATATTTATTGATATACCTATATATTATGCTTCCTTGGACATACTAATTTGAAATGTGTATTGTAGGTTTTTGAGTTACACAAATTGTACTTTTAGTGTGTGTACACATATGCACACACAAACACACATACACTATATATATATATATATATATATATATATATATATATATATATATATATAAAGAAATATAGTCTTAAGATGTGCTATATTTATGGGATAAAGTGCTCAATATCAGAGATAGAGCGTGTGTAAACATAAAAGTGAACAGAGATGTCAACTAATAGAGGTGACAGTCTGTTTCATCCTAGATGCAATTGTCAATATCCAGACGATATGCAGTGTTACATTAGAACATGCACATACCCACAACAAAATTGTACATTTTTGTTTCAATGTCAAAGAAGGGAAAACCTTTTTTAGACGTCTCATCGGGTGAAGAATTACAGTGTTACTAAAAATTTTGATCAGTTTTGACTTCATTCTCCTACACTTTAATAATTTGCTCCTGTTAAGGTCGAGCACTTTCTGATATTAATTTAAACTAGAAAATGGATAAAATCACTTTCAACCCCACCTGATGAGACGTCTAAGAAAGGTTTTCCCTTTTTTTGACGTTGAAACAAAAATGTACAATTTTGTAGTGGATATGTGCATGTTATAATGTAACATTGCATAAGATAAATAAATATTTACGGCTCTACTTTATGTATTGAGCACTATTGTTAAATGTTTTGAACGCTGTAAACCTACTGTTCTTTCTCCTACGCTTTGAGATATATATATATATATATATATATATATATATATATATATATGTGTGTGCATGCATGCATGTAAAAATACTTGAGTGCTGAAACATTCTGTCCATGATTCACTGTTGATTTTGGGAAGTGTAAGGCTGAGAATATTTCAGCACCCTTTGGCTTGTATCCCCCCCACCTTTTTAGGTGATCCAGTTTAAATATGTGTCTAATTGTGGATGATGATTATGTTAATGTGGTGTTGGTTGGGGTGTATGCGAATTCAATGGATGCAACAAAACAATTTGTCAGACACTTCATTTGGTACTCGTATCAAACTTCTCAACCATGACAGGAGTCAGTTATGTACATAAATAAATCCCCCAAAATATCTAGTGCTCTGTGCTGTATAGACAAGGGTTATACCCATGTTTTTGCTTATATACACTTTAGTCTCTGTGGGTATAGTAGTTTTTACAGAAGGAATCTTTGTTTAACTCCTTTTTAGATAATTGTTTGCTAGTATTGTCACCTCAAATCATGAGTCTCGTAACCCACTAGGGTTGTAGGGGGCATCATATTTACTCCAGCAGTGTTGTGTCTAGAGCAAGGTAGCCTGATGGAACCCATCCCTTTTCAGGCTAGTTTTGAATTCAGTTTTTCTTCTAGACTGGTTACCATCCAAGGCTAGAGAGCCTAGTCTACATTACTATTAACCTCTAGTTTGGAGGGATGAATTCCTACCTTTCCAGAGGTATTTGTGTAAACCATACACTCATTGTATATTAGAGCAGTATTTGATTGATTGTGACAGTTTTGTCCTCATTAACTGTCTCTAATTTCTTCATTGAATTTTTGTGTTTTGTAAAGTTTGTGTTTTTGATATGTTTTTTTTTCCTCATAAAAATGGGGCATTTGTGTTAAAGTAAATAAAATGGTTTCAGTTAGAATTTGAACTTGTTATAACCAATTCCATGTTCCTTGCTAATAACTCTGCTACTATGTGCACATGCTTTCTGCTCATATACCAATATGCAAATTACTTTTGAAATACATGTACTTAATCAATATTTGATTAATAAAGAAGTGTGATTGATTTTTAAAAAGTTACTGTATCTTCAGATCCTCTTCATATGCTGGATAATGTGTGTATAATTGGTTTCATTCAAATAGTTTTTTTTTTTTTTTTTCACTTCCTGGTCTTTCTATTCTGAAGCTGGAGGTAACTTTCTATCATGTAGCGTGTTTCATTTTCCATTGGTTTACAAGCGAAATGAAATTTATTTTCCCGCTTTTTTTTTTTTTTTTTTTTTTTTTTATATTATTTCCATCTCTTGTGAGGTTGTAAAAATAAATGTCTTGTTGTGAATACATTACATTATTTTGCCTAAAGGTTAGTGAAAGGTAGCACTAGAACAGTTTGGTTCAGATATGCATTCATCAGTAAAAGACAAAATATTTTCAATGGCTTTACAACTTCTGTAGATGGTATAAGAAAAAAATATAAATATTCATACTAGCAATGATACCCAACGTCATGTAGTTCAAGTATGTTTTCTTTAGTGGGATGTAATTGTCTTTGTGAGATTTTCATATGCCATAAAATGAACAAAATTGTCAAAAAGTTGTTTAATAAATTTAAATATTTTGTTAGTCCTTTTTCATATATGGCACATTATATCATAATGCATAATATTTTTAGATTTTGAAATATACCATGAAAAATGTGAACCTTGCTTTTTTTTTTTTTTTTTTTTTTTTTTTTGTGCTCCCAAGCTGTGATTGATTTACTAAGGGGGTTACCAGTTTCAGGGGAGATAATATCTTTATTTTGAATTTACTTATAAAAACATTGACGTAACATTTTGCAAATTTATGAAAATAACAAAAAAAAAAAAAATTGGAAATGAATAGTGAAATGCAGTTATTTTAAAAAATTTAATTTATAAACCTGAATATTTTTGTTACTTCAAATATTATTAGAGGATACCCGTATTTGAAATAGATGCCCCATTTTTATTTTAAACTGTGTATATTATATCTATCAGACTGTGCAATTGAGAAATATGTGCTCTTTCACAGAGTTTGAACATGCATCCTCCTTTGTAATAGAGCACATTTTCTTTTAGATTTCTTGAGTGTGCAGGCTGATGTAATATACACTGTTTAAAATAAAAATGAGGTATCTGTCTATCTTTCTGAGATGAGGTCTTATGTACATTATTTACATTATTCGGACTATTGTCCTCATCTTTGTCGCCATATTTATTACGTTTCAGCCGTTGTACACTCCGGCCTTCTTCAGGTGGTTGGAATGTCGAACTGAACCCTTTATTTCGCTCACTGGGGTCCATATAACATCAGGACAACCTTCAAAAGCTTGACGACACTTTGCAGATATCTCTCCCGAGTAAGACCTCCCCATAGAGTAGAACTTGACTAAAGACTGTGTGTACGCTATCCCGTGCAGCTGCGGAAAGGAGAGACAGGCCGCCCCCTTAAGGTGAGGCTTCAAGAACACCAGAAAGCTGTAACACGAGGGGAAGTGGAAAAATCAGGCGTGGCTGACCACATATGGAGAGAGAAGGGAGATCACCGCCCTTTGTGGGATCAGGTTGAGATCATAGACAAGGAACACCATTGGAAAATTCGTAAACTTAAGGAATCAGCACATATGCTAGGCCACAAAAATCTCCTGAGCTGACCAAGCATAGAAATGAATACAATATGGGAACCAGTAATAAGGAGTGCCAGAGAAAAGCGATAACAAAGTTGCAATATGAGCTCTGGTAAAAACCACAATGATAACGGCAAAAATTGCAATATGAGCACTGGTTAAAAATGTGGCTGAAGACATTAGGTTTATAATACCCAGAAATTCATATACAGATGTCCTCAAGGACACATGGCACAATGGATAAAGGCGTTGGCTAGATCCATTGACAGGACCCAAAGAGTGTGAGTTAAGGCAGTGGAGAACTTTCAGAGAGAAAATTAACAGGAGATAACTGATAACTGACATCCATCAAACATGGCACGTGGAACTAGAACAGTCTAATAAAATAAAAAATAAAGGGTTCAGTTCGACATTCCAACCACCTGAAGAAGGCCGGAGCGTACAACGGCCGAAACGTTGTAATAAATATGGCGACAAAGATGAGGATAATAGTCCGAATAATGTAAATAAAAATGAGGTATCTTGCAAATACAGGTATCCACTAAAAATATTTGAAGTAATAAAAATGTTGAATTAAAAATGAATCCATTTAATTATCTAGAATATCTAATTTGGCCAAAATGCTAAATGTCTGTTCTATGTAATATTTATACACACAATATATTATTTTTCTTTCAGGGTTTTGAGCAGATACATAACACAAACTTTGAGTTTTATATAGTAGATATATTCACAAGAATGGCTCAATAAGTCAATAACCCAACATGCAGTTATTAGCCAAATTTTTGCTGTATAATGCTCATATGATTAATATTCACCACTAAATTAAGTGCATTGACAAGACAATGATTTTGAAAAATGCTTTTTTTTATTGCCATTAGGCTGTTAGCTTAGTAATGTGGTCACATAGAGCTGTCCATCAGATTAATATATACCATTTCCTGCAGTGTTCTATTTGTTGTTTGGGCGAAGTTGATAATGTCAGTATTTTTATGATTTATCTGTAACATCTTCAGAATATTCCAAAATTAAATGACATGAAATTGATAAAAGAATTAATACAAAAAATTTAGAAAAATCTCATTGTTAATCAGATTGCTTACAAGTGCTTTTTATCAGTTACTTTTTCCTTTTTTTTTAATCACCATTTTCCCATGATCTCTGGGTTTTATTTCTTGAATTCTTTTTGCTTTTTTAATTTAATATTTCTGTCAGCTGACTCTCTTTTTTTTTTCTTTTTTTTTCTTTTTTTTTTTGTCCCATACATTCCCTTAACCTGAAAGGAGGATGACTTACAAATACAAGGAAAGGAAAGAAGACACAGACACACAACACTTGCATATAGTTGAATCTTATTCTTTTTAGATTTTCCTTTTCCCTTCTCTTGTCTGAAACTCTTACTGTGTCATGAAATATTCAGTTTGTGGCAACAAAATTAGGACTTGCAACAATAAGGAAACAAAAAAAAAAAATGAAAATGGTTTTATTTTGCTTTGAAATCTGAGAGCAATTGTTATTTATTTTCTATGAGCAGATTAACACCTAAGTGATATAAATAAAACATTAAAGTCTTCCAAATAATAGAGGAAATCAGGACAGAGAAAAAAAAACATGGTGCGTTGTATTCATCCAATGTGAAAATAATTACAGGTAAACATTTATAAAATCTAGATTTTGTAGTTACAATTCTTTTCCTTGTCAGTTCTTCATGAAAGAATAATATTGGTTATGTACAAATATTCTGAAGTATTTCTGTGTAGATGTGTAAATACATATTTCATATATATCCATATACATATGTACTGTAGTACCCTATTGGTACCTTGACTTCATGAATTTAATCACAGTACTAGATTGGCAGCTAGGTCTCATCATTTTACTGTTGAAATTGAAAAATATAACATTAAGTTCTATTCTAATTGTTTCTTCTCCCACACTTCTTACCTATGGAACTCCCTTCTGGCTTCTTGCTTTCCTGTCAACTACAATCTATAGAAATCTAAATGCCACATCAATTGTCATCTTCTCACTCCCTGAATCCTGCTCTTTTTATTGTCCTTTCTCCTAACTAACGTTTCGTAGGTTCATTACCTGGCTTAGGGCAAAATGATTAAAAAATAAACACAAATTTTGAACATGAAAATGTTGCTGTTTAAGCAGTTGGTAATCTGATGATGGTGAGGTCCTGTCATTTCAGTGGTTTATTGCTTCATCTTGTTAGATACTTTCCTGCTTGCCCCGCACCCTCTTAAACTACACATGTGCTACTCTTTTCCATTATTTGTTTTGTATAGAATAGTCTGTGTCCATTTTCTGATTTTAGTCTATTATTTCTATACTTCTTCTAGAGGGACACCAAACTTTGGTTGAATTACTCTCTTGGTTATATATTTTGTTGAATCAACACATAAACCCCCATATTAGACAATATGACAGCCAACCTGTGTGTGTGAAGGAGCAGAAAGAGAAGAAACAATGGTTTGTTATCTAATGTGACCTTAGTGTAAAGAAAATCCATACTGAATATCTACATAAGGGGGGGTCAGTGCACTATTGAAATATCAACTGTCTGCATGGCTGAGCCAATGCAAATGGGAATAGCAGCTTGGGGTCTGCCTCTCATAGCTCCTTCATTTCCTAAACTCTATTGTTGGGTTTATTGGGGTTGATAGCCTTGCAAGCGAGACTTCACTTATTGATTTTAATTGTTTGCTGCTTGTTGTTATTGACTTTGATAAAATGTTGCCTTTCATTTGTCATTCCGATCTGTGTACTCTCTAGGTTTCTATGTATTGTGTTCAAAAGTGTGTATCTGTTGGCCAAGGAGAAATATTAAGTCGTTCAGGAAATCTCTGATTTTTCGAATAAACCTTTTGTACTCTAATATATTATCATAGGTGTTCAAGAATATATTACTCTTTCCTAATGTTTAAAGTGTTGTCTTTGTTAATTTTAATATCAGTGTCTTTCAGAATTTAACTTAAAACATATGCCTCTCGTCTTGAACATGAAAGAAACAAATAAGATGGTTTTTTTTTTTTTTTTTTTTTTGCTAGAGTTCAAACATGTTCATAATGCTTCTTAAACTATTGCCAGCATTAACTGAGCATGGAGTGACGGATCCATTTGTGATCAGACCATGATGCTGGTTTCTAAATTTCTGCAGTTTTCCAAAAAAGAAATTGTACCAATAGAAGATTATGGTGACTGTCCAGTGGCCCACCAGTGTTGTTATCCATTACATCTATCTGGGATCAAAGCAGAGCATCACTGCTGAAGTTTGCTGCTGGCAACTGGATGAAATCCAAATTCTGTTAAACAAAATGCTACCAGAACTGGTTATTTGATGATGTTCCTTTCTGCTTCATGACATTGCGCAGCCACAGACACTGCAGAAGCTCACCAAGTTAAGATACAAGACTTTGCCACATCCACCATATTCCCCTGATCATACTGACTGCCTCTTTTTCAAGTATCTTGATCATTTTTTTTTTTTTTTTTTTTTTTTAAACTAAAATACATTCTGTTGTAAAGAAAATGCAGAAACTGCATTCAAAGGTTTGGGGTTTAGTCCCCAATAAATCTTTGAATGCGACAAATCTTTGATGTATCGTAAAGACATAAATAACCTTGTAACTCGATGCAGACAGATATATTGTTTTTTTTTTTTTAGTTTTTTTTTTAGCTTTGTGAATTTGGAAAAACTTGTGAGCAATGAAAAAGTGTTTCCTGCCTGTCAAAACCTGTTCTTTCTCTTATGTCCATCTCTGTTCCAAAGAGAAATAGATAGTTATACATTAAACGATTTTATCACTTATGCTTGCATTAACATTTGACAATGAACAATTCCTTCTTTTATTGTTAAAATTTTAAAATATCGGCTTTTAATTCTTGTTTTGTTTCTTCTAGTGTCAAAAAGGTTTATTTAGTGCATAAAATGACCAAAGTAGGAGAATAGCGTAGTTGTGGTAAAGGCAGTAACTAAAATTAAAAATAATTAACCAAATTTTGTCACTTTTCAATGCAATTAGTACTATAGTTTAATTTTCTTTCCTATCACCAGAATATGTATTATTCTGACCAACATGCTCATCTTCAATGTTATACAGACAAGGTTTCCACTCTTGCACTCTCTGGATTTGTTCAGATATCTCTTAAACTTGGAATTTTAAACTGAACTCTTTATTCCATGGGAAGTACATTGTTCTCATTCTGCTTTCTATGCTGAGGGGAGAAGTTTTATTGTAGACTAAATAGAATTAACTAATTCTATTTGTCTATTTACCTTTTGTGTTGCTTATCTGTTCTACTGAACTACATTATATGGCTTTTCTGCACTATCCATTGATTAAAGTTATATTTGCCTGGGGACCAGATATGTTTTAACCAATACCTTAATCTACTAAGCTATGTGACTCTTAGGCAACCAAGTAGTTTAATTTCTTAACACAATGTCTGTACTCAGGTAGTGGAGTCTTTGAGCATGCTTTCTTCCAGGTGGTATTAATCTCTATGCTATAGGTCTACTGAAGAGGATTGCCATCTAACATGTATGCGGATTCTTTTAGTCATTTTATCTTTCAGTGTCTTTCTTTGTCTTGAATTCATTCCAGAAGTGTTGATGATGACCCCCTTTCCCTCCATATAGGATCAGCCATGCCTGATTTCAATGTCTCTCCCAAAGTTCTACTCTTACTTCTAGTGGGGGACTGGTTTCGCTCTTATATTCATTGCCACAGTTGCATAGGATGGAATATAGTTATTGGCCTTGTCCTCTCTCCAGTGGGTGCTCGGCTCAGGAGAGAAGATATCACAAAATCTCTGCCATGTTTTATTAAACTACTCTGAACTGTCTTTTTATCTGTTTTTTTTTTCCTACTGCATTTGCTATCTATTGGGCACTATTCAACCAACCTTTTGCTCTGTCTATTATCCTTATTTTTGTTATGTGTTCTGGCCCCTTCCATTTTTACTGATTAATCTCTTTTGCAATATCTTTTATTTTGGTCTATTATCAAACTATGTTGACTCCTCTCCTCCTCTTCTGCTCTCGGTCCCCCCCTCACCTCTTCTGCTCTCGGTCCCCCCCTCTTCTGCTCTCGGTCCCCCCCACCTCTTCTGCTCTAGGTCCCCCACCCCCTCACCTCTTCTGCTCTCGGCCCCCCACCCCTCACCTCTTCTGCTCTCGGCCCTCCACCCCCTCACCTCTTCTGCTCTTTGTCTACCTGCCCCCACGTCTATTTGCTCTCGCCCCTCCTATCTGCTGTCCCCCCACGCCTCCGCTGTCGACCCCACCACCTCCTTCGCTCTTATCCTCTCACTTCTCCTACTCTCCCCATTGATCTTCACATATGCACACAGATTATATATGAAAATTGGCAACAATATTTTAAGCTTACTTTTTCTACTTTGATTCACACTACTACCTAAAAAGTTCAGGGAACTTCACCCATTAACTGTGGCAGAAATTTCCATAATTCGTGGTTGATTTATAGAAATAAAATTGCAGTGATGGAAATTCCTGTCATCCATACCTAATGGGTTAACCTATGAAATGGCTTCTTCAAGAAAAGAAAGAAAAACAATAGAATATGAGATTGTGTGGTTTGTTTATTTTTGTTGTTTTTTTTTTGTTTGTATTTATTTGATGAAAAAGAAAAAAGAAATTTGATGTGAAATCTTCATTGGGATACAATGAAATGCTGGGAAATCTGTCAGATCATCAATCTGAACAAATTTGCAAAACTTTTGGGTAGCATCTGATACAATATCTATATTTTTAATTCATGCATTATTTTTAAACAATGTATTGTTACATCTTCATTTTAAAAAAATTAAAAATTAAAAACAAAAACTTAATTTTTATTTTTACAAACATGGAAAACATTTTAACTGATGACTTGTTTTATATGACTTCAAATTGGACAATAATGAAATGGAAGCTGCAATTCAGCATTTACAGATAATCCAACCAGTAAACAAACGGCTAGATTTTGACTTGAAAAATCAGCCAAAGTTATCACTCATGGATTGATTGATTAAATGACTGTAGAGTCATTGTAAACTCTATGATCCTTTTATTAGCTGCATTATGTGCCTTACCAAGGTTATATACAGGGTTTTGAATTCAAAGTTGACTCTCCTAGACTAGTTGCCAATCAAAGCTGAAGAACCCAATCTGCCATATTTAATCTATAGTTGTGTGGTGAAGAGATGGATTAATACCCTTCCCAAGAGTATTTGTGTGAAAGTGAATGTAACAAAAACTCTGCTGAAACTTGAACCCGGTTCTCTGATTTCACATTCTGAGTTGCTATCCATTACACCACCCACACGTCACTACTTGATTGAAAGCTTTTCAATAATTCTCAGTTTAAGAACTTATATCCAATTGCTACATTAAAGTTTGCTTTAAGTGATTTGCAAGAATAAATGAAGAACAAGAATGCAAATATAGATGATTGCCTTATGTTCTATGGTATAAAATTGATCTGTTTTTGCATGGTATTATCACTTGTGATGAAAAAATGAATTTGTATTGATAGAATAATGACTGTAGATCAGTACAATAGCTGGATGCGGACGGGAATTTGAAATATCAACGGAAACTGCACCATTGTTCCTAAAAGGTTAAAGCTTCTTTCAAAATGGCCAAACAATTAATGTAATCTAACTAGAAATCATGAATCTGATTGGTCCTTCAGCTTGATCATACTTTATCAAGTAGTTTTTTATGCGTTTGGGTCACACCTCCACCCCTGCCCCCACCCCATGCACTTTGTTGTTATGCTTTTATACCTTGGGTTATAGTATAACGTCTTGCATTTTTCTGTTGGAATCCATAATGAGTTCTGATAAAAAAACCCAAAAAAAACCCCAAAAACATAAGGTATTAGGAATAGAAGATAAAGGAAACCAGTTGAAAGGAAAAAAAATAATTATATATATATATATATATATATATATATATATATACACACACACACACATATAGATGGAAGTGTAAATCAATAGACAATAAGCTAAAGATGGAAAGGCATAAAAATTGAAATACATTAAAATTCTTTGGAGAGATGGCACAAAAGAAAAATCATACGGTATAGCAAGATATTTTCACATTCCTTATGCTTTAATATATGAAACTAATCCATGTTTATATAACATTCTGATAAAAACATGGATTGGCAATAAAGATTAGAAGGGATAAAGGAGAGAATGAGAAGATACAGGCAAGGGGTTAGAGAAGAGCAAATTTTCCTTGTACATTGTAAAAGAAACTTGATGTCATGATTATTTTACCAGGAATTGTATTTAGGAGTAACTGGAAAGCAAATTTCAATGAAAAATCTTTCATATGATATGTGTAATTATTCCTACCGTTTTTATAAATTTAAAAATTTTGTTGTTCGAAAATAGTGTAGAAAACTGGTTATTTCAAAGATGTACTCTGATTTGCTTGACAAATCTGAAATAATTTTTGATGGTGTAAAGATGATGAACTATAATTTGTTTCAGTGTACTTTTGGGATTATGATGAGTTCATTTTTTTTGTAAGTGTTAACTTCAAAATGAAAATTAATATTTATTTTTCACATAGATAAATTTAGATAACTCTTCAGAATTCAGTAACCATTAAATTACTTGCTACTCTCTGCTTATTTAAACTTTGATAGACAAATCTCTACTTTCAAACCTTATACCTGTGAAAAACTTGTTTGTAGGAACCACTTAAGCATTGCAGAAATCTCTCTTCAAAAGTATATACTTTCTTGTCTTGGAGAATTTTGTTATAAGTGGGAGATGATTCTGTGCTGAGAAAGGCAAGTAATAACAAGATTAGCGTCGCTCTGTGACATAACTGTGGTTGATGTTTAGAAGTGTCTCTCTGAGAACCAAACAAAAGGTGTCTAGCAATCTGGAATAATCTTAGCAGTTGATTCAGTCTAATATTCTTGTCATTGTTATTTATCTGTTTGAAGCCTTGGTAAAGTAGAAGTTCAATTTTGTGTGTAATCCAAGCACTAAATTGATCACCCACTATATGCTCAATGATAAGTACACAAAACTGTTTTTCATTAATTCTCTTGTGTCGTTCAAACTGAAGAAGAAAGCAAATAACTGTAAAGTAATTGAATGCATGGGGTGTAGGAGACAAACTTTACTGTGGTTTTGTGTTTCAAAACAACTGTCCTAGATTTCCAAACCTTATCACTGTTTGGATACAAACAAAATTGTATATCTGTTTATAGTTTTGTAAAATGATTAAACAGACTTGTTTGTTAAATATTTACCATTTACAAACTGTGATACTTCTCTACAAATTATATATAGGCCTTGTTTTCAAGGTAAAAATCATAGAAAACTATATTAGATTAAAATATGTTTGATATATAGACTAAGCATAATGTGAAGTGCTAACATTGTTTGAAGGTTGTTCTATATTTAAGTAATTAGAAAAGTGTGATATTCTTTTATTTCTATTTGATTGTATGGAACCACAAAAGGAAAAAAAAGCTGTTACTGTCTCTTTGTAGGAAGTTTTAAAAGACACATTGTATTTGTTTCTTTGTAACATTTGCTTATCCTTTCAAATATTTGAAAGTTTAAGGATTTCACATGCAGTTTTAATACAAATACCATGTGTACCATTGTGTGTGTGTGTCTGCATAAAGAAACAAAAATTAAACATTCACTTACCTGTCCCTACTCTGAGTTTCAGAGATTGTACGGGAATATTATTACTATTACTTTAATTACAAAAACTGCTTACCATAAAAGCCTCATCTTCCAGAAGTAGTTTTTTTCCCTAAACACACACACACGTGTGTGTAAAATTTGCTATATCTTTGGCTGAAGAGTGTTCAGTATTGGTGATATAACATTATAATTTTTAGAGTTTTTTTTTTTTTTTTTTTTTTAATGTTTTTGTCCTGTATGAGACAACACTCCTGAATGTAGAACTGAACTGTAGACTACCCACACAGATTTGTTTAGAGTGGTTAAGGCTTGTATAGAACCAATCACACTTTTTGGAAGAGCTGGATACAGAGACATGGTGCACAGGTCCCCAAACAACCCTCCGCAGGTTTTGAATTCAGTTGTCCCTCTTCTAGACCAGCTGCCATCCAAAGCTATAGAACCTGGTCTGTCCTGCTATTTACCCATAGCTGGGGGAAGAATAGGATTCATACCTTTCCCAAGGGTATTAGCACATAAGTGAATGTAATGGATTCAACTGGAATTCGAACACTGCTCTCTGATTTCTCAATATGAGCCACTATCCATCATTCCATCCTGCCTCCTCTCTACACACACACACACATATATATATATATATATATATATATATATATATATATATATATATGATATTGTGTTATCCTTCAGGATTTGAGCAGTTATGGTTTTCATTCTTGTTTTTTGTTGCTTTCAATAATACTGTCTCCTTTATAATCCCCTCTTTGTGGTTTGTGTTTCTCTATCAATTTGCTCAAATCTGTCAAGTCGGTTACTCACTTCTTTTGTCCCCTTCTCTTGCTTTCAATATGTTTTGTGAGTGTTAGGTTTTCTAAACCTTCCTTCAATATTGCGTATCTCAAATAATTTAAACTGTCTCTTTCAGTTTGTTAGCAATTGTTTCTTTGTAGTTCTGCTTCTCCTTAAGACCTTTTCATTTGCTGGATGTTCTGTTTGATATTCTCACCTTACATCAGTAGAAACATATCTTGTTTCAATCTTTGATATTATTATGCACCTACATGTTAAAGAAGATATGTGTTTATACCTTTCCCCAAGTGTATTCTCTATCAGTATTGCTGGTTGAGTCATTTAGAAATCTTTGACAAATTGCAGTGCTATTTAGCATATGTAAATCTAAAAACCATACATTTTGTAATTCTAATGAAATGAACTTATTAGAAAATGAGCAAAATTTTAACAAAAAAAAAAGACTGATAACCAATGCAGATAGTGTCATTTGAATAATTTTAAATCTTGAATCAAGCTCTGCTCTAATTAATTCCATGAATATTCATCAGTAACTTTTAAAGGGCTTGTGCTTTGCAACTTGATATCTTTCCCTACCTACATTCATTTAAAGAATCAAATATTACTGTACTGACAATTGTCTTGAATGAGGCTGTTTTTTTTTTTTTTTTTTTTAAATCTTTGGTGTCATTTAGATCTTGTTCAGATCAGCAGGTCTCCTCTTTCATTCTTGGAATAATTTGACTGATATGATTTCTGACTTTGTAATTTACATCCAGTCAACATACAGGGACTGAATAATGTGCCTTTTACTTCCCCTCCTGAAATAAACTACGAGACCAGTGCCAGCTTGTTCAATGTCCTTATGATCTTGATTCATTTGACAATTGCCGGAAATATATTATCTAGATTACTATAAGATGGATATTCAAATTTGTCTAGCTGTAAAACCATCACAGTAGAGTACCTAGTGAAAATCAAATTCACTCTCAGTGGTTTGAATGAAAGCCAACCATTTCATAATGACAATTGGCTTTATTTTTGTATTATTGGACAAAAGTAAATTCAGCAGGAACTTAAATTAATGGTACATCAAATGAAGATAGAACCAACAATGGACTCCAAGTTTAGCACTTTTCTGACAAATTGTCTGAGATGTTCAGCAAACACTACAGTTGCATTGGTCTTTTAAGAATCTCATTCAAGTTGTACTTTAGTGTTAGGTTGGTTTTTAAGGTGTAGATTGTCTGTAATTGTCTTTTCTTGAATCTGTAGAGCAAATAAATGTCCTTTGTTGGCTGTGTTGATGAAATCCAAGGACACTCCATCTTAGAACACTCTCTCTTATCCACTGTCTGCATATTGTGTCATTTTTCTTCTTTTCTCTTCCATATTAATTTTCTTGCTATGGGTTGGAGAAGCCAGGTGTTGGAAGACTGTAAATACCAAATTCTTGATGTTAACTTAAAATTCTTGTTTCTTCAACTGCTCTTTCTGCTGTCTGTCCCAAAGATTATTTTTGAGATGTTTTTTTTTATTTGCTTGATCAATAATTCTAGTAGAACACTCATGCAGACCTGGATTGCTGATCTCACAGTATTTTAATGGTACAAAGTCACAATCTTTCTTTAGAAATACTAGGCTGGTTATTACCAATTTCACTCTTAAGATAATCAAAAACAGGGATAGCTACTAAAACATGTGTATCCACTGAAAATAATGGTTGTAGTAATAAAGAAACAATGTTGGATAAAAAAACAAACTCCATTCAAAAATTACATTAATATGCATAAAATATCTGCATCCTATATGAAGTGTATAATACTTGATAAAACATACAGATACTGCACTTTGATCCAAAATGGAAGTGTCAATCCATATACAGTGTAACCCGGATATAAGAGAAACCTGGATATAAGAGAGATTTTATCTGGTCCCAAATTAGAGCCATACTTACCTAAACAAAATAGACCAAACCCTGATATAAGATACTTCTTCTCCGGTCCCGACAACTCTCTTATATCCGGATATACACATATAAACATGATATTCTGAATGTACAAAATTTACCTAACACTGAACTGTTAATAAAATGTAAAGATATGCATGCATTTTTTTTAACACTGTTAGGGCTGTAAAAACAGACATTTTAAAAGTATATAAAAATATAGACACCTACATATTAATACAGAAGAGCAAGGATAAGAAGTTAAAACAATGCTCACCATAAAGTGATAAATTGAAAAATATAATGAAAAAAACAAACTAGAACAAAAGAGATAACCGATTGTCATGCCCTCCCCTCAATTTTTTTTTTTTTTTTTTTAAGTGGTTGTATATATATTTTGTCGTAGAATAAGCTCTGAAGAGCAAGGAGCAATAAGTAGTCAGCTCTTTTTATTCATTTATTTATTGATTTTATCTTTCAAATCACCACTTTAGGGTGAGTAATATTTTTTTCTTATTCTTGCTCTTTGTTTTAATATATTTGTGTAATGTTTCTTTTAATATCTCTATTTTTTTAAGTCCTAATAAATCTCTGTACTTCACCTCCTAACATATTTAAGTTTTTACTTTATAAGTTCATATTTTGTCAATAAACTGTTGATCTTTTTCTCTCCAGTTCAAGTACTTTTGAAAGGGACTGTGTATGTTTTATATCTTTTCAATAATTTTATTGCTTCCTTCATACAAGTTAACTACTTTCTCTATTGGTCACAGCTATCAAATTGATGATTATTAAAGATAAAAAATTCTGGACTTCTTTTTTTTTTTTCTTAGTCCTACTTTTATTTCCATTTTCTTCCTCCCTCACCATTTAGCTTCAGTTGGTATTTTTTTTTTCTTAAATCTTTGGCTCATTTCATCTTGTGTTTTTTCTGCTACTATGTTGTACTTTCAGCTACATCTTTCATATTGATTACTTTTTAATTTGGAACTATTAGATGTTTGTTTTTGTCTCTCTTACTCATTTTACCAATTTTCTGAAAGGCAAGTTTATAGCTGTATTATTATTATTATTAAGCACTTGGTCATTAATTAATGATCATCAAATGTATTGCATGGGAAAATGCACACTAATTATTCAAGCTATTTTTTACACACACACACACACCTGTGTATCTATACCCCCACCTTTTCTTTAAAAATTCACTATCATGGTTCTCAGGAAAGATTAGTATTAGAATGCAGGTTAAAATGGTGAAAATACTGTGATATTACAAATCTGGTTCAAAGAAAATTGTTAACCAAAGCTCACAAAAAAGAACTCTTTAAGATTAAATATCAGTGATATGGCATGTGTTACCAAAGATAACAACTGACAACACTGGGAGATCTAAAATTATTTATCAGGATTTGATTTCATCATTATTCCCATGACTGGGTAGGGTCATAGCACAGCTGAGCATCTCTCTCTATATGTCCCCGTTATATGTCAATGCCTGAAGCTATAGACAATTTTGTTTTGTAGTTTTTTAAATGCTCAATATTACTTTGATCTAAACAACTTTTAAAAATTGTTTTATTTGGAGTCATCAAGTACAGATAAAATGACCTGGCACCTCAGCTTCAGTCACTTTCTCACCAGTGTAATATAGCTTCCATGTGCCTGTTCTGTATGTATTTTTGTGGCAATTGTTCTGATGATTTTATCTCTTTGGAACCTCGACTTCATGAATTTAATCATAGTACTAGATTGGCAGCTAGGTCTCAAAATTTCACGGATGAAACTTTTTGATGTCGCCATAAGTTTCTATTCTAATAGTTTCTTCTCTTACACTTCTCGCTTGTGGAACTCCTTTCCAGCTTCTTGTTTTCCTGTTGACTATAACCATGAAATTTTATTTATTGTCATCTGTTTCTTTCACTCTCAGTAAACCGTCATGCCTTAGTGGCTTTTAACACATTGCTTGCGGTAAAGTGATTTTTAAGAAAATAATTTTCTTTATACAAACTACATTATCTCTGCAATATATTGTGATGCCTCCTCCTTTTATAAAAGGAGGAGGGGGAAAATACTGATGGCAGTTTACTGTTTAGAATATTTTGGGTAAGCTTACAAAAACAAAAATGGTTCAATCAATTCTTGATCAAGCAGAAAGTGTCAAGTAAACTGATTGGAAATTTGAATTTTTCAACATTTTGTAATGTTATCTAGAAATTTCCATGTTTGACACAGCTTCACATAGATGAAGCCATTACTTGTTTAATATTAACTGCTCACTCATGCAAAATGAAAAAAAAAAGTAAAATATTAGAATTTAACAGAAAATTAGTCAGTATTAATCCTATTGCAAAAACTATTTAAGGTGTGATTAATTTTAAAAAATAGTATTTTGAATTAAAAATTTATAACAAATTCAGAATTGTCATTGTTTTGAGATTTACTCTTGCATCTCTAAGACAAGGAGTGTCAGAATTATTATTATTTTTTTTTTCCAATAATACAATAAATATGTGGTCATTAATAAAAGGCAGGGGTCAGAAAATCATTTAAAACTCAAACAGTGCAAACTTAAAAAACACGGTATTTTTAATAAGCCGAGGTTGGGGGTTGCAGAAAGTTTTCTGGAAAAAAAAAAAAAAAATTCCCTCTGACCCCCTTTCTTTGGACACTTCAGAGTTCATCTAATTTATATCCTTACCTTGAAAAAATTGAAACAGAAAAATACACATAAACATTTCTATCCTTTGTTTTATTTATTTGTTCTGCTGAACATATTACGTTTTTCTTTGCCTTTTATTTGCATTTCTTAGACAAAGTTACAAGATATTATTTTCAACAAGTACAATTACTGTCTGGTAGCAATCATGTGATAGAAGCTCCAGTTCTGATATAAGCAAGATTTTAGACTTTTCTTTTTTTTTTTTTTTTGCTTTTAATATATGTACCAGAAATGTGAAAAATGTTGCTGTTATTTTATCTATACAAATATCTCCAGGATATCGAATATACATTCTTCATGTATATATGCATATATAAAGTGTATTTAGCTATATATATATAATTTGTTTACTTATACACAACCAAGTCTATTCATTCAGAGCCCCTCAAATGTGATCTGCATACTTATTAGACTCGGGGGAAGGTTTTTTAAAAATTGTTCCTCATGGGGAAAAGTGATCTCTTTCCTGTTTCATAGTAACAATTACCATTTATAACCATTCAGCATAAGACTACAATTTATTTTTTATACTAATGTCTGGACAAGAAAAATATTTATGTGCTTTGAAAAAGCAATTTCATAAGAATTCTCTTCTACCTAATGTATTGTCTACTTATAGGATTTTTCCATTGGAAATTCACCAGAAACAAATGAATTTTTTTCTCTTCTTAAGGTTACTAAATATGCATAATCCATATGCATGTGATGCATAAATGATATATATATATATATATATATATATATATATAATTTAGAGCAAAGATTGTAAAATAGATATTTCATAGAAATTTTATTTGTTTCACTTTGGTAAAATTATGTGGAACTTAATATATATCCAGAAGTTTTGGATAAATTGACTCTGATGGTGTCCGACTATAAAGAATCATTCTACTGCCGTTAAAGAACTTCAGCTAATTTTGTGTGTCTGTAAAAGGACAATATGAATAAAGTCTAAAGGAAAACTTAGCTTATGCGGTTTGTCCTCTGATGGACTTGATATCGTTGACCCTAATAAATTCAATCAAAGGACAAAATGCATTGGCTAAGAGAAGTTTTCCTTTCTTTTGTCTTTGTTCACACACACACACACACACACACACACACACACACACACACACACACATATGAAGAAATATAGTCTTAAAGTGTGCTATATTTATGGGAAAAAGTGCTCAATACCAGAGATAGAGCATGTGTAAATATAATAGTGAACATAGAAGTCAACACTTAGAGGCGACAGTCTGTTTCATGCTAGATGCAATCGTCAGGCCTGATGATTGCATCTAGTATGAAACAGACTGTCGCCTCTAAGTGTTGACTTCTATGTTCACTATTATATATCAACTTAGATGACATGTTTCATCTTCTGATAGACTTTAAGAAGGCAAATGTTAGGATTTTATTTTTGCAACAACTATTCATTAACAAAACTAAAAATGTTTGTTTTTCAAAAAATTTTAAATTTAAGAGATTCTCAAATATACTAATAGAGAGAATTTTTTTTTAATACTATTATTTAAATTATTTTCCTTTGCGTTAATTTATGTATTATATATTTTAAATAACAGGAGGTTAGGAATTTTAAGTTTTCTTCAATTTTTTTTTTTTTTTTTAAATTTTTTTTAACCTTTTTATAGTCCTGTATGTTGACTTGAGAAAAGAGTAATTCTTTCAGGAATGGAGATATTTCAACAAAATCTGTGTTGCTGTTTTATATTTTGATAAGATTCAACAGTGGCACTCTGACTTTATCAAGGCAACTCTAAGTAATCAGAGGATGAAACACATTGACTAAGATAACTTTCCTTTAGCCGTTATTCATATTGTCCTTTTACAGATATATTTTGGTTATATCTGAAATTTGGCACACACACACACACACACACACACATATATATATATATATATATATATATATATATATATATTTTTGAATTGAGCAGATATGAATAGAAGAGATTCATGGAAGATTTAAGTTTAAAGATAGTAAAATCGACCTTGCTAACCAGACGCTTCTCTGTGGCCGAACGGTTAAGGCACGTAACGTGAAATGACGGTTCCGTATAGGATACAGGTTCGATTCCTGTCGGAGAACGAAAATTTTCTATGAAAATTTCTCGGACATTCAGGCCGGTAAATGTTATTTAATACTGTTTATTATAAAACAGAGCATTTGCTTAAATACTTGTATCTATAAAAAAGAACGTTAAACATATCATAAATGTCTTTTTATATATATATATATATATATATATATAATTTTTGCAGCAATTGTTTTTCCAAACAAGTTTTATTTAAAAACAAGTAGATGTTTTATTAAATTTATTTTTTTTTTTTTTTTATATGGGAAATAAGTTTTTGCAAATGTGGCTGTTGTAGATATAAAAAAAAAAATTAAAAAAATTCCCAAAATTTGTATAAGGCCCAAGCTTTCAACTCACGCGTGTCATTGTTAGGTGTATGAGAAAGTAAAGAAAAGGAAAAAAACTAATAAAATGTATTTTAATCATCACATTGTTTTAAATGTATCATTTTTTTGTTCAAAAGCTATATACAATACAGTAGGATGCCATTAGGTATGTCACCAACATGTAATGTTTATTTATTTATTTTTTTCTTACATCAAATGTATGACTCTTACTCTGACATCATGGGCAAACATTACTTACGGTGGTGGTATGGCCATAAAGGTTGATCTTTCAGCCAATAAACCATAATTTATTTTTCCTTGTTACAGATGTTAATATGGCAAAATAACATCTGACATGAAAATATATACAAAGCAGAGGTGTATTAAATTACTCCACATGGAAAAAAACATATTGTACCCACTTGGTAATTAATGAACATTTACAGAGACCAAACAATGAATGAGAACATGAATGGCTGCTCCAGTCCATGTAACAGACCCAGACATACTTGTTTGTTTAACACTCACAGAACCCACCTGCAGTGTATACTGCAACTATTTTAAGCAGACATTAGTTGCAGATAATCTGTCATGATCAACAGTTTGCAGAAGGCCAGTACACTCAAAGCCTCAGTCATGATGACTTGTAACTTTGTGCTAGCACAACCATTAACAGCTTCTGTCTACACAGTTTCATTCACAAGGTTTGCGTCGATGCATACCATGGTTTTTCAGGCCTTTTCCAAAGGGGCTACACACTTGAATTGTGTTGCCAGACTGAGGAGATCAAGAAGTCACTTTTCTGACAAAGTGACCATGTGGGGAGTCAACCTTGGTCTCATGGTTGGAGAGTGAATGTTTTAACCACTTGTTCACTTTATATATTTATATATAGTTTTATTTATCAATTTAAAATAAACATATCTATGTAAGCAAATGCGCACTGCTAGGTAATCCCAGTTACAGAGGTCTAAACAAGGCCAGCACATTCAAACCCTCAGTCACAGTGACTTGTGACTTTGTGCTAACACAACCACTGATTGCTCCCAATAGTTCTGTCTACCCAATTTCACTCACAAGATCAACCTGCGGTATAGTTTTCAGGCACTTTCCAAAGGTGCTACATGCTTGGATTGCCTTCTCCAGACTGATAACCTGAAGGAGTCACCTTCCTGACAAATTCACGATAGTGAGATTCAAATCCGGGTCTCATGGTCAGAAAGTGAACATTCTAACCACTTGGCCATGTGCCCATATATATATATATATATATATATATTATGCACTGTTACATTAGAACATGTACATACCCACTACAAAACTGTACATCTTGTTTCAATGTTAAAAATTAACATTCCTTCAGATGGGGGACCATGATGGTACTCTCTTAATTTGTAACATTTAAACAAGATGTATAGTTTTGTAGTGGGTATTTACATGTTCTAATAGTGCATAATAAATAAATATTTATTGCTCTACTTTTACATTGAGCCCTGTTTTAAATTAATGCTTTGAATACTGAAATTTTACTCTTTGTGTTCTTACATTTGTGTGTGTGTGTGTGTATATATATATATATATATATATAAATATGAAGGAGGCAATTTCTAATAGATCTGTAAAAATAGGTAATATTAACTTATTTATGATTTGTATCAACATTATTTGCTTTCATTCATTTTTATCTTCATCTCATTTGTTTAGATCACTTAATATTATTTTTTTTATTCTGTATGTATTTGCCTATTAAGTAATGACCATTTGTGGACATGTGCAAATGTCTTATTTTCATAATGTGCATGTATACACAATTATAACTACATAATAGTTATGGGATAAGTGTATGCATCATCTTATTGGAGAATGTGTGCCCCCCCCCCACTCGCCCTCATTTTGTGTGTATGTAGATAAAATCTATAAGTACATAAAATAATCTCTCTTCATCAAATGAGTAACTCTGACTTGTTTTTCTCACCATACAAGAATTCATCCATTCATATGATTAGAATTTTAGGACCTTTTAAAGAGGAGTATTTTCATTTCCTCACTTGATTTTTTTTTTTTTTTTTTTTTTTTTTTTTTTTTCCTTTTCCTTTCTGTAATTTCTTGTATTGCTTCATGCCATTAACCAACGTCAACTTTTGCATTCACTTGAGATTTGAAGGTTTTACTTGCAGAAAATTAGTAAAAGACAAAGTGAGGAAGAGATAAAGCATCTTTTGCGTAAAAAAAAAAAAAATTAAAAAGAAAAAAAAAAGATTTTTAAGAGACAAAAAATACTTACAGAAGGTTTAAGCAAATTTATGAATTTCAGTCTTGAATGTATTGGAACTAGCGTCAAAAACAAAACTAAATAAGAGGTGATCTAATTAGTAATATTGAAGTGTAATAGTAAAATTTAAGGTGTAATAATAGAATAAAAAATTTTAAAGATAAGATTAGGTTTCAGTTTGAATGTTTTAAACTATAATCTGTAAGCCATGAAAGTTTCTTGGAGTCTAAAAGTTGTAAAAATCTTTTTTTTTTTCTTTTTTAAATACTTGTTCTATGCTAATTTTTATTTTTGAGATTGAAAAATTTGATAGAATTAACATATTACTCGAAGTTGTGCAGATAAAGGGTTTGAACATGTTTCAGCTTTTAATTCTATTGTTTTTATTCTTATAATTATGCTTGGTATGTCGAGCAAGATGGATTTTTATGATAGCTTCTAAACACTATTTATTCATAAAATGATTGATTCAAATCGGGTATGAAAAGATATCTTTGATTCACTTGCAACAGAGTGCCATTAATATTCATCAGGTCTTTATTTCTTTGGCAACTTAACATTATTCTTTCTATCTTGAACCAGTTAGAATTTACTGCTTGATTTATGTACTGCTTTGTATCGAAGACAATTTCTGTTTACCAAGATAATTTTCATAACTTTTCATTCAGACTCGTCTTGGAAAAGATTTTTTTCTGGATATTTCTTTTGATATTTTTGTGTTTTAAAATAACAATATCTGACTTTTCAAAATAAAACGCATTAGAAACAGATATATAATTTTAACAAAATGGTTTTAAAATTATGTTTTCGAAGAATTTTATTTTTTTAAGTGTTTTTGAAGATAACCAAGGCATAGAAAGATTTTTTTTCTTTTGTTCAAATTTCATTAATTTAGTAAATTATTCAAACACCTATTAAAGTGTTTTAAAAAATTACCCCAATGTCTTTCATTTAACTTTGCTGACAGGAGACCTGAGAAAGGATTAAAACTATATTAACCATAATTTATCGCGCTGCAATTTGTCATCTGTAGCTTTAAGGGGCAACCAACTGATTGATCGCTAACAATGTTACTGATATAAATGGCAATACTCTGGAACTGATTCAGACCAATTGCTGATGCATATGCAACTCGTGCATGTTGGATATGTAGCAAATAATATCCATCATTGATTGGGCAGAAAGTTTATATCTGATTGCAATACTTCTAAAAGGGTAATGACTAGTTCTATAAAAGATAAAAATGGGGGTGGCCAATTTGTGTGTGTGTGTGTATATATATATATATATATATATATATTGTGTAAAAACAAATTCCTTTTTTCTTTTTTTAATTTTGTTGCATCTTTCAATTTACCACTTTACATGTATTTTTTTTCTTTGTTTCTTACCTTTCTAAATATTTTTTTGTTAAGCCCATCTTTTTCTAATTATGAATTTTCTTTTGTTATGAATTGCTATTTTGTATCTGCTTTTATTGACCTAAAAGATAAAATTTATAAATTTTTAAAATATTTACTCAAGATACTAAGTAGCTAAAGTAAATGTATAGTATGTATATTTTAGTGCAATGTAATTCTCTTTGCTGTACATAGATGGAATTGAAGAGCATCTGCATGTATAAGTATAGAATCACCTGTTACAATTGTTTGTGTCAGTCAGGTTACTGAGAATGAGATTACCTGCTCTATATATTTATTTTCTTTATTATTATTATTATATATTTTTTTTTATTTTTTTACCCGTCATTCATTCGTAATCTTTTCAGATTGTACGAATGAGAAAGACTGAAGACAGTGCCAGTCAAAATGTTGTGACCACAGTGAAGACAACGTAAAGAATGACCAGAGTCTAAACAATTCTTACAATCTTAATGATTCTTCTCAAAATTATAGACCAATCCACATTGATAAATCCTTTCCACAGAGTGTACAGATACTACACTGATCCTAGGCAGAAATACTACAGTGCAACACTATAAACCTAGGTTTGGTGTACAGATAATTCTGTCTGATTTTAGTATTTCATAAAAAAAAATTTGACACTTTAGTTTAATTTGAGAGCCAAGACACATCTGTGTAAATAAAAACAAAAATTGTTCAGTCTAGACACACTAGCATTGGAATCCACTGTCTCTCATTTAGACAATGAAAGGGCTGTGATGACAAGAATGAAACCTCTTAGTACCAAGCTCACCACATTGATAATGGTGATATTAGCTGTTTCCTTTATGTGGAAACATTTGACATTCATTATTAACCTTATTGAAATATATAAAATCTTCCTATTAAAACAATTTTCCCAGAAAACAGGTTTCTCAAGTTCATTAATGAAAATCACTCTTTCAAGTATTCATGGAGATTTCCTTCCTAATGTTTTAAGTTATGGAGGATGTTAACAACATCTTGATTCTGTCATTTTCTCTTTGACCTGTTTACACTATCCATTTTAGTTGTTGCTGTTGTTGAAAGTCCTCAAGTGATGTGGTTTCAGCTATTTGGTACAGTTCTTTGTGAATCTGTAGTTCTTCAAGGTTCAAAGTAGGATTGTCCCACTAAAACCTATATGCTTCATTCTCTGTCATTTTTAACAATCGATCTTAGAAAGCTGACAGTATTTGTTTGAGTTTGGTGCCATGCATAACATCCATTTGAAAATCTCAATCTGACAAAGCTATTAAGAACATGACTAGAATTCTTAGGTTAATATTTTGGTACTGTAGCAGCTTGCAGTGTTTGGTAAAACTAACCTGGCATAGCCTATTCTATATTCAATTTCCTTATGTCGTATACTAAATTCGCTATAACTGATTTATAGACCAAGGTATTTGAAGTCTTTATTATTTACTAATTCTACATCCTGAATTTTTATCCATCCTGGGTATGACTATAAACTACATCTGCATCCTGGGTAAGACGATAAACTATGTCCGGCAGCAGGGTCTCTGGTCAGGAGGTTTTGATGAGCATGGAACCACCTCTTAATTGCTGGTGTTCCCGGGTCCATCCTGACATGGGGTGGTAGCACCTGTTGGGTTCCTAGCTACAGGCAAATAGTTAACCCTCCAAACTTGGGTCAGTGCACTATGAAAGTGTAAAAATAGGTTTTAATACCAGAAATGTTTTGTAAAAAAAATAATTATTACCAGCAATACATTTTTGAAAATAAAAAAATATATTACCAGCAATAAAAATTGTCGGCATTAAATAACCCATTGAGGTTGATATGCCATAAACCAAACCAAACTGAATTTTTATGATGGATTCCTGGTATGTGCTGTCCCTGCTTTCATTCCAATTTCAGATCTTAGTTTCCATTTTGAAAAGGTTTATCTTGAGTCGGTCATCTAGGAACATTTGGTTTGGTAGTGGATGTTTTATGTATTTTTTTTTTTTTCCTCTTCAAGATCATTCTTATCCTAACTCTAAATATGTCATCAGCATAGCCTCCCTCATCAGCATAGGGCCTCTGGATAGAAAATAGAGATGCTGTTTTCTGTGAGTATATTCGTTTGCAATGTGTTATGGAATGCTTAAATGGCCAGTGCCCATCTCTTCACACCTGTGCTTGTATATGTGCAGAGCATAGTCTAGGAAGAGATTAAATGGATTGAGGATTTTATTTCCTCTTTGTTGTACTCCTGATGAGGCAAGAAACAATTTCAGTATTAGGGCTTTCACCAGACATATACAACTTTGTGGATTGATATTTCTTTCCGTTGGTGTTAGAGCTTGGAAGATGGTTTTTAATAAGTGGAAGCTTCTATTGATGCGGCCATATACTGATGTGAGGTCAACATAGCAGGTATTTAATTGAAGATTGAAACAGAAATCTTGCAGTGATATCCTGCTCTGTAGTATGAGGGCATGTCATAAACGAACAGGTATTACACTCTGATCCTAGGCAAAGCGCTGGAGTCATACTCGATCCTAGGTAGAGTGCATAGATAGTATGATCCTTGACAAAACATGCTGATCCATACATAATCCTGCTTTTTATGGTATTAGTGTATAAGAATACAGCATGTCATATTACTCTACAGTAGATAATGATACCATTTAACCCAGTATTGTCTGTGACTGGGTCAGATTATCGGGAACTAGTTCCCCCCCAACAGGCTTTTCTGGTGAGGAGGGTAGCTAGACAACCAAGCAGAGTACTGATGAACTTTCTTGTGGGTTCAACAGTCATCTAGCACACTGGCATAAACTGGGTTCAATAGCTATTTATATGACATTGCTGGACCAGAGGGCTTCCCTGACTGAAGTCAACAGTCAGGTTGCAGGATTCCTCTGATGTCATCAACGGCCACATGTCTATGACCAATGTGAGCCTTCATGTTTGAGGAAGTCAGCTGTGGTTTTGACCATAAGAGGGATGACCCACACCAGGTCTACTTTCTCAAGACCTGCTGCACATGAATGAATACCTGGCTTTCATCCCAGATATATAGAACAAACATGGTGAGGTGCTCGGCTGTGTAGTAATTCTATGACTACACCTGGTAATGGCACTGATGATGTTAATAATGTTACTTTTTTTATGTTGATAAAATTAAAGAATTTTACTCTAAGCAAAAATTCTGCTTCTGTCATATTAAATTTCTTTGCATTCCATTGAAATAAAAACTTCCCTTATTGCACATTACTTAGCCTATGTTTCTCTTTTTAAGGTAACTGGTGATATGAGCCTGTCTACTTTGTTTATTCCTCTTCTGTAAGTAATTGTGTATAACAAATACAGACTTAGTTCTACATAATACTTAATATAAAGGCATGTGGTTGAAAACTAATTGCTACGTTTCTTGAATTCCTGAGGATTGAGTATTGAGTTTCTACTGTCATGTTTTGTCGACACTTTAAACTGAGTGTTTTGAGAAAGAAAAAAAAATTGCTAAATTACATTAAACAAATCTGATTAAAAACAAACCAGGGTTATACCAGATGATCAAAAGTAATTTTTAACTTTCCAATCATTTTGTGAATGCACCCCCCACCCACCCAGAGTTCAATGTATCCTCAATGATAACTTGACAGACAAAATATAGACCTGTAGATTTACTTTTTTATTTTGTAGATAAAATATAAACCTTGTATCACCTAGGGTATTGTGTAGAATGGTATTTTTGTTATCCAAAAATTTTTAAAGTACTCATACTTCCTAGTAAGTAATTCATTTCTTTTACTCCTTTCCCTTACTCTCCTTACTCTGTAAGGGTATGTAACACAAGGTGTGGCATAGTTGTAGCTCAGTTGTTGTGGGAGGCAGATTCTAGGAGACTATCCATTTTCAGAAATTTGAGGTGACAAACACAGATGGGTTGAAGATTAAGCATCATTGATATCATTATAATGTTGTCAAACGGATTAAAATAAAACTTACTATATTTTGTGGCCTTTAGAATGTATCCTAAATTTAGCATGAAATATTTTGAAAAAATAAAATTGAGGCAACCATTATTAAGTTTTTACAAGTATGTCTTTGAAGTTGCTTTTAATTGCATTTTAGACCTTATTCTTTATTTCTAATCTGAGCTATTGACAGATGGCTGTAGACTAGTGTTGGGCAAACTGCAGCCCATAGGGCCTTTTGGAAGAGCATGAGGAAAACAATGTTTATAAAAATTTTGCTTACTTCATTTTGTTCTCACTTGTTCATTCAAAGTCTCTTATACATAACCATGATTAAGTACTATGTTTCTTGAAAGTTGTAACCTTTTGTTGACACTGACACTTTCAACATTTTTAAACAATTGGTGATTTTTCAATAAAGATTATTATATATGTAAATTCTTCTTTTTTTTTTTTAAACAGGAAACATATATATATATATATATATATATATATATATATATATATATATATATATAAGTGATAATTGCAAAAGTGTGTGCCTGATTTAAAAATTAAAAACAATTTTTCATTCTACAAGCTTGTAAATGCCATTTTTGTAGAAATTTAAAAAAAAAAATATTTTCAGGTAGTTTTTGACTGACTGTAGAATTGTTATTTAAAGTGTTCTGTAGAGACTGGATCAAATGAAAATCTGAAGGAACCAGATCAGTGGTGGAAAATGACACCTTTTTGATTTGCCAAAATTGGTTGTTTTTCTTGAACCTAACTCTCTTCAAATGGTGAAATTTTCAAACTCTTAGCAGAGTGTCTTCATTGATGCCAGAAGCTCACCTGGAGTGTGGTTAATCATTTAGGTTAACATCCCCATGACGAAATCTGCTAAATCACTTTTTGACAGTCTGAAGAGCTGGAGTATGGTCCAAGTAAACCTGAATGTGTTTTTTTTTTTGTAGTTCCGACACTTAATCCTCTATCTTTAAGGCATTAATTTGTGGACAAAACTTCAACATTCAACAAAATCTGACATACAACCGAATAATGTAAGATTTCAATACAGAATACACCAAAATAAACACCAGTGTCAAGTTGCAGTCATTTTATATTAGCAATGAAAATCAGGCACAAACTTTTGCAATGATTTGAGATAGAGATTTACAGACGCACTATTTTTTTTTCTTTTATGAATAAATTAGAAATAAAGCACAGACAGCACTGTCATTAGTTCAAGACTTCTATTTTGTTAATTATAAAAAGTCTTTTCTCAAAAAAAAAAAAAAAAAAAAAAAAAGAAAAAAGGAATCTAGGGAAATTTTTTATACGCTTCCCAAAATGACACCGGATATTTATAAATCTTGAAGTTGACCTTCATGATGTAGGACACACTTGGTGATTTTCAGAAGACAAGTCTCTAATGTGTTATAAAATAAGGTTTATGAGATAATCTTAGTAATTACTTGACATTTTGCCCTGAATATATCCTAATAGTAAAGGTGGATCTGAAATTTTACATACAAAGGCATCTGATTTTTGCTTATCATCTGTTTGATTCTCGGTCTCCTTTAACTATCAAGATACATTCTTATGTAAATGCTTTTGCTTGCAAGCTATTGTTATCAACCAGAACCACTTATATTTAAGAAAAAAATGTATATTCCACTTATATACATAGATGTGAAGATTTGAGTATGCACAATGATTCTGTATAAATTTCTATAAAAATAGTCAAGTGGTTTCCTTTTCAGAGGCTATTAATTGAAAATTTGAACTTGTGCCTCTTCCTTCCCGCGCCATAATGCTGTTAGATCCAGAAAGGGGCAAAAAGCCAATGCCTCTTTTGTTCTCTATACCAGGAGCCATTCCTTGCCTGATCTTTGTTTTTAATTTTGTTCTTTTCTGTTGCCTTCCATTGTGTTCCTTCTACAAATAGATAAGGATAATCAAACAAATTGCAAACAGTCAGAAGCTAAACTGCAGGATTATAAAAATAATCTCCTGATTAGTTGACCACTTAAGTGAACGGGATCCTTTGAGATAATAGAGACTTTTAAAAAAAAAACTATTGAAGCAAGCCTTTTGGAATCAGCTAGCATCATGATGATGGTGGTAGTGATAATAATGATATCAATATCAATAATGATTGGTTAACTGAGATCATGTGACTTGCTGCAGTTTGTATTGATTACCTCACTGCCACCCTTTCCCCTAATTCTGTTTTATGCTTTTCTCAAAATCCTACTCTGCTTTTAGCTAATCTGAAGAGCTACACTTATATAGTCAGATCATTCCTTAACAGACAATTGATTGGTTCTTTTAAAAAAAAAAAAAATCACCTTTCCTCTTTTGAACTCTTCTTTCTCATACATACTTATCTATCTGTATGTAAGATTTTATAAGATAGTTCCTTGCTTAAGAATCTACCTGGCTTCAGAAGGTTGCTTGTATTTTGGTGGCAAATGCACATGTAACAGACACAATTTGCATTTCTTAAAGTAAATGCAGCTGATATGGCAACAAATCTACTGTTCATTTTCAGTTCTTCCAACTGATATAGGGTGGGGGGGACATAACAAAGAAATCTGTCTGCATTTCAAACTGATATGGTGGAAGGGAGGGGCATGACAAATGTTTCTGCATTTTTTGATGATGTACGGAATTCCTGTATGCAGGCATATACGTATTCTAAATATTTTTGTGGTTTTCTACAACAGAAAGTTAGAAAAAAAAAAATGCCTTCTTTTTTTTTTTTCAAGTTTTCTATTCCTGGAGCAATAAGTGATGCAGATTTACAGCAAAGAATATTTCAACTGCAGATACTCTTTTTTAAACATATCTGATGTCAAATTTCATTAAATTTAGGTCAAGTTTTTCACAATATGATTGGTATTAACCAAGTGATGTTAGTTAAATTTTCAGAATATATTTATATGTGTATTTTTTTTAAATATAGCTTAGATGTGACATAAGGCCAAAAGTATGGGACACCCACAAGATATATTAATGAGTAATATATCATGTAGTTTCAGATTGTTTATATATATATATATATATATATATATATATATATATATATATATATATATATATATATATATATTTTATTTTTTAAGTAATAAAATGTATTATAATTTATGGGGAATATCAGGTTTTATCACATAAACTAAGTGCAACATTTATTTTTACTTGATAGCCCAAACATGTATAGGCTAATGAAGTTCACTATCCTATATACCTTTTAATAAAGTATCTTTTTTAGCTTACATGTTAATCTGGCAGCCCTTAATATTCTGTAACCTTCATTAGTTGATAATCCATTTTCCCAGTGATCTTTTTTCTTTTCTTTTTTTTTAAATGATGGACCACAAGTGTTCTATTGAATTGATATCTGAATGATGCCATTCCATTAATTTGGTGTCTTTGAAACCCATTTTGATAAGTGAAAGAGCATTGTCTACTATGAATAACTTAAAGCTTATGTGGTTCTACAGAAGGATATTGAGAATAACAGGGACCAAACGTGAGCAATGTCAAAGTTTCAGAGAAAATGGAAGCAAAAAGGACACTTAAGCTTAGAAATTTCAATTAACTCTTTCTGATGCTATGACACAATGAGGAAAGAGGACTTAGAAAAATATGACACTCACAGGATATTGAAGGCAAGAGAGACAGAAAAGCAGCACATAACCTATCTAATGAGCTTGGCAGAATATGGATTAGGAGAGACAGAAAAAAGACAATTTATTAAGAGCTATAAAAGACAGGAAATTGTGGAAAGCCTTGATTTCCCACATCTTAGAGGGACATGACTCAAAGAAAAAGAGGGTTGTGTTATGTACAACTCAAAAAATGTATTGCCTAAGAAGAACATACATTAATTCTATGCAGTTATCTTATCAACTTTGAGGAGACTTGTAATTTTACTGACTATACCCACTATTTCCTTGTATAACCCATCCTCAAATGCAGCCATCATGTTCATCCAATGTAGCTCTACATTCATCACTAAAAGATACTGTGGAGAAATCAGTTTTCATCCACTTTCCTCAATTCATACGTTTCTCTTCCTAACTGGTAGTTTGATTGCTTTGCAATTTTTAACAAATGCTCTTGCTCTTCTGAATCTTTTGTTTACATTTGCAATACAAGCTTCTTGAAGTATTTTTCTTGTGGATTAATCCACTTATTACCTGCTTAATATTTCTCCGCTCTCTTTATGACATTCTTAAAACCATTTTTCTTTTCCTCCACTTGTTCTTTGCTTACCAATGTTTTCATTTTCTGTTTTGTTTGTTCTACAAACGTTTTTTTAATTTCCAATATTGTGCCCCATAACTCGATAACTACAATTTCTTGTTTCTTGTGTAAAACCTATGACAATTTTTATATATATATAAAATTAATAGCATAATTATTGATATTTATACTTTAGAGATATTTATTTACAATATTATGAACAACCCTTGAGTTAGATAGAATTTCATACTATCAAATAAGTTACAAATACAAAAGCTAATATTAAAGGTGGAAATTCACTTGGTAAAATTTCTAGGATATACCAACATTTATATGATAAATATACTAACATCAGTTAACACACATTTTATTATGCAAAACTTGACATAATAAAGAACTTGTGTGTTACAAATTTTATTATGTAGTTTTTCAAAGACATCTGAAATGATCACTTGTTCAATGCTAAATGTATTTTATAGAAAAAATATTAAACATTTTTATGCATTTTATGCTCATATTGATAAGCCTGAATTAAAAGCAGTTTTGTCAGATTTCTATTAAAATGTCCTTTTCTCTTGTTTTCTGTACCAATGATCTCAACATGCTTATTATTCACCTGGCTACAAAAAAGCATGTCTGCCATATTTCAAACTCAATCTATTCAGTAGTTCTCTTATCTGTACACCTTGAACAGGTACACAATCTCATCAGATATGTTATAATGAATATATTCTAGTCCAACAACACTTATCCAGGATGGAAAGCTATGATAAGTTAATTACAAAAGCTGGTAAACAATCTACTGCTTTAATTACAATAAGTTTGTAATAGTACCTTCAGTTGTAACTAGAATATGATCTTATGTCCTTCACATAATCAGTTAATCTTTAACTGCAGGTATTGTCACTATGGTCAGTTTCTCCTTTCTAGGGCCATATGGCCATATCACGTTGAAACATTGGTTCCCCTGCGATCACCAAAGTTAAGCAATGTTGAGCCTGGTCAGTACCTAGGATGTGTGACTATTTGGGAATAGCAGATACTTTAAGCTTGGACATGCAGGTGGTGTAATGAATAATGGCTTGGAATTATTAATTTTCAGAGTAGAGTTCCAATTCAAGTTGGATTGTTATATTCAGTTACATACAAATACCCTTGAAAAAGGTATAGATCCACTTTTTGTCCCTCCAGCTATAGGTTAATTATAATTATCAAAACTTGTATCACAAAACCCTTATCTCCCTCCTTCTTATTAGAATCCAAAATAATCATGGCTTTAAATAGCCTGCAAAATGAATCAGTCAATCTTTTTTCTCTAGGAATGCTGTTAAATTGACTAACCCATTTCCTTACTGTGTTTATATTAAGTTTTCAACAAACATTCACTATGCTCTGAATATATTCAGCACCCCCACCACCACCCCCGCCCGCAAAAAAAAAAAAATTTTTTAAATAAATTCTATGACAGTTCACAGCTTCAAGAGAAGTAGTTATTTTGAAAAAGGATTATATGTAGGAAAAGATAAGGTAATGTATTTTCCCTCTGGCCTTCTACACCGACACCAGGAATTCTGACGTCTTCTATATACTGCATCCTTTCAGGATGTGGGTGATCATCAATTTCCACAACTTCCAATCCTTTATAGTTTTTAACAATTGCTTGTTTTTCATTGTATCTCCCAGTTCATGTCCTACCATCCATTTACACAAGCCCATTAGGTAGGTTACTCACGGCTTTCCTCTGCCTGCCTCTCTTGCCTTCAATATGTCTTGTGAGTGTCAAATTCTCCAAACTCCCTTTCTTCATTATGTATGCTAGAAATTTCAGTTATCTTTTATTTTAAGTAGTATTTTTATTTCTGTTTTCTTTAAAACTCATTCACGTCTTCAGTCCATAGTATTCTCAGCATTCTTCTGTAGAACCACCTTTCTGTTGGCTCCAGTCTCTTCATCTGTAAGGAGATTGTCCAACATTCAATGGAAGACTGATATTACATAGATGTAATACATTTTTTGTCTTCTTTAACAAAATTTTTCCATTTTCTTAATACTTTGCTTAGCTTTACTTTTAAATAAGAACAGATATTACTTGTTGATTGAGCCTCATATTTTGCAAGATCAAGTAAATGAAGTTTCATCTCTAACTCACTTAACCATCATACCATTGTTCAGAGTTTTTAACTGTTCAATTTCTTCTTAAAAGATACAGATATATAAACTAGTGTTTGTCTTATACCCCTAAAGCACTACCATATCCAACAGTAAATCAAATAAATTAAAAAAACAAAAATAACAAACAAAGCTATTATAATAGAGAAAAGTGACAAATAAGTGGAATTCTGAAGTGACTGTGGGATACTTCCTCTGCTGTTGGTAAGTGCCACATTCATTGACCAGTTTGGCAGTAGCAAATATTTCAAGTGCCAAGTGGAAGTACACAAGTTTCTTTTATTTACAGTTTACTTTAAGCATTTTAAGTGGAAATATTATTACTTTGAAGTTATTTTTCTAATTCAACATGTTTGACTGCTACTTAGACAACAAACTTTGTCATTGTTGGAATGTAGATACATGATCATATATTTCCAGTAAAAACACACACACTTAACATAGAGGGCAATATGTTGTGTGTCTTTTTTATATATATATATATATATAATGTGAATATCAGTGTGTCACTGTGTCACACTTTCTCAACTTTACTTCTAGTGGGCATAGCCCAACATATCATAGCATTTAGGAATCGGGCCGATTCCGTCAGCAAATTAAAAACATTCCATGCCAGATCTGGACCAGCAATCCTGAAATTTTGGATTCCCAAGTTATTAGTGCGTTCTTTTTTTTTTTCTTTTTCTGGTAAACTGTTTTTGTATGATTAACAATTTTTATAACTTGGAAATAAATTTGTGAATAATCAAAACTAATTGTGATATCCAGTGAAAATCACAATGAAGTAAAAAATAAAAAATTGTAGGGTAAGTAAGGACCTGCATACATCAAATTATGTTTAAATTAAGTCACTGCAGAAAAATTATCATTAAACTTTTAAAAGGTAAGCTTAATGCAATACTTAAATGCAGCAATCAATTTTGAGTTCTTCTGTAGTTGTCTATTGCATCTACTCCTTCCTACCTTTTGTGATGAAAACATGATCAAAGGCTCTCCACAGGAGCTAGCTTAAATGCTGCCGGGTGGTTTTTGAGCTTTTATATATATATATATATATATATAGTCAATGACAATTACTTGTACACCCATCAATCTTGAATATTTTTATCCATTTCTCAGAATCTAATGCCCATATGATGCCATGTTTTTATGTTAATAAGCACAAAAAGAGAAATATGAAACTCAATTTTCAGAACAATAGGTTAACTACAACAAATTTGACAGGCGAATTATGCAAAATAAGGAAAGACAAAATTATTCATACAGTAGAAAATATTGTTTTAAATTGATTGATTCTTGTAAGTATAAGTAATTTACATAATTATTTTTATGATTGAAGCCTTCTAGACTGTTTATTCAGTAGAATATTTATGATAATTCCTGCAAAGAACATCATGTGGTGCATAGTGTCACCATTGTTATTCTTATGTTAACAACACAGTGGGGAAAACAAAAGAGCTTAGCGTTGACTTGAGACAGAGAATTATTAACTTCCACAAGTCAGGAAATAGTTACAGCACTATTTCAAACCGGTTAGCTTTCCTTAGATCTACGGTACAGTCGATTATAAAGTTTAAACAGTTTGGCATGACAGAGAATTTGCCTGGGTATGGAAGTCAACTCAAATTGTCACTGAGAACTGCATGAAAACTGAGTCACGAGGTTAATATAAATCCAAGAGTTGTTTTGAAAGACATCGGCAAAAGTTTGGATAGGATGGGTATCAGCGGAAGTGCTTGAACAATACAATGTTGTTTAGATAGAAATGGGTTGTATGGAAACTGAGCATGACCAACCTCTCTCTTCACAAACCATGTCACATTGTTGCTCGGTTTAATTTTACCAAAACTTTCTTGAACAAAGAAAATTGCTTTTGAGAACAAGTACTATGGAATGATGAAACAAAATAAAAATATTCCAAATTGATGGGTGTATGAATAATTTAATCACTGACTATATATATATATAAATAAGGAAGTGGTTATAGTAGTTCCAACAAGAGAAAAGTGTGTATATAAAAAGAGAAACTGTAAACGTTTTTTGTTGTAATGTGGATGTTTTTAAAAAAAATATTATGCTTTATTTTCTATAATTTGCTACACGGGTTTCCGGTCTTGCGACCGTCATCAGGCAAAACATGCAGTTTTCCACATATTATTAAAAATAATTAATTTTTTTTTAATGTTTTTTGATGTTAAATATTCTCGATATGAGACATTCTCTTTTTTGTGTGCTAGTGACCCAAATGTCTTGTATGTATTTGAGAAACAATATCAATTCCTCCTCTCTACCTGACACCTGTGTTAGCAGTACTTTTAACTGCACTGACATTTAATTCATTTCAACCTTTTTTTTTTCTTTCTAAAAATCTAAAGGTATTCAACTGCAGTCACTTTTCAATTTCATTTTTGTGTCTTTAATCGATCTAATGCTTTCTGTTCATTGTCAATCCTTCTCATTTCTTAACTATCATTTAAGTAGTCACTATTTAAGAAAAAAATTGTTTGTTTTTTTTTTCTGTGTACACTGGCTGCAGTTGAAAATATATTTGATTTGATTTCTATCATGCAGCATTAAACTTTTAGCTGGTAATGAAATTACTATCTTGAATTCCCTACATGGTGAGGATTCTCTTGCATAGAACGGTTGCATGCATTCCTGGCCAATAGCCAGATGTTATCTTACTCACCCACACCTCCATCTGTTCGCCTCCCAGATTTTTCAAATAAATCGTTAGACAAATATGACTTGTCGTGACTCTGTTATTATTCAATGTTTAAGTACTGAATTGTTTTGTTGCAGTTCAATTGCTTGGGAGAAAAACAAAAAAACAAAATTGAAACTCGTTCAGTTTTTTTATCTCTTCTATGGGGTAATCATTAATGGTCACTCTAAAATCATAAAAATTGACTGCTTTTTTTTCTGTTAAATACAGGCAGTACAAAAACTTAATGGAAAAATACAAGGTTTCACCCATATGTAAAGTGGGTACTAAAATCTTTTTGGCTGAACCACCTCTCAGAATCTGATCAAATGACCATACTTTTTGAATTTGTTTTGCAATTGGGCCAAGATTTTTCAGTGCCCTCCTACCTATTTATGTGTGTGTGTGTGTGTGTGTGTGTGAGAGAGAGAGATATATAGTGAATGAACTCCAATCTAATATTATTAGTTTGCTCATTCTGATTCTTTTTTTCCCCCTCCATTTTATTGTTGCTGTTCTTGTAATCCTTTCTATATTGCCATTAAGCAACACGAGTAAGAGATAAAGAACTTGCTCCCAATGAGATTTGAACTTGTATCCTTGAGAACTCATCTGGCATAGATGACACTTAGTTGATTTGTACACCAGAGTTTTTTCCCCCCATTAATTTTAATGAGTTTATCTTTCAAAAAATCCAGGCAGCCTGTTAAGCCCATTACTATTTTGTCAGTCATGTCTCAGTATCTAATCATGAAAAATAATTACACAGCCTAAAATATAAAAGTGGGAAAAGATTTATTTATATCAGCAATTTTGTACAAATCATTGACTCCTCCTATTCACTGTTGACAGTGATGAAATCATTAAATGTCCCCAAATACTCTGGTATATAATTTATTAGCAAGTGGTCAGTTCTCAAAGTTCAACAGGTTGCTAGTAAAACAACATCTGTTACCTGTTATTTTTTTCTCTAGATAGTTTAATCTTGCATTTTTGTTAATCTTATTTCTTGACTTACCAAAATCATTTTAATTACTTATATTATTAGCAGTAAAACATAGCAAAACTTCAGTTTCTTCTGCGATTACAAGTTGTTATTGTGTTTTATAGGCGATGTTGAAATTTTTAACTGAAGTTGAGAATAAAAATTTATCATGCTTGTTCAAAATTATCACTCAGTCATTGAAATCTTTTCAGATTCAAATTTGGTTTTAAATTTTCAGTGTTTTTAATATGGCATCATCTGATATTCAAATAATTTCTGATGTTTAGTTTGGTGGGATTATTCTGCAGTTGTCAAATTCTTTCATTGAAATCAATAAGAATTTGCTTAGACAGTTTCATCTCTAGTGATTCTTCTTGATTCCTTTTTGAGATGATTAAGAATGTCCTTTAAAGAAAGTCGTCAACTTTGGTGTAAAAGATCTGAAGTGAAACATTTGAACATTGAAAATAGAAATACCAATAAATAAGTATAAAATTTCAGTTTTAAAGACTGTCAGCAAAAAAGAAGGCCTCCCTTGTTGCATCCAAGTTCTGCACTATTTATTTGAGTTAACTTTGCCCCAAAGGCATCATTCATGTTTCCACACAGAAAGAGAGAGAGAAATGTAATTTACTGAATTAATCTAGCTTCATTTATACCAGAGGCTGAATTCATAATTTCCTACAGATGAAACCCAAACAATAAATCCCTTTTCTTTGGAATATTCAACTTTGGGGTAATTTAAACATTAATTCATTTTTTTTCTTTTTTTCATTTGTTTGTTTGAAATTGATTTAAAATTCATTGAAAACCATTTTGACTGATTAAGCATCTATCTTTTTCTTTTTAGTGAAAATTTTGTACAAGTCATACAATCATACAAAAATATAATTCCTGATTTCTTAGAAAACACAATTTTTTTCTCTTCTGTTTATTCTTTGCAATTTCTTTGTGAATTCATATTTGTTTCTGATTCTAAAATCATGTTTAAATGAATAGAGTTGAGGCAAATATGAGAAAGAAAATGTACATAAGTTTTTTTATTTTTTATTTTATTTTTTTGTCTAAATACCAAATACAAGCAAGGTGAATTAACATTGCCCAGGATAAAATGTCCTTTTCTGATTTGTCTATATATTTAATACATCTTTCTCTCTCTTCTATGCAAGGAGGGATCAATATACGTCTCACCTGTCACATAGTTATTACTTGAATTTTGATTTGAAAAATTGAGTATACGTTTCATCTGTATGATTAATATTTACCACTGGGAGCATTGATATTGAAAAATATTTCTGTAAACTGCCCTTTTTTTCCCCCATTTAGCTTATATGAATTATGCAGTGTTGATTCCTTTGTCCACTTTCTGTCATATGAGCAAGAGGGAACATAACAATCAACATTGTATGGTGACTGTCAGTTTCATGTCTCAGTGGCTCTTCAGGTCAAGATATGGCCACTGAAGGTTGAATACTATAGTCATATTTCTTCCTGAGGTAGATATGAGAAAGTGGTTTACCCAAATGTCTCTTCTTTGTCAACAACTATTATAGCATGTCGGTGACAAAACCTCTATTTTTACTTAGATATGTGACAGCTCTGAGAAAAGTGAATACACTCATACCTCAGTACTACAGACCTCCTTTTTAATGGATATTTGAAACAATGGACAATATCTGGAACAGCCTAATAAGTTTGTAAGTCCCGCACGTTACAGAGGGAGTTGTTGCAACACTGGATACAAGCCGCTGCCTCACAAGCTAACTACTGGTTGGAAGGCTGTCACTTTGCTTACATCAGTGTAACCGCACGTAACTTACTGTTCCATGCCCCCCCTTTTTTAATATGCCAATGCATTTAAGTGGTTTTATATTCATGATTTTCTATAATCATCTCACCTGGAGGAAAGGGGTGAATTTAATAGTAACACAAGATAGTGTATATTACACTATCAGATTGGATGGTGTGCCCGATTAAATGTGCAGTACTATATTATTCCTCTTTCTTTCATAATGTAATCGTTGATATTAGCCACTACGGACTAATTGTCGGTAACTACAATCGGCATTATGATGTTACCCTGCATTTATCTGTTAAAACGAGTTATGAATGTACATGCCTTTTCCAACATCATCAATGTAATTTTTTTGTAATTTTTAGGCAATCTGAAAGCTACCTGTATAATAAACTTTCAAATTAAGTTTTATTTATCTTGCTATTTAAGTTGCACTTCACATTCATATTATTTACTCTTAGGTTTTTTTGTCCCCTCCCCCCAACATTTGACAAAACATATTGACAATTATGAGTACTGAGTATTTATCACTTGGGATTCTAGCTCAGGCTTGTTCTTAAAAAGAAAAATGTCAGATTTACCCATTGCTTTGGAATCTCCAGTCTTATTTTTGAAACATAATTGTTTTCTTGTACCAGATGTTCTGTGCTGAGTGATAAAGTATAGATTTAGGTACATAGAGATGATCTTTTTATAGACTAATAGCATGCTTATAAAATGTTGACAGGACTTAATGATTGGCACTCCTCGGATTACAGTGTTTGTGTTTATTACCTATGAACATAATATATGGCTATATGTGTTTTTATGTATGTAGACCATTTTGGAAGCTTGTCTATTGCTTACAACTTTTAACATTTGACAAATGATTTATAAGGCTTTGAAAATTGCATTTTACTTTAAGGAATAGAAGAGATGGCTTCTATATCATCCTTCGTTTTGTAAGCATTTAGATTAAAAGTTCAGACTGTTTGCTTTTTCTGATTTTACTTTATTTTTATTTTATCTTGGGTAATTGGGTTGTTTCTAAAAAGTAAGGTCATCATCATCATCATCGTCATCATTCTTTAAACCTGGTACATCTGGTGGTAATCATTAGGGATTGAATCACAAAAGTTTCCTGAGAGGTCAAGTAGTTTTTTGTAATATTCCTGGCTATGATATCAGTTCTTCATCAAATAACTAATTCCTTTAATCTTTCTTTGAAAGTCTTTGAGGCCATTTACCATTCCACCTACAGTGTATGACACTCATTTTAATGTTCTGTACTTTGTTCACTTCTCCAGCAACATCTAGTTTTTTTTCCCCATTTTAAGAAAAAAATCTTACTATAATTTTCCAAATGTATTTTTTTTTTTTTTTCTTTTTGTCTGTCACTGAAAGACTCAAAGATGGATGGCTATATAATTATGGCCACCAAATTGTCCATGGTGACTTTATGGATCCCTGGAGCATATTAGTTTTTAAAAATTCCAAAGCTTAAGTTTTTGGATAAAGGTTTGATTTACAATGTAACTAAGTATTACTTTGTGTCTTTCAGGTTAGCTTATTTATCTACTTGTTTAACTGTATAAAGTAGAAATCTTATTGAAAATCTCAATTCTTAAGTTTTTAAACAAAGTTAGGGTTCAGTTTACAATGTAAGTATAATGCTAAACTGGACCTTTACATTGTGTCCTTCAGGTTAGCTAAACAGAATTTTTTTTGTTTAATCATGTAGACACCCACTTGAAATTTTTTACACCAGAAACCAAATCTGATTCCCCCCCACCAGACATCAATACTTTGGGTGGTGGGAAATCCTGTTTTATAAGCAATGACCACCAGTCAGAAAGAGTGATAATCTCTTGTTCATAAAACATATTTTAATGTGATGCCTGGTGTTATGATAAAGTAAAAAATCCAGTTACTTAAAAGATTTCTAAAAAAAAAAAAAATCTGGGTACTGAAATTTTTTTGTGTATGAAATCCCACTAGATATTTAAATTAAATATGATCAAAGTGTTCTTTAAGATAATTTTCAAATAAGACTCGATTCAAGAAGTAAGTAGTTCAAGTTTGATTTCTTATCGAAGCAAAACATCGAATTTTGTTCTTCTCAAAGAACTAGCTTAAAATTCTGTCCATAAGGCAGGTTTCAGCTAGTATACTAAGTGTTACTGAAATGTTTTGGCCTGAGTAAGAAGCATCTTCCAAAAACAATCTGATGTTGAATCAAATTTCTGGAATTAGGTCAGGCCATTAACTTTTTAGCGCCCCTTAAGGTTCATCATATATGCATAGTTTTTGCTATCTCTCTAGCACAAGCAACATGTGTAACAGTGCTTCTGCAATGACAATGGTGGGCTATTCCAACACATTTACAAAGCTGAGACGTGAAAAACTGACTTGAAAGAGCAGAGCACAATGATAATTATTGATGGCGGGGAGTGAGACTCTTTAAAAACTTAATATGTGAAACTTAACAATACTTAGGACTTAACAAAATATCAGTTTCATGTGTGCCCTTTTTTTTTTTTTTTTTTTTTTTAATATCATGAATAAACTAAGAACTTATATAATTAATTCCCTTAAGGGAAGGTGGCACATTTTTAGAAATCCAACACCTATGTGTTTTGAAAAGAGATGTAGGAGCGTTGAGTAAATGAATCAGGTGATATAATCAGAAGACATTTAGACCTTTCTTCTCTCTGTTTTGCTAATATTCTTCTTTCCTTGTGTTTCAATGTTGATTAACCTAAAGGCTGTAAAAAAAATATATAAATAAATGAAGAAAAATAAAGTTGATAGGAAGGATGCCCTGATGAAAAGAACGTAATTTCTCTAATCTTATTTCTTGTAAAGAATCAATCAGCTCCTGTCTGACCTATATGCTTTGGAAAGATATAAAAACATTCAGATCTCTTGGATTCTGGGGCAAGTCATGTGTTGTTTGTTATATAGCTAGGTTGGGTAGGGAGTTAAGTATATAACCCCTCACCATTTTAGTAGGTTTCCAGCATCAGCATTGTGGGGATGCAAAGCAGAAATAAGATTGAATGGTGAATATTTACCTTAGACTTGGTGGAGGGTGGGATAATGGTAGCGCATTAATCTTCCAAGTGAGGAAAGAGTTGAAAACTATTTTTAAAACCTCCTGTTTATCTTCATTCAACGAGCTAAAAATGAAACAAAATGTACACAAATATATATGTGGCATATTATATATTAAGGTATGCTGAAAACTACTTTCTTTTAGCTCTATTTAGATAGAGCTTTGTATTTATAAATTACCCTATATACTCAAGGATAGTGCAAGGTTTTATGATCAGTATTTTACACAAAAAATAGAGGATCATACTATACGCAAGTAAATTTCTTTTTTGAAGTGGCTAAGTCAGACATTCGCAGTGACCAGTGGCATGATACAGTTGTAAAAAAAAAATAAAATTCTGAAGAGGTTAAAATTGATGCAGTAAAATTTAAGGATATAAAATGGGTCTAATAACTGTACAGAGTTCTGTAGATATAAAAATGGGTCTAATAACTGTACAGAGTTCTGAAGATATAAAAATGGGTCTAATAACTGTACAGAGTTCTGAAGATATAAAAATGGGTCTAATAACTGTACAGAGTTCTGTAGATATAAAATGGGTCTAATAACTTTACAGAGTTCTGTAGATATAAAATATGATGTTATAGATGTAAAAACTGATTAAAATCAGGCATTGTACAAAAAAAAAAAAAATAAAAAAATATGCTTGAGGATTTTTCTTTCATTAAATGAGGATTGAGTGATGAATAATAATCAAAAAAAGAAAAACCCTAAGTAAATTAACAATTATGCAAATATAAAGTTTTTTTTATTTTTATTTAATGATTAATTCTTTTTGACCATTTAATATTTTTCATTAAATTGTTTAAAAAAAAAATGTATTTCTTCAGTAACATTGCAATCGGAAGATTTTAAGAAACAGCCACCATGATTTCTGTCTTTTCACCAATTTTATGAATAAAACATTCACCTTTTGGTCTGCACGTCCCTTTAGAATAGCTCAAAAAGAAGAAAAGAAACTTAGTGTATTATTGGAGCAATATATGTTTGTTAGCAGCATTATTAACTTTATATTTTAGTCTAACACCATCATAAGTCTTTAGATTAGCAGCCCAAAATGGCTCTAGCAAATATGAGAGGGGTCAAACAAGTTATCAGCCTATCAACAGGAACCAGGCTGTATGAGGCTACAGATTCTCCAAAGACCCAACTACCCATACTCATAAATTTGGATCTTCTTTTTATGTATCATGGACATAGACAATCATGGCTCTCCACTTCTCCCTATCCCTTTTAGCTCTCAATAAGTTTTGTCCTCTTACTACTTCTCCCAGACCCTGTTCTGTCATCCACTTGCTTAAGCTTGCTAGGTATGGCAAGCGTTGCTTTCCTTTATCTCTCTTTCTCTCTATTTGCCCTGTGAATATCAGATTCTTCAGGCCCTCCTTACGTGTCCCAGAAATTTCAGCTGCCTCTTCCTAATGTTAAGTATAAGCTTCCTTCTTGTTTGCATCCTCTCCAAAACCTCATTGTTGCTCACATGCTCGGTCCATTAGCATCCTTCTGTAGAACCATAACTCCCGGTGCCTCAAATCTCTTCATCTTTGAGGAGACCGTCCAACATTTGCTACCATAAAGGAGGATGGATATCACATAGCAGTTCAGTACTCTTTCCTTTGTTATCAAAGAAATCCTCCTGTCTCATAATACCCGGCCTTGCTTTGGAAATTTGTCTTTAGCTATTCCAATGCATCTTTTAGATCTCAGCGTCACACTTACGGTCCTCCATCAGATATCTAAATTTCCATACCTGCTTGATTTTAGTGTTCCCGACCTGTAAATTGCTTTTTATGCTCATCCTTTTACTGATGACCATGCATTCTGTCTTCTTGTAGTTTATGCTTAGTCCCTTCTTCTTGCTCTCCTTTGCTACCTTCTGCAGGTGGTTTTGCAATTTCCTTTCCATGTCTGTTATCAGCACTGTCATTAGCATATCTTATGCTGTTAAAGTGGCCGCCAATGATGAATTCAAGTAGGATTTCCAATTCTTTCCGAATTGCCTCGATGTATAGGTTGAATAACAAGACACATCCTTGCCTTATGCCCCCTTTCTATTTTTGTCTATCTGCTGAACTCATTCTCTGTTCCCATGCAGGCCGTTTGCTGCCAATATAGGTTCATGATTATTCTAATACCTTTCCCAAATATATCAAGGTTGCCGAGCAGTTCCAACAGATCTTCGAGGCATACTTTGTCAAACACCTTTGCGTAGTCTAGAAAACACAGGTGCACGTCATTCTGCATTTGTATTGCTCTTTCTGATAACATTCTGAGCATAAATATCACATTCCTTGTTCCGGTGTCTTTGACGAACCCGCACTGTTCTTGTCCTATCTCTGGACTGATTCTGCTGTGTGCTCTATTCATCAGAATATGGATGATGAGTTTTCTTACGTGGCTCATTAGGCCGATTGTTTTGGGGGAGATTGCTTATATACTGCCAATATTCCTTTTGAAATTCTTCTGTTTGTATAGAACAGGCTTACAGCTAAATCTTGTAGAAAACACTGGTTCAAATTCAATCACTGAAGTTAAGCAATTCCAAGCCCAGTCAGTAATTAGATGGGGTTCCTCTTGAGAACACTGTACTGTAAGCAATCGCCTACAATCTGAAATATGACTTGGCTTTAAATAACTCAAATAGTTAAACTATAAAAAAAAACAAAAAAAAATAAAACGATCAAATAATTGTATAGAACTACCAAATGACTGACTATTATTGATATAATTTTTAATACATTAGCCTACTATACAACCAAAAAGAGGTATTTTTACTTGCTCTGAAAAATATATCAGTACATTTATTTCTGTTAAAATATAAAAAAACAAAAAAAACTTTGTTTATTTCTTCCATTTATTCCTGGAAGAACCAATTCATGTATTTTTAAAATTAATTGTTAGTGCTTTACATCAGTACTTAAAACAGAATCCTGGAAAATTCACAGCAAATTGTATTTATTTATTTATAGTATATAATTTCCAGCATAGATTTTTAAAAAAAATTCTGTTCTAGAAAGAAAGGAGTGTCAATTACTGCATATCATGGACCCACTTTAAAAAAATATTGTCAATTTGAAAAACAAAAAATTAACATTAACCTGTAACAGGACTCAAATAATGTTGCAAACATGCAAATTACTATTGGAAAATATTTTCTATAACTTTATACTTATTTTTTTATTTAATTACATATTTTATTTTTGATGTGGACAGTGTCTGTAAGATTAAAGACATTAGTATTAAAAAACATTTTTTTTAAGAATCATATATGAATTCCCACCCCACAGAAACTCACAAAGTTTTTACTCACATATTTCCTAATAGGGCCTCCTTCAAATTTTCTAGTCTGTACCATTTTAATACATCAGAAAAAAATTCTATTACAGACTTAGGTATTTACTATGCTTACCTCATTCCTACATAATGTGATATTGAGGGAAGTACAAATGAAAATTACAGCTGTTAGAAATGGCTTGCAAGATTATATTGTTAATCAATTCTTGAAGTGACTAATTTGGCTAGGGTAATAATAATCCACAATGTGTTTCTGTTTATATATATATATATATATATATATATATATATATACACACACACACACTCTTTCTATCTGTGGGCATAATGGTAATTGTTTCATGCCCCAGTCTACACTGTCTGTCACTGTAAATGCTCTTTCTAGTATTGAGAGCACTTTCCTATAATATAAATATAGCAAATTTGAAATTGTGCATGTGTAACACTTTTCACAGGCTGCACATATACTACATTGATCCTAGGAAGAAGTGCAACTGAGCAACACTTTAATTCTAAGCAAAAGCACAGATTCATATATGAATAGTTTAACTGATACTCTGCTAATAATAGTAGTAGTAGTAGTAGTCAGAAGGCAGCTACTATAACAAGTCAATCTTCTTTGTAAATGAATTTAGTCTTCACTATATAGTTTAGTAATCTTGTATAGATTGAGCTTATCTATCGTGTGTGTGTGTGTGTGTGTGTGTGTGTGTGTGTGTGTGTGTGTGTGTGTGTGTGTGTGTATATATATATATATATATATATATATATATATATATATATGCCTAGAAATGTTGTCAGGGATACAATGAATCTTTGTTCAGCCAGCACAAAGGTGACTTAAGTCCAGATAGAGGTTTACAAATATGCTGACAGATGGAGCTGGTAAAATTACCTGCAGAATTATATATATATAGTTTATACTACTTTGGCTATATATATATTATATATATATAGTTTATACTACTTTGGCTATATATATATATATATATTATATTATATTATATTATATATATATATTATATATATATATAATATATATATATATATAATTGGCCTTATGCACAGTATTATGAATTATGTGTAATAAAATGCAACCTAATAAGTAGGATTTGTACTTGTATTTTATCTCCCAAAAAGTGCATTTTGGATGCAACATGTACAGTGATTTCACAAACGGTACTGGCAAAAGTTTGTGTTATTGTTGGTATTTTTTTATTTTTATTTTTTTTGTGGGTAGCATGTCCCATTTGTGCAGTACATTCATGCACCTGCAACAGTATGGATTTGATCAATGTTACTTGCTCATTTGTAGACCTGACCTCACTCCCATCTTGTAATTCTCCACCCACATTCAAAAAAGGAAGAATCCTTATTTTCTCACAACTTTGTAGATGAAAGCTTTAACATAATTTTACCGTCAATAATTTGTAGACATTTAAAGGAAACCCTTCCATTAGAAAAGTCAGATTTATATAATTGACTAACTCTTGTCAAGTTTGGCAATGGATGTATGTAACAACAATATCCTCTTATTACTGTCTCAGCAGGTAGTTATGGGAGAGTGATTTACAAAATTCTCATTCAATCCTTTGTTAACTGTTTGGCATGTCAAACAATTAAATTTTGTTTGTGCTTTTTTTTAATTTTTATAACTAGTCAATAGAAATTGATACCTTTCTTCCAAGGCAGAGCTTTCCAAACTGATTTGCTAAGGCATTTTCATGTAATATATCGCCTATTCCTTTTTAATTATTCACAAATTTTTTTTAATTGAAATATTTCTTTGGATATACATTTTTTTAATTTTTTTATTCATCATTTATTCAGTTAATTTCTCAATTGTTGTTCAAGGTGACATTTAAGGCAAGGTAGTGAAAATGGCCTTGCTAGTTCGTCTTGCAGTGGGGATGTTGAGGTTACCCCCAACACTCCTCTCAGAAGTTAAGAGGCAGGAACTACAAGGTAGCTGATGATTTGAATTCAGTTTTCCTTCTAGACTTGTTGCCAACCAAGGCTATAGGGCCCATTCTGTCCTGCTATTTACCCATAGCTGGGGGTGGAAGAAGGGTATATGCACATAAGTGAATACAATGAACTCTACTTGAATTCACTCTGCACTCTGATTCTTTAATCTAAGCTGCTATCCATTATTCCACTCCGCCTCTCTATATTTCTTACCCACATCAAATATATGTTGCAAAAATATATTTATCATGTATGACTAAAGCAAGTTCGGTAAGCTCTGCTCCAAGGACATTAGTTCTGAGTAAATACAGATTTGGCCAAAATTCAAACTTTCTCAATGTCTGACACCTTAGAGATTTCTATAATAAATGTCCTTCATATGGTTTGCTTAGTGTTTCTCATAAAATGTGGATAATATTGATTAGCAACAGAGACTAGCAATAAAACAACTTGACTGAATGGTGTACCAAGAAAGATACTCCTATTGTAAATGTTTCCTTAATCAATTTTTTATATTTTAATCCTTATACAAGTGATCAATAAAAGATATTAAAATAATTTCTAATCAAGATTTTTTTTCTCCTTTTCACATACTGTAATTCTCCATGTATAATATGCATTTGTTTTCTAAAATATAAGCAAAATTAGGGGTGCATATCATGTACAACTACAAAAAAATCTTTAAAAAAATTGCCACTTCACAGGTAGATTTCAGTTGCGAAATGACTACTCACCCCAAACATACGACAATTTGGCACTAACATTCGGCGACTGCGACCCCATAAGGATGTCAAATACAATCATATGTACCTAACAATACTTACAAATATAAAATAAGAATTATCATGAAACTAAATTAGTATATTATTCTATGTTTAAAACCATTTTTTTAAATAAGAGTAGGAAATGCTAGCCATAATGAAATTGGAGTGGTACAATTTATAGGGTTTGATTACCAAACAAGGTGTGCATATTATGCATGAGTAGAAGCATTTTCACACACTTTCAGCATAATTTTAGGGATGTGTATTATGGATGAAGGCGTATTATACATGGGGGAATTATGGTATATGAAAAGTTCACTTTAAAAAAAAAAAAAAAAATTCCGATGTTTGGTCGGATTTTAAGTGGGTCAGGCCAAGAACTTTTTAGCACCATTTTTATCTTGATAGTTTTTCCTAACATTTTTAAATGTACAACATTGTTTATTTATAAGAAATTCTGTTAATGAATTTATTTTTACTTTTTCAGGTAAGTGGCCGTATTTCAGTAAATCATGGGTAAGAATATAAATGTTTTTATTTCATTTTAAAATTTGAGTCCTGGAATAAATGTATTAGGAGTTCCATGGATCCTTTTTTTTTTTTTTCTTTTTTTTAAACTAAAGACTGAATCGACAATTGTAAATCTGGTATTGCTGAAAGTTTTTGTACACACCCAATAAATGTCTAGATTCAACTCATAATTTTGAGTTATTTAAAAAAAAAAACAAAAAAGAAAACATAACTATATTTTAAACATGATAGACCTTTAAGGTTTTGTAAATTGCAAAGTTTTTTTTTCTCTCCCAAATATCTCCCTCGCTATACCTCTCCCCCCTCCTCTTTACCTCTCCTTTCTCCCTTCTCCAAATTTACTAGTTTCCTTTGTCAATAAGTTAGTCTTGCAGGTTATTAACTTGTGGATCGTTTAGTCCTTACTTCTCCCATTTTATTTATAGTGACTAAGGTTAATTACCAGTGCCAAAGAAATTCTGAACAATTTTTATTCCTTGTCCCATATATGATGAGAACTCCTTTAAACACAAACTTGTGCCTTATTTGCTTTGAGTGAGCCTCTGATTAAATAGTCCAATAAAGTTTGTTGTTTACATAGACCAATCGTAAATTGTGACTTATCTCCTAAATTGGAAAGTCAAGCTGAGTGTAACTGTGCAGTAATGTAAACAAGCATGAATAGCCTTTGTAGTTCCTGCTGTGCAACAGTTTTAGCGTGACTCTCGTAGCCGTCATGTAAATATCATTTTACTCCCAAATTCTTCTTGTTTACTGTTTGTGAGGAAAGATAGCAAACTGTCGATTCTGTCAACCCTTCCCCAAAATATTCAATTCTTTGTGTTTACATGCATGTGCACGTGTTTATTTTGTGTGTCTCTATATCTGTCTATATTGATTCAAAATTTATCGTAAAACGTTTTGTCTACATTCCATATTTATCATGCAGAATGACAAACTGAAGAGCCTTGGGAAAGGTAAAAATGCTCTCCTCCCCCAGCTATGGGTCAAATAGGACTTTTATCTAGAAAAATCATGTTATCAAAAAAAAATCTTAAAATCCAAAATGTGTTTTGGCTTTGAATAACCCACAAAGAAAGTGTTGAGAAGTCAAAAAAACAAAAGAAAAACTAATCCATATTTATTTATTAAAGTAAGTTCTCGAGTCTTTTAAGAACAACTTCAAAATATTAGCAAACCATTCACTCTTCAGCTATCAAGTACTTCTTATTAAACCTATGACCATATAATACTAAATATGTTTATTAGGTTATATTGTAAATCATCCTCTTCCTTATATATCAAATGTCAGTTACTCATTTTCATATTTCAAAGAGTTAACTATTTTCTTCCCATTCAATTTAGTGGTGGTTACTTTTTGTTGCATAACAACTTTGAATTCCATTACAATAAAATGTTAACTACTACCTGAACCTGTGGAAATTCCACAGGTGTTGGCATATAAGATTATACTTATATTTTTTATTTTTATTTTTTTCTCCCTTAGCCTTTCCAACTACAATAGCCAGTTTACATTTAAATGTCATACAAACATGGATTAGCTCCACGTGCAAAAAAAAAAAGAATGCAGAATACCCAAGTATCTTCTATTGCATCTTATCTGTCTCTCCATAAAGAATTTTAATAGATTTCAATTTCAATGCCTTCCCATTCTGACCTCAGATTTTTTTTTCCTCATTGTCTCTCAATAACCAACCAGCAAGACTGTTTCTCTGTTATTTGTTTCCATCCCTCCTACTTTTTCCTTTCACCTGGTTTTCATTTCATTTTTGTTTACCTTTCTTACCTGCCACCTCTCCTCCTTCACTTCCTTTTTCACTTCCTCCCTTTTCTCGTTTGCTTTTCCTAATTACTTCATGATTAATATATGTATCTTTTTTGGTCAGAAAGCATGACTGATTTCAGCCAAGAAAGGTCAGGATTTAGACAGAAACTACACTTTGATCCAAGATTTAAAAAACATAATGGTCATACATGCAATCAATATTAGGATAGTGCAAAATATATAGATTGAAAGTGTGAAGAAATCTTCTGACCATTAATCTATATATAAAATTTTGTGACTTCCATTAGTCTGTCCGCATGTCACACCCTCTAAAATAGCCATACATTGATAAATTGAATCCAAATTTGGGGGAGAAGTGCAAACAGGCAAGTGGGTACCCAGTACATTTGGTTTTACTAGGGTGCAGAGCTTAGTACAATAATTTTTTATTCATTTTTTAAAAAATGAATGGAAACTTAAAAAAAATGATTGTTTAGTGAAATTGAACAAAATGTAGTTTGTAAATCTCAACAAAAAATGTTAACTTCAACAATACTAAATACTGTGAGTATTTGAACACACTTTAGTGTATTACAAAAACCTTCTAGTTTAGTAAATTCCATTCGTCTAAAGAATAATTTCATATAGTAGCAAATCCCAATAGGATTTTGAAAGTAATTTCCCAGCACAAAATTAAACATTTCTGTGTGGAAAATATTTGAATACTTATAAGCATTTTTTTTCAGCTTAACTTCCAGAGGACTAAATATCGTGTAGGGAAATGAGAAATTTAAAAATCTGCTGTCTTCAGGGCTTTCTTTTTCTTCTTTTATTTTTTTCCCCCTCCTTTTTGGTTCTAAATATCAAGCAAGCAATGATAGTATTTATAATGCCTGTTTAGTGTTTCTCACTGATTTTCTCATTTCCTATGAAATTTACGCCAGTAAGACTTGATAATAGCTTATCTGCAGATTTGTCCTACGTAGAACAAGACCAGATGGAGGGAACACATTCTGCTTATAGCCACACCCACTATATGACTGCCGTTAGCATACAAGCAACATGACTGGATCTGATGAATAAATTAAAAAAAGAAAAAAAAAAGATCCTGCCAAATTGTATTGATGGACCACAGAATGAATGTGAAGGAGGATGAAGGGCACCAGGACCTTGCTCTGGAGCTGAGAAAAGTTATAAAACATGAACATTAAAATGTTGAAACTGTACCCCAAACACTAGAATCCTGATCTAATGAGTTGGAAATCTAAGGTAAGGTTGAGAGATTACTGCCTATGGAGTTGACAAACATACTGAGATGGGTGCAGGATATTTGAAGAGACTTGCTGTCACTTAATCCTTAGTGATGACTATCAGACATCTGGTGTGAGCATGTAAATGCATGAATAAAATAAGTGATAGCAGTCGTTGATGACATGGGTGGAAGCCCAAAGAGAGATTGTCTTGAACTGCTATTAATGACTGTCACAGAAGTCCAAGATTAACAAAAGTTGACAGTTTGGAAATAAAGCTGTAACAGTGAAACCGTACATTGTACGTCATGAGTTAGCAAAGGAAGAATACAAGAATGGGCATGATTGCACTCAGAATATAAACCCTGTGGGAATTGTGAAAGACAGTATTTTTACCTTACAGACCAATGATCAATGCACACACACTAAATCCTCTGGGGACCCTGAGTTTCTGATATGGTAACTACACACACACACACACACACACACACACACACACAGACACACTGCCAGATTGTGTATTTTGGTGTTCTGATGGATGACAGATTAAATCTAAAACAAAGTGAAAAGAGAGACGTAAGAGATGATAAAGTTATAGTACATGAACATGACTGTATAGCAGCTGTTATATAAATGTTGTAAACGCTCTGGAAAAGCAGTCCTAAAAAATGTCAACCGAAAAATCCCCATTCAAAATATAATAATTATTCACTACAACCTTTTTATTATTATTGTTTTCACATTTTTGACAAATATGGTAAAAATTTTTATTTTTTGCTTTTGAGATTTTAATTGTTATTCAAATATTTTGCAGATTATTGACTCTGTCTTTGCCCAAATGCATAAAGTATGGGCTGATATATTCTTCAGCCTTCATCTGGTGTACATTGTATTCTGTGGTCTTCAGAAATAGTTTATTCCTTCCCTTTCCATCTTAATCTGAAACTAATACTGTCTTCACATTTGTGTATAAGTAGTATCGTGAAAGAAAGTCAATCAAACTGAAAATACGTCTCTTTTTTTCCTTTTTTTTTCCTTCTCTCCCTTCTTAGAAAATGGATTGCTCTCTACCCACTCAAAGAATGTCTTTGTTTTGGGGATATGCCATTGCCATTGTAGTTCACTTTAAGTGGCTTAATTTAAAACAAGTTTAAATTTTTAAAATTACATTTACACTGATATTTTTTATTTTATTTTTATATTATTTATTTGTTTATTTTTTTAAAAGAAATATCAAGACCATTTCAAATTGTAAAAATCATAATTTTCTTCAGCATAAAAATTTCAATTGGAGATCATTCAAGGTTTTTTGTATTTATTTGAGAGAGGATGTAAACCTATCACATTGGACCCTGTGTGTGTGTGTGTGTGTGTGTGTGTGTGTGTGTGTCACATGAAGTGTCTTTGCAGAAAAACCCAACGCAGTATATTTTTGATAGACACATTAAACTGTAGAGTGGTGAAGGCAGGAGACTGACATTTTTGTTTTGCCCCCTTTTTAGTGTATAACAAAACAATCCGGTGGAGGCGGTTCTGTTCCGGTCTTCTCACCTGGGCTTTTTTCTAGGAGTCAGTTCGGCTAGATTGTTCAGCAATTTGTGACTAGGAAGTGTGTGTGTGTGTGTGTGTGAGAGATAGAGAGAGATAGAGAGAATGAGAAGAATGGGTAAAAAGAAATGATTTTTGAATGATTTCTTTAAAAGAAAAAAAAGTAGCAAAATGTCAAGTTAATGGTGCAATCAGCTGACTGACTTGTTCGTCTGTTACACTGCTAAAGGCTTTAAGTGAAGGGAGAACTGCTCAAGTGCATATATATATATATATATATATATATATATATATATACACATATATATACACTGAAAATGTCAGATGTTAACAACCGGTTCTGGTTTTGCTGACTTTGCTTTTTAAGAACAAACAAATAAAATGATCTGCCCCTTCGCCTTCAAATGCCACTCCTCATTCAAACCATTGGGATGGAGAAGATATACCTGTCCCCGGTCATGGCTGGTTGGCTTATTGTCTTCGTCTAGTACAAATGCTTTTGTCTAAACCTAAACCGATTACCTACTGCCCTCCTTTTTTTCTCCCCCCCCCCCCTTGTCTGGCTAGCTTACAAAGCTCCTTGTTACAGTAGCTATCTTAAAGTTTCTTCTTATTGCTTATTAATATTCCCAGAATGAAGGTCATGCAGAGAACTTTTCACCACTCTCCTTTTACAGTTTTGACATTTTCATGTATTTGCATGATTTTGGATAAAGTTCTTATTTAATAAAATCTAGCTTTCAAATTGGAACTATTTTCTTTTGCTTACAAAGTACAATTAAAGCCAGTGCAAGCATATATAACAAAAAAGAATGGTAGTTAGATCCAACTATATTGAAGCTGGTAAGAAAAAGTACTTAATACAAAGTAGGGCCTTATAAGATATAAGAAAAGTTCTATTGTTAATTGGTTCCAGAGGTCACGACTTAGGTCGGAAAATGACTTAAATCAGAATAACTACATTATAAACCACAAATAAGCACTCCCCATTACCTATTACAGTACTTATATGTACATGCAGTATTCTGAATGAAATAATTAATTTCCACCTTATTTTTTAGCGATATAGCTTTATGCTTAGCATTAGCACTTGCGCTGGGATTTTTCTTTGGAGCCATAGGCAAAAATGTATTCTAAATCATAACTGAATGTAATTAAAAGAACGTCAATGACAGAGCACAGATGTAAACAAGTCTGAATTCAAAATCTGTGTTGGAGTGGAAAACCACACACCGGTACCGCCTGTTGGCAGGAATTTGAAATAAGAATATCTGCTGAACATGCTTTATTTGTTAATTTTTCTTTGTTTTTGATGATTTTATGATATATATTTTGTTATGTGTTTATTGTTATTTTAATGTTTTGACGTTTCTAATATTTTTAATGGTTGACGTAAACTCCAGTAAAACAACCTAAGGCAAGTTTTATTTTTCCATATAATATTTAAGAAAAACCATATCTTCAAAAATGACAACTCAAAATGACTTAAGCTGAGGTATCTCTATACATGCATGCAAACTCTATTCTACTTGTTATCTCACGAACATAACTTGTATTTACTAAAGTGACTTTTGGTAGTAGAGGTTTTCAGTGCCTTAGTTATCCTTAACCTCTTGTCTCTACATTTAACTTACCTGTTTCTGTTTTTCAATTCCAATAATTGCTGTTTATCTATATGCACTTATTTCTGGTTCTAATACTTAATTTTTTTTTTTTTTTTTTTTTTCATCTTTTCATGTCTCATTTTTAATTCAGCATCTTCAGTTTTATCTCCGTGTTTAAAACCATTTGTGTTGACTGAGTTATCTCCCTTTGTTATTACTATTTCTGTTTGTTTTCCCAGTTGTATCTGCTGCCTCCTTAATTATAGTTACCAATTTACTATTCCTTTTTTTTTGTTATTTTCATTATTCCCCAAAGCCTGTTCTTGTTTTCTATCTGAAATTGATTCTCTAATCTTAAGGAAACTGGAAACAAAAGGAGACTTATACTCAGAATCAGAGACAGCTTTTCTTTTCTTGGAGAATTTGACACTCGTGGGACATTTCAAAGGTAAAAGGGACAGGGAAGGCAAACTTGTGTGAATGGATGGTGGATCAGGGTTATGAAAGACATGGCAAAGGGACAAATGTTGCATATTCTTACAAGGAATAGGTCATGGAGAGCCTGTGTCCACATAAAAAATCAATAGTTTTGTTAAGACGTTTTCTTTCTGAGAATCATTTTGTTTCTCTCTCTTTTAAAGTCAATTTTAACTTTGCAAGCTATGGTGACTTCTTATATTAACTTGGTTGACAGTATCTACTGACATTTTAATAATTATGAACTTAATTTTGTTTTTATTTCTCCATTATTTGTTTTTTTTTCAAGGCCTCTTCACTTTTGAAGCAAATTGACATTTTGTGTTTTTCTGTAAAGTTAACTAACATTTCTCTACTTCATTCTAAATTTTCCTACATTGAATTCTCCATTTTTTTTTGTCCCAAATTTTGTGTTGAAGTTAACCATCAGAATGACATTTCGTTTCTCTTTCTCTATAATATTAGTGATGTCATTGTAAAATCCTTTTATTTGCTTGTTTGAATTTTTCAAACTTGGTGCATACACTTGGATTATTTTTGGTACATATCTTTTGTTCAATCTGTCTGGTACAGTGTCCAAATATTGTGTTGCCTGTAGTGTCACTGTTAACTAAATATCCTGAACGACTAAACTTTCTCACTTCTAATAAAGTAGATGGTTGATTGCTTTCAAATGTAAGTTTTTTACTTTTCTGTTCAGCCTACATCTCTCAAGCCTCGTTACTCATATTTGCTTACTTCTCTTTTCTCTACAGTTCTCAGCAGAACACCTGTAAATGTGCTGTGAACCCCATATATATATATATATATATATATATATATATATATATATATATATAATTTGACCCCAAGCAAGGCTATATGCCACTAAGACACATGGAGGTTACTAGTAGTGTAAGAATATCAGAAGACTTTAGGGGAATGAACCAGGAACCCAATTCTATACAAGGAATAAACCTCTACCCCTGTTCAAAAGATGGGGAATGAATGTGAACCAGGTGATAGGCTCTCCTATTCAATATATATATATATATATATATAGAGGCATGTAGTCAAGTGGTTAGAACACTCGCTTTCTGACCATGAGACCCAGGGTCAATTTGTCAGGAAGAAGACTTTGTGATGTTATTGGTCTGGAGGAGCAATCCTAATCTGCACCACCTTTAGAAAGTGCCTGAAAACCATACCATGGGTTGACCTAAGCCTTGAGTTAAATTGGGTAGACAGAACTCTTAGGGGCCATTGATAGTTGTGCTAGCATGAAGTCACAAGTCATCATGACCGAGGGTTTCAGCCTTGTTCAGATTGTTGATCATGTTAGATAACACACTTCTCTTCCAGAAACTGTAACTAAGGTCTGCTCAGCATAGTTGTGATATAAACCACAGGTTGGCTCTGTGGATTTTGAACAAACACAGTTGTGCATTAATGGGTGTCTACAATAGGGATTGCCACCTGCTATTTTTTATATATATATATATATATATATATATATATATATATATATATATATGACTCTGCCTGGCACTTATCATCAATGAGATATTGGGAAGATTTAACCATTTATTTATACTCTTTAAAGGTCTTTGCTTGAAAAGAACTTGATCAAATTTAGATAACTAACTTCCTGAAAACTATTCCTCCTATCTCGCCATCAGTGAATAAACCACATGGCATGTTCACATTGCCAGTTTTTTCAGAATAACATTACTCTGAAATTATTTCACATCAAATCTGGTGGATAAGTTTTTAGATAAACAACTTAATTTCAGGGGTTTTTAAATATAATTTTTGACTTCAACCAAATTTATCATTTGCTTTCATTTGTAGTGTAGTAGGTGGGTACAGGGTTGTACCTACTTATATGAAGTTATCTCAAAGTTAATATTTGTGTTTAATTCATTAAGAATCTCTGTATTTCTCAAAATTATTAACTTTCTTAATTAGTAATTTTTCCACATTTAATTCCAATAATCCTTTAATCCAAACCTTCTCATGTTTTTCTATCCCCCCTCCCTCATCAGTCTTATTCTATAAACCCAGACCTTTTTATATTCAGTCCCTTTGATCACTATGAAGCTTCCTTGGGTCTACACTCACCTTGTACATGTCAATCACTACCCACCTCATCACAAGAATAGTAATTTTGCTTTATAAAAAAAACGAGATGATAATAACCTTACCAACTATCTTCCAGACACTTTTTTAATAGAACATGCATGAAATATTCTCAAAAGTACTTAGAGTGTAATAAAAACCAAGATGAAGATCAGCCACTTCAACAGGCAGGTTTTAGGAGAATCTACTCAACAATAGACAGCCTACAAACACTGGTGAAAAAAAAAAAAAAATGAACAGAATAAGACAAGAACTGTTTAGCTTTTGTTGACTATGAAAAAGCATTTGATTTGGCAGACCAAGAAGCAGAAATTAATGGGTATTAATGAAAATTATATCAAAGCTATTGAGAATATATATAGATTAACAGTATTGCAATAATTTGATGACACAAATAAAATAAAGTTGGGAAAAGTTGTAGGGCAAAGGGATATGATTTTTGCCTCGACTATTTATGGCTGACCTTGGAAGTATCTTCTGGAAAATGATCTGAGAAGGAATAGGAATAAATGTAAATGAAGACTAGTTGGCACATCAACAAATTGAAGTTAACAATTTACTATTGAATAAAATTACAGGATATGCTAAACGGCTTGAAAAGGAAGTTTCAAGATAGGATTAAAAGTAATATTTAATTTTAAAGTCTTAGAAAAGGAAGAGGTACAAGAATGCATATACTTAAGGTAGATAATCTTTTAAATAAAGACCATGTAAAATAAATAAAAGATTAGGATAGAAAGCACATAAAAAAAAAAGTAATAAAAATTGCCGAGATGTTTAAAATGTAATGTGTATAATGCCAGGTGTGATATACAGATGTGAAAACCTGGTGATTAACAAAATCACTTAAGCACAAAGATAATCAATGGAAAGAGTAGTGGTCAGGGTAATTCTCATAAAAAAGAGGTCATCCTAGATAAGGAGATAAGCCAAGATAAGAGATATCTGAAGTGGTTAAAAGTGAAAAATGGAGATCTGTTGGATATAACAAGAAGAAATAACAGATGGAGTAAAAGGTTGCTTGATTCATATCTAGCAAATGGTAGGAAAAAAAAACCCCAGCCAGATGGAGTTCAGATAGGGGTATTTACTGATAACACATACATGGAATAGCACAGTCACAGTAGTCATGGTAGGATTTCAGTAAAGAGTTTTTTTTCTGTTGGTAACTAGCAATGGTTGCTACTACTTGTGTGTGAGAGATAATGCTGTTTAAAATTATTTTTATTATGATAGTCTTTTTTATTTGGACTAGTATACACCTCTTGGTTCTAATACTCACTATGCTTCCTTCTACCATTTCTCTCAAAATGCAGTCTTTTAGTCATAATCTGTGTTGAAGAGTGTACTGCATCATAGAGGCAAGAATTGTCTGTTTTGCAAATGATCTTTATATTGTCAGGATAATCTTTCAGCTGCAATAGCTCTAATAATAATTTTCTATAAAGCAAACATGCTTCTGACATGTCAACCATAGCTAATGTTTCAGAAGCTAAGGTACTTTTAACTTTCCTCTAATACACTTGGATTGCCAAGCACTGGGCATGTATTTATTGTTGCTTCCTACCAAAAAGAGTATGTAGCCTCCTTGAGATCCACCATCAGTTAAATTGGCAAAAGATGCATCACTGTACACAACAATTTTAAAATCTCCAAGGTTTCCTAAGTATGGAATATCTATATGAGATTTTTGCTTTCTTAATTACTCTGTTAACATGTTTTATACACTCTACATTTTCTTGTTTAATATGGAACTTAAAGCATTGACATAGCTTATATCAGATCTGTTCTGACTGGCTAAGCCAATTAAGTTGGCTTATTACTTGTCTGATTTCAGTAATTTCTGTTGTGGATAATGTGTTTTTAAGTTTATACCTGCTACTACTGGGATATATTTTAACTTCTTGATGTATTCATTCTGTCCAAGTTAATGCTTTCCCTGTTATCTTTATGTCTAGTCCTATGTACTGAAACTCGGCACCCTCCTCAGATTTAACAGCAAATACATGACAAAGTCTGTCCACAACCCTTCTCTGAAAAATCGCTTTGGGGAGCTTCCAAATATAGCCTGGACGTACCCCAGTCTTTTTAGGAGAATCCAAATAAACCAGTTGGTCCAACTGCTTGCACTGTAAAAATGCTATTTTTATATCCATTGATTTGCACATCCAATGGTTAGATGCCATTATGGCTAATACTATGCAGAGACCTTCTTTAGAGGATGTTGGGGAATTATTCCTTGTGTGGCAGGCATCTTTTTCGTGAAAGCTCTTAGCAACAAGTCTAGCTTAGCAGATCTGTCTGCCATTAGAGCTTTTATTGCTGTAAATCCATCTTGTGCAAATTTTGGCTTGACCATCGTCAGGTACCTGCTGGTAAACTTTATTTTCAATCCAGCTTTGGAGTTCCTTTCTTCTCCCCCTGCATATCATCATTTGAAGAGGAAATCATATTTTCCTCATTGCAAGAGGTATGTTCATCGTCTTCTGTTGTTTGCCCATTTTCACCCATTTGCCATTCTAATACTCCATGTTTGAAGTCCAGCCAAAAAAGTTCACCTTTTTCCATTACTACATTCATTCAGTGTTTGTTTTTGCCTGTGGCTTTGCTTGCCCTACTAAACACATTTCATTTTTTTTTCTATTCAGAATCCTCATCATTGGCAAGCTTGCATTTAATACTTTGTCCTGGTTTAGGAAGTTCAATTGTCTTTGGGATGATGTTTTCTTTATGGGGTCTCTTTCTTGTTATCACAGTTTGAAGTTGTTTGACATCGTCATTTAGAGTTTTTAATATTTCCTCCATATCAACTTCAAAAATAGATACTTTGGAGGTTTCCTCAAGTGCTCTTCATGATTTTTCTATTCCTGTGGCTATCTCCCATACTTGCATCTCTTTTTTCCAAGTGTCATATTTGTCTGTATTGAATATAGGTGGGGAAATGTGTCTAGAAGCCATTGTGTAGAGCTTCTATACTCTGTTACCAATGTAAATAAAAATAATCAGTACTGACAAAAGATATAAAAAGGACAACCACTTATCACCACATTCTCACCATTCCTTCATTAATTATCCCCCCCCCCATCCACAGAAGAGTGCTCAAGGGAAGTTACTACTGTACAGGGGCCATGCCATATCTGTTTGTTAGTCTAACATATATGCTGATTCTTTCAATTGACTTATCTCTTGTTCCGTTGTCTTTTCATTCCACAAGAGTTATAGATCACCTCTTTTCCTGCCACAGAATTAAACATGGCTGATTTCACTGGCTCTCCAGACACTGCACCCTTTCAATGTTGTTTTTGTTTTCTCCCCACCCATCTTATTTTTATTGGGTAGCTTGTCTCACCCTTGTACTCTTTGTCGCAACTATATTGTTTTCAGTGAATAGTTAGTCTTCTCCTTCATTAGTATTTAAATAACTTATTTTTTCTGCCAATCCATGTCTCGTTTTTATTCTTCAACCAATGTTAAATTCATCTGCAAACACATTCTGTACTCCATGATATTAAGTTCAGTTATCTCTAATTACAAATGTCAGTGTAATACTGAATATGTTGGCAGAACCAATCAGAGGCTGAAAACTAGGATTGCTCAGCACATACCAGCTAAGATCTGTTGAGGGCAGTGTGAAATACTTTGATTTGTTTCTTGTCTTTCAACAGGGATTTTTTTTTTTATCACTATCAGTAAAGTGAATTCAGATAGAAATCTGAAAATTCTTAAGGTCATTTATATTAAGTCTAAGCAGCCTTCCCTCTGTAAATAGAAATAATGATAGCAGGGTAATCTGTGTAATTTATACTGCTGATTCACTGTTAGTTTTTCTCCCTTTTTGTAGTCCTTGTGCATATAACATTTACCTTTTTATTGGCTCTCGGGAGTGATAACTGGTTAGCCCTATTTTGTTATTTTTTGATCCAGCACTTTAATTATTTTTTTCTTGCACTTCCTCCTATTATTTATATATATATATATATATATATATATATATATATATATATATATATATATATGATTGTTCCAACAAGAGAAAAATGTATATTTAAAAAAAAAAAGAGAAACTCTAAATGGTTTTGGTTATAATGTGGATTTGTTTTAGTGTATATATTGTATTTTATTCTTCATATGAAGAATATATATATATATATATATATATATATATATATATATATAATAATTAATACATAGCAAATTTGTCAATTAGCTGAATAATATATTCAGCACATCAACTCGAGTTTCCTTGACGAACCCTTCTAATTATTCAGTCTACTTGTCAGGAGGTTTCAGTAATATATATATATATATATATATATAAAATACACACACAAACTTTAAAAATATCCGTTTTTTTGTTTTTTTTTAAGCTTTAACATTATTCTTCATTTAACTTAAGTTTTTGTTTGTGTTGGTTGAGTCTCTTTTCCTTAGAAAGTGATTCTGTGCTATGATTGTTTTGGTCACTGGTACTTTGGTTTTGAAGCTTAAATAAAATTTTGTCTGTAGACAGAATCGTTTTCTACTTAGATCTGGAAAAAGGTGGGAAGTGTGGCTTGCTGAAGAATGACTCAAGACTCATTCATGACCTACTCTTACAATCTCATTTGCAAAAAGGTTATTCATGCAAAACTTGTCAGTGAATAACCCAAACCAAATGCAACTAGCAAAACATCATGAAGAAGAAAAAAGAAGAATATATACAGTATATAGCTCTGACAGCTTTTCCAAAGTTTATATCCTGAAGGGTGAACAGATATACATAGAAATTAACGTTGATCTTGTCACATTTCTGCAGTGTTTTAGGTTTCTCAGGTCAGTTTTTAACATGTTGGATTCTGATTTATGCTAAATGTGTATAGAAATAATTTTAATTTAAAATAGGAGTAACATGAATTATCTTAACAAGTGTACTTTGAAAATTATTTTCACACACACACACACACACACACACATATCTATATATAGAGACATTGATGTCACCAATGGGTGTTGGCCTCAATTTCCACTTTTATATCCACATAAGCATTATCTTTGATATTGAGCACTTTAACCCATAAATATAGCATACCTTAAAACTATATATATATATATATATATATATATATATATATATATATATAATCTTTAAAAAAGGATACAAAAGTAAGATGGCAATTAAAATTTAAGTACCTTTCAGACAACACATCTTCAGAATAAATAAGATCGGCAAGTAAAAAAAATAATTTTTTTTCTTCCATCTCCTAGTCTTGGTATATTTTAACACCAGTTGTTGAAAATAATTTTTCTTTACGACTTGTTTTACTTCATTCTGAAGATGTGTTGGCTGAAAGGTGCCTAAAATTTTAATCACTCTGATACTTTTATATACTTTTTTATTAATAAAATATGACCCCATTTTTTTTTTTAAAGCTCATTTTATCCTGGTGTGACAATAATAAACTGTTTATTTTGAGATATATATATATACACACACATATATACATACATATATATAAAATGTGTGTGGATAGGAGTCCAATAGAATGATAGAGTAAAGAACAAATAAAAAACATTTATAAATCTAACATTTCACTTTTATTAAAGTTGCATCAGAAAATGAGATATGGAGAAAGTCAAATGCATATGAAGTTTGCCTAACCACTGAAAATCAAACAAAAATACCAGAATTTCTTTTTTTTTTTCTCTATCTCTTCCTTTGATAAAGCTTTAATAAAAGCAAAACCTGTTAAATTTATGACCGCTTCCTATTTGTTCTTTATCTTATATATGATAAAAAATATAGTCTTAAAGTATGCTATATTAATGGGTAAAATTGCTTAATATCAGGATAGTGTGTGGATACTGAGATCAAAACCAAGTGGCAACAGTCTGTTTCCTGCTTGACTGCAATCTTCAGTCTGTATATAATATATAAACCCTGTGTACTCTCTTGTGGAGTATAGTGCTAGGGCTTTACTGTGCTAGACATTGCTGTTGTGGCAATTAGGTTGGTTTTATGGTGTTGAGTTGCTAGCTTCATGCTACTTTTGATTCAGAGTTTCCTTCTTTTTCACTTGTTGCCAATCAAGACTAGAAAATAAAGTCTCTTCTGCTATTAACTCTTAACTTTGGTGTTGGTGGTCGGAGATGTTTTCTTACCTTTCCAATGGTACTTGTGTGAAAGAAAATGCATCTACATACACATCTCATACACTTTTGATATATATATTTATAGATATAGAAAGTGTGAACCTAGGGATCAACACTGCATGGTGGCTGTCAGTTTTATGCTTTATAACAGTGTGCTTATCTATGTTACACACACACACACACACACACACACACACACACACACACACACACACACACACACACACACACACACACTGTAACACCTGTGTCATGAAAAGAGTCCACTACATAGATGTTGTAAGCTAGGGAAGGTTACTGAATAGAATAACTGCACAAAGGTTGGTAATGAATAATAATACTTAGGACAAGAACAACACATATAAGATTCGCCAGTGGCACATAGGAGGAGTAGTCAACTGCTAGAAGTGAGTTGTAAATTCCACAATGAATCTTCAACTGCAGACCAACATACAGTATATTCACATAAATACAGTAGTATTTATGTGAATGGGGACGTGCTCATTATCGTCCATAGGTATGCTACAACAATAGAGATGGTCAAATTGTCGTTGAATCGTGTTCATATAGAAATCATAATTATTTGACGCTAAATAAAAGATCATTTATAATAATGTCTATAATAACTAATGAGATTTGTTTGAAATAATATATATTCACAATTACTCATCTCAAGAATTAAATACAAAGTTATCTCTAATGTTATTTGTTTAGTTTTATATTCAGGAATTATTAAATATAAATAAGGGAAAAGTAGCACGAGATATTTTTTTTTTATTCTTTTATAAATATGTTGCAATTAGAAAAATGTTTAAACATTGCAGTCATTTTTGCTGGCATAGTGAACCCATTACTGAATAAAAGAAATGTCACTTAATTGAGTTGATCATTGAACCAACAAAAGATTGTTGTAGCATTATTTTCATGCTACTGTGCTTGTATGATATGTGAGATAGTTTTGGTTAGAACTGTTAAAATGTGACATAGATATATTGACTTTTCAAAGTGGAATGCCACACCTGTATTCATTCCTTTTCTCATCCTTATCTACTTACACTCTATTTTCAGGTAAGATAAATATAAAGATGGAGTTCTGTCTTCTCCACGTCACACTTTGTTCTTTTTTTTTCTTTTTTTTCTTTTTTTTTTATATTGCACAACACTGATAAACAATTTCACATACATATCTTCTATATCACAGCCTACCCCAGTATTGTGATCTTTTGCCAGATAATGTTAAACTTGGCAAATATCTAATTGTCACATTCAAAATTTTATAAGCGATTCATCTCCTCCTACCCCCCCCCCCACCATTCTAATAAGGGAGGAGCATATACCTTATTGTAGATATACTATATTGTTTAAAAAAATGGGAAAGCTCTGAATTTAAAGTCCTTACATAACACCTCCCCCCTCCCCCTCAAAAAAAGAATTGCTTCAATTTAAATGTAATATTTTGTCAAACTCGTATATGGATAAAAAAAAAACAATATATTTTGCTTAGTTTTTTTTTTTATTCTGACTTCAGTCATTGGCATGGTTTCTCTTAACAGAAAAAAATGTTTTCTTTAGAAACTGAATGAAAGTATTTTTCTTTCTAAAAATTATTACAGATTAAATATCCCAAGTTGATACGATCATTGCATGACATTTAGGACAACACAGTAAATTATTTAGAGCTTCAAAATCTGCTATTGTTCATTTAGGTAACATAATGTTTTTAAACCCTTCAGATTAAGTGGGTTTTATTTATTTATTTTTTAAGCAGATTGTTGTTGTCATCTATTTTTGTTGCATTATTATTTGGGAATGTAGATAGTGAAAGAAGAGACTTGAAGCAATAGAAATGTGGTTCTACAGAAGGATGCTGAGGATAACATGGACTGAACATGGGAACAACGAGGTTTTGGAGAAAATGTAAACAAAAAGGAAACTTATACTTAACACCAGGAAGAGGCAATTGAAATTTCTAGGGTGCATAATGAGGAAGGGGGGCTTGAAGACCTGATACTTGCAAGACAGATTGAGGGACAGAGGAAATCAGCATGTAACATACTTGATGAGTTTGAGTAAATGGATGGTAGAACAAGATTTGGGAGAGAAGAGAAAAAAACGGCATAATTTACTAAGAGCTACAAAGGACAGGAAATTGTGAAGAGTCAGGATCGCCTACGTCCTGAAGGGACACTGCACATAAAAGATGATCACCATCAACAAATTTTTTTTAAAACTAAAACGTTTTAATCCATAACGATTTTCTTGAGCAATTGGATAATATTAAGTAAGATTGCCAGTTTGTGTTGCATCTGAAAAGTTACAAGTAATGAGTGGCTCCATCTGGCAATATGGTGAGCAAGTTAATGAGGATGACTTTTATGCTTTTCAAAGGTTAGAAAATTGAGAATTGCTCCCTAACCTGAAGAGAATTCAGAATTGTTTAGATTCATTCTTTCCCACAATGTTGCAAACCTATTGCTACTTTACTGCTATTTCCATGGCAAATGTTCGGCAGAGCTCCATTCTTTTTGTTCCACCAGCTCAGACCAACCTTCCAGGACATTCCATGCTCCCTCCGCAGTTGAATCGTCATCATTTCCTCTGTTTCAAGTGTATGGAGAAATTTGATCTTTCTCTGAAGAACTGACACTTTTTGAACACACTCCCATGTGGATGCTTCCCTGCACACTACAATTTTAGTCAAGAGTCAGTCATTATCTATTCTCACTTATCTTCCCTTCCTACCACCTCCTTTGATTCATCCTAACCATTTCACAGTAACTCTACCTTGAGTGCTTTTCATACCTTGTATTAGGTGAAATTTAGTGTTAAAAAATATATATATGTCGGCATTGGGCCAGATTAAGAGAATTGTTAGATTAATGGGTTTTACTTTCAGTGTTGATAACATCCTTCCATCTCTTTTACTATTTTACATATTAAAATATGTAAAATAGTGAAGAAAAAAATATGGTGGATAGATTTTTAGTCAGCCATGAACAAATCTGTGATTTAGTCAATATGAAAAAGAACAGTGTATTGAAAATAACAACACAGTCTTCTTTTCACAGATATTTTTAAAAAATCCAAAAAAAAATCATGGAAGATATGATTTTGTTACAAGGATTGAATTTGTATTACACAAAGCACTGTCCAGCCCATTTATTTATGATACTTTTTAGATTTGGTAATATTTGACAGTTTGATAAAATTATTCTGATACTCATGGATAAAAAGATTTTTTTTCTTTTTTAGCTTAGATTTTCATAAAATTTTATATTACAAAAGATGAAAAAATAACTGGAAATGATACAAAAATGATGTACCAAATTAAAAAAGAGTGAATCAAGTGATTGAATATTCAAATGATCACATGAAACCTGTATAAATAAACCATCCAATAAAAATGTTTCTACTATAGCATTTTCGATCTCCCCTAATATATCCAGAATTAACATGAATTAATCAACTATTTCAATTAGAAATAATTGGAATGTATAACGGGGCAAATCAATATAAAAACACTGGACCTATAAAACTGGCAACAGCGAACTGGTTTACTTAACCATACTCAGCCAAGAGATGACGATGGTTTGAATTTCTGTAACCTCTTCCTTTAGGTTGTGGATAGTCAAGGCTCTCCACAGCTTTGTCTTGTTGCTTTCAGCGGTACTTTCTCCTTTATGATCTTTGTCTCTCTTTCTGGTAATTGATTCTCCATCCATTTGCTTAGATTTAGCAACTAGGTTATGCACTGCTTATTTTACTCTTGGTGTGTCATGTGAATGTTAAATTTTCCAAGCCTTCCTTTCTCATTAAATTCTACCTGAAATTTCAATTATCTCTTTCTCATCATTATCAATAGTTTCTTTGTAGTCCTTATTTTCACAATTTAGCTAGATTTTAAAAATTGATATGACAGGATTTCTTACTAGGAAATTTATATATAAGTGAATTTTTTGTATAGGATGTTGTCTTTTTGAAGTAGTTCCCATGTTCAGACAAGATAAATTGGGATCAAATACAGATCAGAATCCAACTGATAGGTTAAAGAACAAATAGGAAACATTTGTCAATCTAACAAGTTCCAGTATTATTATTATTATTTTCAGATGAGACTTTAATAAAATCAAACATGTTTAATTGATAAATGTTTCCTATTTGTTCTTAATCCTATCATATAAAAGGGAATAAGTGTTAATTGTTTAAAAGAAAATAAAGTGTATTATGTGTAAATGTGTAAAATAAAGTGTATTATGACACATTAGTTGACAGTAAGCTGAAACATGGCCGTCTAAGAAGCTTGTCAGTCATACCTTACGATAAACACCTGTCATTTTTATACCTCACCTTGAACTTGTGTAATTTGGTCAGACATTTCAGACATGTCATTACTGTGGATTTTTATAAATCTTTAAACTGAATGTTGCAAGAAAAAAAAATACAAGTTCTGCAATGAATTGAAATTTTTAAAAAATGTCCTCCTTTTAAGTGAGCATATGAGAGAGACCCCCCCCCAACCCAAACACTAGAATCTCAGATCTCCTTAGTGCCAAGTCTCCTAAATGCTGAATTCAAATTTCAAATATTCCTGGTGATGAGCATTACTAACTTTAGGTGAGGTATTTTCTGTTTTTGTTTTTTTGTTTGGTGGTGAATGAAGCTCTTAGAAACTGTTCTAAAGTAGAATCTCCAAGGGAAATAAAGAACTTGATGGCTTCTGTTGACTGGTACTACTCATGAGGAAATTGAGACCCCATCTCATATACCTCCCCAGAACACTTGTCAATTTACATTTGTGGCATTTTACAGACCACTATTTCCAAGTCTGTGTTATCACCACTTAAAATAAGTTTTGCCTCTTTCAGTGAATCTGCTGTCTGTAATGAATTCCATTAAGTACTGCACTTTTCAGATTTTGGCCAAAAGAGTTTTTATTTTTTTTACAAATTTCTCATTATATATAGATGTGTTCAGAATAGGGTAGGGTGTAAGTAGGACACATTTATAAAGGAAGACTAGATCGGCTTCTGAAGGACCAAGAACTTGTTATATTTATAAAATGGATGGAACATTTTTTTTTTTTTTGTAAAAGAGAAGGAAATGTTCCATAGTAACGACTTGTCAAATGTTGATGGCAAACCTTGTTACGCCATTTCAATTATATATATATATATATATATTCTTCATTTAGTAATTTGTAGAACTTTGGCTTAATGACGAATTTAGGCTTCATTTTCTGTTATTATTATACAGGGTGGTCCGAAAGTCTTGTCACCTATTACCAAAAAGCAATGAGAACAATAGAAGAACAAGTAATACAAAGCAATGTACTGGATTCAGTTTATTTACTTTCATTGATATTGTCACATATCGAGAAGATCTGTATGGACACCCCCATTTTCTTGGCACAAAATGATGTGGCACCATTTCCTGTGTGATATCTTATGAAACTGTGCTTTGTTGATTGTAGCAAAGGCTCTCGGAACGGTGTCCTCCAACTGATGAGTATTCTGGTATCGTTCTTGTGAATCTGTCTCTTTGATAATACCCCACAGTGGTAAAATAGAAAATTATATTATATAGGAGTGACAAGACTTTCGGACCACCCTGTAGATTGGCTAAAAAGCTTTTTCTCTCTCTCTCACCCCACAAAAAATCACGTTTCTCTTATTGGATTATATGAAAACTAGCTTCACCAACCCAGGAATTACATGATTAAGAATCATGTAACTCTATTTGTGAAGCATTTGATTTATTAATTTTATTTTTTTTTACACTTTTCCTTATTCTTTTCTTTTGGTGTACAGAGCCCTGAGTGGGGAGAAAGATTTTCTTTGAAAAATGAAATTCAAATAATACTTAGTAAATCAAACAGGAAGGCTGACAAAAGATGGCTAATGTTTATAAAGTAAAATTCTGTTTACATCAACATCTTCAGATTTAAGATTCCATTTACCATTTCTATAAAAATGGTTGAATTGTATTTGTTTGCCATTTAATTATTTAAATGAACTTTCTTATTTGTTGGTTGTTTTTTTTACTCATTTGGGAGCCTTTCCTCTGTTTCTTTTAAGAAAGATGCAATAAGATGAAAGCAAATGTCCCATCACTATACTTGTTTATTTCTGTTTACATTATTTGATGACTTAGTAATTGCGAATGTGTACTTTGAACTCCCTGGAAACAGGTTGAACAGTAACTTAGAACTACTAAATAAAAACTAGATGAGATATCCCAAGGCATGGGCTGCAGAATGAGTTTAATCTACACTGTAGATTAAAAAGATTCATTTTGAGGTGCCTTGAATATTGCCCAGCATTTGACAAGCATCTGATGAAGGCAGCAGGGCACAGTGGCCGAAATGTTGTGATAACAACAAGGATGAGGACAATAGTCTGCATAAGTAATATAAATAATGCTAACATTTCAGAAATTCAAACAAATCATTTCTTTTAATATATTTTTTTTTAAACTGAAACTTTCAAAATTCTCTGAAGAGATTAGTAAGGGATGGAAAGTGGCACATCTATTTTGAGTTTATGGAATTTCATTTTCAGCTTGTTGAGGCATTTAAAAATAAGACTGACTTTAGCTGTTTGAAGCAAATACCTGTCAATTTTAAATATTTAAAGAATTTTCAAAGTTCAGGAGATTACATACCACCAGAGATAAATGAACCTGCAAATCATAGATTTTCCTTGACTTCAGTTTTTTTTTTTCTTTTTTCACTGAAAAAATAAATCCAGTGGAATTTGAGTATCTTACTGACTTGACATGAACAAAATTGGTTTATTTTGCAGTTATCGACATTATTAACATTCTTCGAATACATCAGGTTATTTGGCACCAGGATGTAGAAAGATTCTTAATGAAGATCAACATTGTTATATTAGTGAATTGGTTTTCAGACTGATTAACTATTGATTTATAGTAGGCACATTAATTTTTGATATTAAGCTTAGTCTGGCACAGTACTGAGGGTATTCAGTGTTGAATTGGTTTGCAAGATAAAACACTAATGTAAGTGCTTCCATGCTATAACTTTTTGATAGACAAAGTTAAACTATAGCATGGAAGCACTTACATTAGTGTTTTATCTTGCAAACCAATGCTGAATACCCTCAGTACTGTGGCCTTGTGCCAGACCAAGCTTAATATTTTGAAAACCAATTCAAAAGTATTGAAGGTTTAACTTTGTCTAACCAAAAAATAAAAAGTAAAAAGATACACACATTTGTAGAATATGGAAAGCCATGTTTGAATCCTCATCATCTTCATTATATTCACTTATGCACAAATACCCTTAGGAAAATCCAACTCTTCTCCTCCCAGGTATGGGTTAAATAGAAAGACGAACTTGATTGGTAATCAGTCTACCTCAGAAATAAACAGCAACTTACTCCCTACCAAGAAATCATAGCTGATGAGACTAACTTTCTAACCATTGCTCCATGGTGAGTTACTCAAATAGAGCTACAATTATGAAGCTCTCAGTAAGGATTGAATTCATTATACTAGACCCTCAAGAATAGCGTGCTAACCATGTGGATATCCACTTCTTTGAAATATTGACCCCTGTCTTGGGTGATTATGGAGGTATAATCGGTCTTAGCAAGTGAGATAGTTATGAAAGTGTAGTTTGCCCAAATGTTCACTTAGCCTGACTGTTCTTCAAGAACCTTCATAGCATGACAGTGATGATGAGACATTTTGTGAGGAATGATGTAGCAATCCAACTATCCGCGTAGTATGACAATAGGTGACAAATAGGGTAATACAGAAATCATAAGAATAACAAATGCTAAATATGATTGAAGGAAAGAATGAAGAATAATTTTGTCACAAATGAAGGAAATACTTGAAGTGATGAATACATGGTTCTACTGCCACATGTTGGGAATGTCATAGACAGAGCAAGCAAAAGATGGGAGCTTCTAAGGAACTAGAAAGAAGCTGTTGATAACAATCAGGTGAAATTTTGGGACATATAATGAGAAAAAAGGCTTGGAGAATTCAACACTCATAGGACATATCAAAAGCAGGAGGAGCACAGGAAAAACATTGAGTAACTTCACAAGTTTGAGCAAATTAGACAGTGAACAAGTACCATGAAGAGTTATAAAAGTATCATTGCAAGCAACAAAAGACTGGAAGTTGTGGAGAGCTATGATCACTCATGTTCTGAAATGGGTTCTTGCTTTTTAAAGAGTATTAGTGTGAAGTGAACATTCAGTTTAACAATTCTATTTTCAGTGATGGTAAACATCACGTCCAAAACAGCTTGTTTTGGTTTAATTTTCCAAATGATTGACTGTGAAAATGAAGACTAGTGATAATCTGTTCTCTCATCCTTATGAATAGAAGTTTGACTTATTGGAGCTAAACCGCGATGACTACAGCACATGGCTTGTGGATTGAAGTTGCTAATTTGCTCTCTGATAAACTACGGTGACTGCTATAGTTGTATTGCTTCATAGGAGTCCTGCTTGAGGATTGCCAGTGTATGTTCAGATAAAAATAAACATCAAAGCATTTTTTTCTTGACAGCTGATTATCTAAAATCACACAATCAAAATGAAAAATGTCAGGTATCATTAATGATGGGAATCCAGCCTCATATTTTCATGAAGGTAATAAAAAAATAAATTTAAAAAAAATGTCAAACTTTCAGTACCTATTATACACAGATTATTTAAATTAATGTTGTACTTTTTTTTTTTTCATTGGTTTGTTGTATTTGGCAAATCAAACTTCATGTATGTTCTTTCTTAATCAAAGACTTGCATATGGCGATCATTTCTATGCTAGGCCTACTGAGGAAGTTATTAGAATATAACATGTATACTGACTTTTTTCAATCTCTTCTGTCTTGTTTGCCATCTGTTATTCCATCACTGATAGCACTACATACAGGACACAGTGATAGAAGATATGTGTTGGTCAAGCGTATACAGTTTGTCACAGTCGTGAGTTCAGTTCCCAAGTCGGGCAGTGAAATCCATGTAATCCATATCAGTGGAACAAGCAGAAACATTCCCTCGAATTAACTAAGTAACTAGTGTGTGTGTGTGTGTATGTGTGAACTTCTCATATGTGCAGTGTAATGAGAACTGTTTACCTTTTATGAATTGAATAAAGTGTTTGGCTTGAAATTCCAAGAATGTTAATGTATATTACAGGTACCTTAAGAAGGCCAGTTGCTATAATAGCCAACTATGTATGTGACTATAACAACCAAGATGAGGGTACCTGTTCAAATAACTCAAAGTAGAACCTATACTGTTATTCTACTTATTTACATGTATGGTTGCTATACTTTTTTACCACGGAGTATAGTGTAGTATCTGTTCAATCTTCACCCCCCCCCCCTCTGACCTAGAATTAGTTACCAGAAAGAACCCAACATATTAAATTGGGAAAAGCAAGGAAGAAGTCAAGGTAAAAGGAATGTAAAAGAGAAAAAGAAAGGTAGAGGAAAATGAAAAGAAAACCAGGTGAAAGAAAAAAATATATAATAAGGAAGAATTGGATAGTCATGGAAGAAAGACCTAGAGAAACGGTCTTTCTGGCTGCTCATAAAGATCGAGAGATAGTCATGAACAAAAGTAAGAGGATTCAATAGAAAATATGTGTGCTTTCCTTAATCCTTTGCCATGTATGAAACTAATTAGGGTGTGAGTGAGAAGATACAGGCAGTGAGAGAAGAGCTGAGGATAATCTGCAGTTGGGATTTGCATGGATTTTATTGAGCAACTCGTAGTAATTCCTTAAATTCTCAAATTACAGTTGACACATTAAGAATTTACTGTTTTACATAATATTTAATGAGGGTTGCTTGCTCATTGGATAATGGTTGGCAAGCTGATCTTAAAAAGTGACTTCAGTCTGAATTGGATATTCCTGGCTAGTAGTCTTGTCCGGTACGAAACTGAATATGTCTACAATATTTAACAAGAAGGTAACTGTGAAAGGACTGGCCTTTTCTGCCTCATTCCTGCAAAACTGCGTTTTGTGTGAAAGTCAAGAATCATGTAAATTTGACAGGTAAAGATCATAAGTGATAAAGTGATTGATTTTTGCTTTCAATTTATGAAGGAACCTTGCTGTGTAATGTGGTTAATAATCAGGTCATCTCTTGTAATGACAAGCATTAATTCAGTATATCAGGTTCAAAGCTGATGTTTCATATGACTAATTTGAATGTTGCACATGAAATTAAGATTGTTTATTAGTCAAGAGATTTTGTATCAGCCTCAGTGATTGGTATTGAAAACATTGGTAAACCTAAGGTATGGCTGATGTACTGGGTGCCACATGAAATGGCCACTACTTAGTAGTTTATATGATAGCCAGTCATGCCATGTTCAGATAGTTCACAATGTCAGGATTTGCACAATAAAATTGGTATTAACCATCTAATGTTGTTAAAGTGTTTGATATTATTTATGAGAGCAATATTTTGTGGTCAGGGTTTCAGCTTACAAAATCTGTCCTTATTAAAAATACTACATTTCTTTTGGGTGTATCAGATCTTATCCACACACACACTAAATGCAACATATTTTTTTTTAATTTAGAAATAAATATAAAATATAGAGGACAGAAAACTATTTGATTCATCCCCATATCCAATATAATGAAATAATTTTCTTTTACACGGTATATGGACTCCTTGACATTCTATAACCTTTTATCAATTTTTGATTTTAACTTTTCTACTCTTGACTTAACATTACTTGCGGTGTTTTCCAGAGTCCTTTTCCGATTCCTCCGCAGAGTCCTTTTCCGATTCCTCCGCAGAGTCCTTTTCCGATTCCTCCGCAGAGTCCTTTTCCGATTCCTCCGCAGAGTCCTTTTCCGATTCCTCCGCAGAGTCCTTTTCCGATTCCTCCGCAGAGTCCTTTTCCGATTCCTCCGCAGAGTCCTTTTCCGATTCCTCCGCAGAGTCCTTTTCCGATTCCTCCGCAGAGTCCTTTTCCAATTACATTACTAAACTTTAATTTTGAGAAATCAATTTTCATGTACTTCTTCACTCAATGTACATGTTTGTTTCTTTTCTTGATTTTTATTTTTAATTTTTTTTTATTTCTCAGTTTTACTTTCATGCCATTAACAAATGTTCTTTGCCCTGTTTGCATTTACAACACCAACTTCATCAAATATTTTCTTGTTTATCTCTCTTTTTTTCTGATTTTTTGTTTTTACATTCTTAAAGGCAATTTTTGTTTTATTACCTCTATTCCATTTCTATACAATTTCCAACATTATTTTCTTATCACTTGCTAACTTTTTTGCAATATCTCAATTCTTTTTTTGAGGTCATATTTTATGCTTCATGTCAATAATCATGCTGTTACTTAGATTTACTTTTATGAATGAATGACACTCATCTTGCATGAAATCTCCCATCATTGAATAAGTTTATTGTAAATAATTCTCATAAATATAAGCTCAGATTTACATTTATCATATAAGTATATCCTGAAGATTTTACCAACATCAGCCGAAAAAAATTTGATATGCATAATAAAACTTGATATTGTCTTAAAAAAAAATTAAAGATCAAACTAAAAAAATGAAAGATGGATAATCTATTTGGTTATAATGAATGAGAAACACTGAGATGGCCAAATTGTTAAATCATATTGAAATCATTAACTAAAACTATAGTGCTTTGGAGCTACGAGAGATTATTTCAAAAGATTTTTTACAATGATTTTCACCCTGTACAAGGCCCAGGAGCCACTCGAGGTAGAGAATTACAGAGTAAGAGGCACCATTTCAAGCAAGGTGCCACCAGGAGTGAAAGAGAAGGAAAAAAAACTTTATAGGGAACTGGAAACCAACCCTAAACAGGAAACAAGGGATAAACCCTCTATCCCTGTTCAAAAGATTGGGCAGGATTGCAGGCCAGATGATAGGCGGGACTCATTTAAAAAATGTAAATAAATAGTAGATAAAAGTTCAGTGTTTTAGACAGCGTTGTTACAAATATATATAGGAAGTAGACTTTAGAATGAACCAGAAACCCAATCCTAAACAGGAAACAAGGGATGAACCTGTTCAAATGATCAGAGAGGAATGTGTCTCACAAACAACTCTGTTCAGTGTTAATTGGCAGTAACACTATTCTACTGCTGAAACTAGCAACATAGTCTACAATGCAAAATCTATTAAATCTTATGTTCTTACTAAAGCTGTGTTTTTTTTTTTTTTGTTTTTTTTTTTTAATTTTGTTTTTTGTGAGCCCTACTTTGCTGAGTGGACAAAGCTGAAAATGAAAACATAGAACATAGATGGATTTGCATCAGCAAAAACAAGGAAGATGCAATTGTAATTGTCATGTACTTGCATAATTTATTAATGAAAAGATTAATGAGCTTGGCTTGTATTTTTGCAGTATGTACAAGATAATTTTCAACGTGTCAGCTGTTTGGTCAGGAGCACCCTCTCATTGTCTATTAATAGGCACTTTTTCTCCATGGATACACCTGTGACGCAAAATTTGATAAAAAGCCAGGATTTTAAATGTTAATTATTAAAGTATGTAACCTCCGCACAATATGCACACATCATATTACCTATTTCTGGTAGCAAATCATATGGGACATTTAATAATGTTGCCACATACTGTAAAGCTAAATTTGATGGTGTCGACGCACATTTCATAGCTAAATTAACAGTGAATGTAAATGCAACAGTAGTGTTAGAAGAAACACCACCATTTCTGCTATAACATGATAACTTCTATCTAAGTGTCAACTTAACGAAACTGTCATTGTCTGAATTTATGGAAATCCACAAGAAACTCTTCTTCCAAGTTGCATTTAAATGATTGATTCTATTCTGGGTTGGTGTGAAGAAGCAAATTTAGTATCTAATTTTTAACTTTCTCTCTCCATTATTCATCATTATTGGCAACTTGAGATGTTCTTGGTAACATCACCCCCCCCCCCCCACGTCTTTGACTGAAATTTAGTGACTGCTGTTGACTGTCTGATTGAGCGGATGTTCTAAACTCTCTCTTGGGTTGGTTGTGGGGGCAGCGATTCTGTAATCCTTGGCCTGGTAATAAAACAGAGTAGGGTGTTCAAGGATCAGTCTAATTATCTGGGTCAGCAACACTTTTCAGTTCCCCTCACAGATTCAACTTGTTTTCTTTAAGTTCCTCCTCTCCTCTCAATTATAAGTTGTTCATATCTTCTGGCTTTCTTTCTTTTAATTCTCTTTTCTTATTTTTATTTTTTTATCTCTGCATTTAGTCTGTTTCTCTCTCTTGTGTGTGTGTGTGTGTATCTCACTTAGTTGTCTCCCCTTTTATCTTTGTTTTCTCTTTTTCTCTTAGAATGGATAAACAGACCAATCACCATCTGGATGTTGTTCTTGCTCTCTCTATCTCTCTAATTTCTGCTGATCTATTGTGCATGTTATCTATTGGGATAATCACTCTTCTCAGGCCCTTTTCATTTCTAATCTGCACCTGACTGTACCTGTCCCTCATTATTTATTTCTTTTTACTTGTTTACTATATCTTTTGACTCCTTTCTTTCAAAAAATTATTACCTTTTTAAACAGAAAGTAATATGTTTCCTTAAGCCACATGATTCCATTTTAGTCAAAGAACAAAACTTTGCCCTGCACCCTCACTCCATTTGTTTGCAGTCATGGATATACGCATAAATGCACTGTTGCAGTATTGCCCATTTGATTCACCTTTTGTTATACCTATGCATATCGACATATAGTGTTTGCCTGTTGCAATCAGCTTGTTTGCTTTTTTATTATTTAATCTCGCCTTTTGCACGTGTGTGCATTCAGGCATATTTTCTGTTGCGCATGCATCATGCATATCCTCCTCCTAGGTGAGAATATGTTTGCACATTTTGTATTTCCTGCCATATAAGATAGACTTTTTTGGTAGATCTTAAATACCAAAACGCCTCTCCTTAAAACACTAGTCCCCTACAGAATGAAATATATATGATTATATGTAATTAAATTATAATTATAAATAAAATGAAAAAAGAACACAAGGGCACAAATATAAGTAGATTCTGTTTTCCAAACTATTTCTTGCCAAATTTATAGGTGCATGTTATACAGTAAGAAATAGTATGAGTAGAGTATATATTGTGTGTAGGAGGATAGGAATGCATCTGATTTCGTTTACTTGCTCTTTATTTCAGACAATCAGGCAGGTCTCCCTCACTTAGAAGTTTGGTGCCACACAGCCTTCTTCCCTTATTTGGTACCATGCTAAACTTGTATGTATGTATAGCTGGCCATTCATATTCGAGGATACCAGTCTACGAGAGTAGCTAGCCAATCACTATTGCAGACACTTGCTCAGGTGCATTTATGTTTATTCGACACCCACAATGCCCACCTGTGGTTTATACTGCAACTATGCTGAGCAGACCGTAGTTACAGTTTCTGGGAAAGAGCATGTTATCTAGTGTGATCAACAATTTGAACAAAGCCAGCACGCTTAAGCCCTCGGCAACGATGACTTGTGACTTTGTGCAAGCACAGCTATCGACAGTCCACAAGGGTTCCATCTACCCAGTTTCACTCATAAGGCTTAAGTCAACCCATGGTATGGTTTTCAGGCACTTTCCAAAGGTGCCACATGCTGGGATCGAACCTTCCAGTTCCATAACATCTGGAAGTTTCCTTCCTAACAAATCGACAATGGTGAGATTCGAACCAGGGTCTCATGGTTAGAATGCGAACCTTCTAACCATCACGCTAAACTTAGTAAATATGTATTGGTGGTCATATGTGATACATATCCTAAAATTGTTTCTTGTAAACCTAATCTTTATTGTAAGTTACCAGTTATGACCGATATGAACAATCAATGTGTAAATAAGGATATAGTAATCACAGCCATTTGAGCTATGAATCATTATGGGTATTGTCATGTCTCTTCAGGATGTAGACAATCATGGCTCTCCACAGCTTCACTATTCTTTAATATTATTGTGATTGTTCTTTAGGGAAAATAAATTAGTTTACCAGTGATTTCTCCATGGCTTTGAATTCAAAATTGTCCTCCTTTTGGCTGCTTACCTAACAATCCTTGAGAATCTACACAGCTCCTTTTGTTAACCCCTAGCTTGAATTGATTCATACCTTTCTCAAGGGCATTAGTGAGAAGTTGTTTGCCAATGATTTCTCCATGGCTTTGAATTCAGAATTGTCTTTTTTCTGGCTGCTTACTTAACAACCCTAGAGAATCCACAAGTTGCTTAACCCCTAGCTGGAATTGATTCATACCTTTCCCAAGGGCATTAGTGAGAAGAAACATGAATGGTTTCAGTGTTTAAATCACATTCTTCTTCTATGTGTCATGTACTTTCAGGACGTGAACTATTATGAGACTCCACATTTTTCCTGTTCTTTGTTGGTCTTAGTAAAATTTGTCTTTTTGCTATCTCTCCTAATTCCTGCTCTGGAAACCATTTGCATAAGTTGGTTAAGTATGTTATGCATGGCTTTCCTCTGCCACCCTCTACTTTCAGTATATCCTGTCAGTATCAAATTTTCCAAACCCTCTTTCCTCATGAAATTTTCTCTAGAAATTTCAACTCTTTCTGATGCTAAGTGTCCGTTTTGTTTCCATTTTCTCTAAAACTTTCTCGTTGCTCACATGTTTGGTCCATGGTATTCTTAGCAGTCATCTGTTCCTTATTACCATTGCTAAACACCTAATCTTGTTTTATTTATTTTCTTTTCTTAAGTATTAATCTTTAAATTCTCCTCCTCCTTGATATGAACACAAAACTTGACTCGGTTCTAGTCAAAAAAAAAATAGTGTTGTTGTATGTGTATATGAAAAGAATGAATTACAAAAAAGGTACAAATGCCAGAAATATCTGGAATAATTAAATTATTTCATCTTAAATCTTCAGAATCAACATTTGTTGATATATATTTAGATATATAGATATTGTGTGTGTGTGTGTGTGTGTCTGTCTGGCTGTTTGCCTTTAAAAACTCCATGACCTTTTCCTTTTATCATTTCAGATCATTTTTGGGAAATTTTCAGCAGATATCTGAACATACAAAAAATGTTTATCATTCTTAATGTTGGAGACTTGTTTATGTTTATTGGAATCAAATGAAAATAACAATTATTGGGCTAAATTCAGACTATTTTGTAGAAGTTGTGAAACTTTTAGTCATCAAGCCTCCTTTAGGTCAATTGATGCAGACAAGTAAATTCCATTTGATGACCCATCTTAATTCAGCTGAATGTTCTTGAACAGATAAGGAACTCTGGTAAACCTAATAAGTACTTAATGAAGTAGGTCTGATAGTGATTACCAATCAACAGCCGAGTTTCCTTCATAGCTGTCAATACAATTTGGAGTTGCCTGGGACAAAATGACAGTGGTTCCTGCTATTCAACAATGGTTTAAATTTTTTCTTTATTTTTTTTTTATAAAAGATCACAGTTAATTCTAGATGGTTTTATAGACATGAAATTTGCTTAAAGAAGTTCAAATCCTTCCAGAGTGCATTTCTTTAATAAGATTTCTTAAATATTCAGGCTGGTAGTGGGAAATAAATAAATATACTGTTTGATAAATAAATGGAATGTCTACTCAAATATGGGTAGCCACTATAAAAAAAAAGTGTAAGTGAGATGTGTGTGTGTGTGTGCATATATATATATATATATACACACACACACACACACACACACACAGTGTAACCCGGATATAAGAGAGTTGTTGGGACCGGAGAAGTCTCTTATATCCGGGTTTGGTCTATTTTGTTTAGGTAAGTATGGCTCTAATTTGGGACCAGAGAAAATCTCACTTATATCCTGGTCACACTGTATATATAATTTGCAGTACTTGAATGAATTGGTTAATTATAGAACAGTGTAAAAATTTACTTATTTAAAAATTAGCAAAATATGAGGGGTGCTGAAAAGTTCTTAGCCTGATCAAAAAGCCTTTTTGATCAGATTTTGGGATGTGGACCTACTTGAGAATTTTCAGCACTCATATGTAAATATATGTATAATAGCTTGCACTAAAATTTTCTGTGAATTTACCCCACCTTCTACAAAAAAATGTTTCCAATTAGACCCCCACGGCTTCTAAGGTCAGCCTTAATGCTAAGTGTATATGGTGTGTGATGGCATGGCTTTCTAAGTATTATCTATTCTGTGTCGCACACTCTGACTGTTCTGCCCTATATGTGTCAATCTGGGATCATGTTTGTGGTAAAGGGCCACTGGTTGTCTTTCTTTGTTGACATAGCGTTTGCTTTTATGTCTCTCATATAAATCGGGTAATATAACCCAACTGTCTGTCATTTCATCTTGTCAGGTGTGTCCAGTAGTTCCTACTTTGTAGGACATGAGGCTGGCAATGGAAAAGTTACACAGACACCTTTCACCCTGTAGTTATTCTTCTCATTTCATTTAAACTTAGATTTTCAGGAAACAAATTTAATTCTACTTTTGAAATCAAAAATAAATTTATGCACATATATACCAACTTAATATATTGGAAATGATAATCTGACTTAAAGAATGTCTTAATTATGACTTTCATTTTGTGCCTTGAACCATATAAATCTTTATCTATCATTTTATTTACACACACACACATACACATATAATATGAAAATTACTTACTAAATATTTGCTGTGTAAAATAAATACTAAACATTACAAATTATGCAGCACTTATTTTGATTAACCATGTTACTTAGAATGATTACTTTGCTACTTATGCACATGTAAAAAAAAAAAGTCTTAGTTGGCAATAATATAAGTGACAAATGGATAGAAGGCACTGTTGATTATTTATGGTTAATTTGTTTAAATAATACACTGACTATTGTTTGCATCACATGGCAATAATTGTAAGTAAAATGAGGCACTGAAATAAGTAACCAAGTACTTGTTTTAAGTTCTGAATACTAGTGCCTAAAATACCCCCCCTCTAGCCTGCAGCCTTATTCTTATCTAATCATGTATGTATAACTAGTTAAAGGCTTTTTTTTCTATTTGAACTGTGAGCATTTATATTTTAAGGGAAATCCAAATCTGCCAAGGTGATACCTAAAGTGCCTATGTAGGTATCGCCCTGAAATGTGCATAATGCATGTAGGTATCATTACAATTGTACATTGTTGACATTTCTAAAGGAATAAAACAAGTTTTCTAATGCATTGTAGAAGACAATTTGGAACCCTTGATGAATAAAGTCTTTTGAATCTAAGTTCTTAATGTATCATCTACTGAAGGTTCCTTCAACTTAATGGTTGGAGATTGAGGACATGGAATAGACATTGGGGAGAAAAAAAACTTTAGATACATTTTTGTAGTAAATTATATAAGGCTTACATATTGGACTTTGTTCATTTCCTAGATTCAACATGACTTTTTTTCTTCTTTTTTTTCAACTGTGAATATTGCAAAAGAAAAAAAACGAACTGAAATAAATGTTGGGCTGTGTGTGTGTAAGGCTGAGAGAAATCAAGAAAAAGTGGTTTGTTACAGAGCAATTTCTCTCCATAGACATGTATCAGGAAGATATTTACAAATACCTATATTATATCACAAATTCTCTAGGTTTTTCTGTCTTTAATAGAATATAATTGCCTGTTTGAATGTGGGGGTGTAATTGACTATCCATGATTTCAGCCATACAGAGAAAGTGTGAAAATTTGTCACCCACTCCAGGGTGGTGGTAGGGGGTGTAACTTTCAACAATTGAACCACTTTTCTTCTGTTCTCTGTTCTAGATGCCCTTCTCTTGTGAGATACTCTTCTTTGCAACTGTTACCACCTATTCTAATTTCATTGGTACGTGCCTTCCCCACACCCCCATGGGTCACCATCTCCCTCAACTCCAATTTCGTTTAACCCACACCTATTTTGTTTAACCCACACCTATTTTGTTTAACCCACACCTTTTGTAAAAAGATAAAAAGATAATCAATTCCAATCATTCTTTCTCTTCACATTCTATTGCAGTTATTTCTCCGTCAGTCAGTGTCTCCTTGCTTCAGACATCTAACTTTGTGTCTCTTTCTGTGTCACCAGACTCTGTAATTGTAATTTTAGAAGTCTAAGAGGAACCCTTTTTATAGAAAGGTAGAATGGATCTACTTTTGTTTATTATGTACCTCGACAAAGTTCAGTAAAAAAAACAAAACAAAAAAAAAACAACTTAAGATTAATCTAGCACTTTCTTTTTTCTTTCTTGTCTGCTATCCCACTCAAAACAAACAGATGTTAGCCCTATGGTTAGAGTATTGAACAACTGATGATTAATATATACTTATGTAAAGGGGTAATGAAAAGTTGGCAATGTTACAAGAATGGTTTTTTCCTTTAAAAAGCAATGACTAGATTTTTAATAAAATCCAAACCTATGATAAAGGATTCATGCATTTTCTTGATAATTGACAATAACAATATTAAACACTTTATTAGATTCAATAAAAGAAGCCTGTTTTTATAGTCATTTATAAAATAGTAAATAATAAATATTGCATTGCACTTCATTCACATATTTTTATAATTTTGTAAATAAACATTTCTGAGGGAGTCAAAAGTGTATGCAGTAATAGCGGTGTCAAAGGAATAACTTTATTTGGACCCATCATTTTTTTTCTTTTCTTTTTTCTTTTACAGACACAATAGTTAAACATTGCCAAAAATTTATGGGATTGATTTATTTTTTTTTTTAAGAGCTTTTTGGTGGAACTAAGTATTTGGACTACTAGTGTGTAGGCATTAATTGACTAATGCCAGTTTATATATATATATATATATATAAACAGTTTACTTCAGTAATAGGCTTGAGAGCTACTCAGGTGTGTGATATGAAGGTAAAAGAATGTAGTAGGTAGTGAAGATTATGAGAATAAGGAAAATTGAAATGATCGACTTAAAGAGGTTAAGATTAGTGTTCAGGGAAGCATCCATGTGGGAGTTCCACTCAGATATCGTTCTCCCAAGAACTGCTACTTTTTGGAACATTCTTCTGGAATATGAAGGAAATGAGGTTGATTTGGCTCTGTGGAGGTAGCATGGGGTATTGTAGCTGTGAAGGCCGGATAGGGTGGATCTAAAGAATGCAGTTTCTTTGAACATTTGCTATGGAAATAGCAAGCGTAACGGAAGGCTAGCACCATTGCATCTGTGAAGAAACTGGCTACAAAGTATAGAATAAGTCTTTATATGTGACCATGTAAAACGATTCTGAAGGTATTTCTTGCAGATACACCTGTATATTTAGCTTACTAACAACAGGTTATGGGTTGAGGATATTAACCATTGCCCTACTATAAGTGCAGTGCCATGTTAGTTCTGCTTTCTATAATTATTCTAAATGTCATGAAAGATATCTCATTAAAGTGTTGATTTATGAAGATGTCCTTCAAAGTGTCGTAATATGTACAAATTACAGAGAAAATGTCACCTTTTGGTTCAGTTGAAAAGTTATTTGCAAGTTTGTTTTTGTTTTTTAAGACTTAATGGCACTTTAATTACAATTTTGTTTTCTCCATTGGTTGTTAAGAGCTGATATTTGGTTAATGCTGGATAGCCATTGTATATCTCCATCTCTGTATCTCCCCCCCCCCCGCCATCCTTTCATTGCTCTCTTCATAATGCATGCAAATCTTGCACCAAATATACATGTTTGCACACATTTTAAATTTCATGTTGCTAGTTGAGCTAATAATCTCTCTTCTATATTTAATGTAAACTGGAGTTAATTAACTCTGTGTGTGTCTCTGATAAAAATAACTAGTTTCACATCTTTGTGTTGGTTAATAATTGTGGTTTAACTCACTGGGGGGGATAATGAAGTAAATTATGTTTATATTAAACGTATGCCTGTTGAATTGAATAAAATCATGCTCATGCCTAACACATACAAACGTGTGTGTGTGTGTGTTAATGATGATTGGACTTTGTTGAATAGGGAGTTGCAGCCTTGTGTATTTTCTCTGAAGTTTAACTGGCTGTTTATAAATCTCAAATGATTTTGTTTGTGTCGAAGCTGCTTTCTAGTAATGAATACAGGAATAATTCCAGTCTGATGTTGATTTGCTAATTTTATTAGCCTGCCCTTAGGCAACTTGTAACTTGAGTTGTACTGCCTAACATGAACTATACAATCAATGTACTTTTTTTTTTTTAAGTGATAATTGCTCTAAAAAAGAATGGAGTGACTATTCAAATTTAGTCTGAGAATAGAAGAATTCATATTTCATTTGCCTAAGGAATGAATTTTAAGGTGAAGTCATTTTGTAGTGCATCTTATTTATTACTCTGTATTTCATTAAAAACATTAGGTGGTTATTATTGTTAGTGCTATTAGCAGCTGCAGCATAGTACCTGTCAAAAATGACAGGAGTATTTATGTATAGATTGGCATTCTGCTTTGAATAAAATTCTGTCTACTTTGCCTATGATTAAAGCATTGTTTCTTGCACTCTGCTTAGGTACAAAATGTCATTCAGAGTAACTTATACCAATGGATTAGTACAGTTTTATGCAAACTGAAGAGTCTCTCTCCCTCTCACAATAAATAGTTGCATTTTACATGTGTGCATTATTTTCAACTCTATGCTCTTTCTGTTGCAAATATAAAATGACTTCTGTGTATTATTTCAATTTGACGAATATTGCAGTCAGATATTATACTAATTGCTTCATATATTTTTGGTTTGTGTAATGAAATGGTTTCTAGAATCAACATTCTATGCACTTGTCCTTATGAAATTGTATCAAAAAATGTTTTAAGTAAATTCAACTCCTTTTGTCTGGAGTCACTAGAGCCCTGATAACTTAGTCAATAACACATGCCTTATCTTGATTTGAAAGATTGAAAAATATTGTCATTAATGGATATTTTCCTGCTTTAGAAAAAAAAAAGAAAAAGCTATAATATACCAGAAATCCATGGATTTTTTTTTTTTTTTTTTTTTTTTTTTTTTTTTTACTGCTTTTTTTCTTTTGGTTTACTCAGAAAATGTAATGTCAAACAGATTTTTGATTTCCTAGTTTACTGAAATTGCCTGCAGAGGTTCACTTATTTTACATTTTTTCTAAGGAAAATTCATCTTTGATAATACACAAAAGAAAGGATGGGGGGAAAAAAAGAGTGTGTGCATTTATGTTTATATGACCTTGAGACCCAGGTTCAAATTTCCCAGTGGTCGATTTGTCAGGGAGGTGACCTTGATGTTATCAGTCTGAGGAAGCAATCACAGTGGAAAGTGTCTGAAAGCTATACCTCCTGAATGAATTTGAGTAGACTGTACTGTCTAAAAGCAATCGATGGTTGTGCTAGCACAAAGTCACCAGTCATCGTGACTGAGGGTTTTGAGCATACTGTCAATGTTCAACTTGCTGATCATGACAGATTGTGCACTCTCTCACCCCCAGAAACTATAACTAAGATTCACTCAGCATAATTGCAGTAGAAACCGTAGGTGGGCTCTCTCAGTGTTGAACAAACATATACCATTTTGGAATCAGGCTGACTCCATGAACAAATTAAAAAAATTCCAGGCTGGATCTGGACCAGCAATCATGAAATTTTGGATTCCCAAGTTTCCATTACTGCTATTGTTTTCATCAATTTGATTATGTGATTTTTTGCAAGAATTTTTTTGGATAACAATTTTTAAAACTTGGAAATAAATTTGGCAATAATTGAAATTAATTGCGAAATCCAGAGAAAGTCACTCATGAAATAAAAATAGTTGTTTGGACAAAAAGCAAGGACCTACATACATCAAATTGTCAGCAGAAGAATTATCATTGAACTCTTAAAAGGTAAGCTTAAATATCAGTGCAGTGATATATTTTGAGTTCTTCTGTAGTTTGTTGCCTGTCATATCTACTCCTCCCTACCTAGTGTGATGAAGGCCCAATCAAGAGCCTTCTGCAGGAGCTCATTTAAGTGTTGCCCAATAAGAGGGAGCTCTTAAACTAGTGTTTTATATATATATATATATATATATATATATATATATATATATATATATATATGTGTGTGTGTGTGTGTCTACATAATGACAATTTTGTACATCTACGGCAGCCAGTTTTCTGAAAGATCATTCGCAATTTAAATAAGAGATGGTCAATCTTAGTCTATAAAATATCTGTTTAAATGAACAATTTCTGCCTAAATATGTACACACACACACACACACACATATTTGGGCAGCAACCTTTCTTTTAAACATCTTTTGTTAAATATGGCAGAAAAGGAGGATTTAATTTTTTTTAATTTTTTTTTTTATTTAGTTTTTCCAGCGTCCCTATGTTTTTCCCTTTGGTAGGAATAAAAAAAAAGAGTAGAAAATTTTTCCATATTTTTCATTTTGCCCTTTCAAGTGTTTTCAGTGGCTTCTTTAGCCATTTTCAAGATGGTTTCCTTTCGGTCTTAGTTTTTCCTCAGGTTTTCACTGATTAAGTTGTATTTTATATTTGTTTTGAAGAGCAGCATTTATTCCAAGCCTGTACGTGTTGAACGTGGCTGGAATAAATGTGTGTGTATGTGTGTATATATATATATATAGGGGATAACAATATATAAATTTTTATATATTAAGAAACAAAAAGAATCTGAAAGAAATTGACTAGATTATATACCCAAAAGAACAAAACGCATCACACAATAACTTTTTACACTTTGTCATACATATTTCCTTATATATATATATATATATATATATATATATATATATATATATATATATATATATATTATTATTATTATTATTTTTAAGTTTATAAATAAGCTTATTAATACTGATATTATTTTTACCAAGTCTATATGATGGGACAAAATTTGTAACTCCTTCCCGGTTTCAATCAGTAATTTGGCCATTTAACTTTTTTTATGCTATTGGCAAGTCCTGGACCCAAGTTTAGAGGTACCATCTGAAGATGATGATGAATTTGTCACAGAAGTGGTCAGGCAATTTCCAAAGAAATGCCAGTGAAATCTTAGATGCTTCCAAAAGGAAGGAAGGGAGAAACAAATCTTTCTGGTTTTTGGAAAAATATTTCTTGATATTCTGCCAACATCTGGCAGCATTTTCAATCAATAATTTTCACAAATGTTCCCCTGCAAGTTATTGTAATGAAGAGAATTTGAGGTAATCTGAAAGAATCTGGCTCTCCTCCAATCCCAATCTGTCGACATGGGCAGCAAGAAGAATTCTGCGTGAGAGGATAATAACAACAACAACAACAATAATTTTTCTTCTCACCTCGTAGAAAAATATTATTCTCTCGTATTACTTTTTACCTCTTCCTGGCTACCTGACAGAGGAGATTGTTTATTATGTTGGCGTTTTTCCGATTCTCTTCTTGGTCATTTTGCAAACGGAACAGTGTCTTTTTCTGTTCGTTTTATAATATTGCCACTTAGTGGTCTATCTTCTTACTTTAGTGATATAGTCATTTAGTTTTATAGGTTGCCTCTATCGATAATTCAAAAAACTTTGATTCTTATTATTGGCTATCAGCTGATTCTTAAGCGTACGGCTTCCGTGTTAGACGTTGTTTTGAACTTGGCAGGTTTTGTCAAGATTTTTTGTTTCTTCATTTCTCTGCTCCTCACTTTGTTATCTCTTTTTTCTTGATCTTTCTGTTGTACCATTTGCTATTTACTAAGTCTAATTATGAATAAGGATTGGACTATTAATAACCTGGGTGATTATTTTGGTAGCCATTATACCACAGGTGTGCACACACTGATTGAAATTACTTCTTTGCATTCATATTTATTAACATCTTTCAAGAAAGTTTAAAGTTCTTTTAAGATTTGAATGTATTCAGTAGATTCCATCCTGTTATAAACAGATTTGTTTGGACTAGTCCACTTATCTTGGCTGCTATAGCCGCAACATTTTCCTGTATTCTCTAGGCTTTTCTTGTACTTGGTAATCTTCTAGGAATTTTGGATTGACCCCTTTATTTAATCCACAGATAAAACTTCTTCTGCTGTCCATGCTATCTTCTACGAGTTAATCCATTCTTATGATGCCACTTGTTTATCTCACTGGACTCCGATTTTTTTTTTTTTTGCACTGCCTGACCCAGAGATTGGACTGAAAACTCCCAGGTAACATTTGCTATGCTTATGTTTTTATCCACTTGACCGTGTGTCCTTTAGGACAATTCAAAACTCAAGACTTTACATCTAATGTCATGTGTCTGCATCTCCAGATGAACCCTAATATATGACTTTATACTACGTGTATTCTAATTAGACAGATTTTCTTTTTGTTCTATATGCATTCGTTTCTGTATTGCAATTACAAAAATCCCAACTACCGAGATAAGGACAATAGTTGAGACAAATGAATATTTTATAGCAATAATTGTTTTAAAAGAAAAGCACAATAGTTAGGAAACTGTTTGAGCAAGCCTTTTCAAAACTCCCTGAATTTGACAATGTTTATGGCAGATATGTTTAGATAAGAATGAGCTTCTTTTGATATTTGTTAAAGGTAAGTATTTTTTTTTGTTTTGTTTTTTCTTAAAGATAGTGTACCTCTCCCTAAGGATGTCAAGTCTTAATAGAATATTTTCAAGAAATTGTGTTGAATTCCCACTGCATTTACCAGATATTCTTTATATAAGACTCAGTACACTTTTCAATTACAGTTATGGACCGGAATTTAAGGAGATTTTTGTATAGTGACAAGAAACATGTTTGCAAGCCACTTAATTTATTCATACTTTTCTTATGTAAGGCATCATAAATGTCTCATGGATTTCCTTAACTTTATCAAAACATTCTACTTTTTCTTTTTATTATCATGATAATGTTTTAATTAACTCAATAGCAAATTTGTTCTTGCTTATATGTATAGTTTTTGATGGACATCCATTTGATTGCTTTATTGAATTGTTTGTTTTTTGACATGGGAAATTAAAAACAATTGTTTTATTGAAGAAAAAAAATCATCTGAGAGTACAATCCCTAACTATCAATATTTTTGAATTCACTATTCCTGCAAATTCCCAAAACATTTTATTTCAATTACCGAAATAGTATTTTTAAAATCAAGATCATCTTTTATCTTGTTTTCCTTTTCTGTGCAGAAAGGTGTTGGAGGCCCATTCTCTCTTTACTGTTCAATGCTTGTGCCATCCAATCAATCATGGGCAGGGTCTGTGCTGCTAGGGTAGGATGTTCACTAATATATTGGAACATTTGATGAAATTATTTTTCACAATTCTACTAAGCCAGCTTAGCTCTTGGCTTTTCTGTTCAGCTGCAAGAGTTTGGTATTTTATATTGGCTTGTTTATTATTTTGTATATTTCAATTTCTAATGTTGTGACTGTGGGATGGTGGTGCTTGTTACAGAGGAAATTGTTTGGTGAGACATGCCAAAGAGAGACTTGAATGGTTGTTAATGAATGCATTGATAGTGTTAGATTAACAGTTAGTGATAAAACATGCAGGCAGCGAGATTCTGTTGAGCCCAGAGTTACTCTCTCTGTAATATCATGGAGGGTGAAGTGTGAGAGTCTAAAGGGGAAATGAGGTGAGGAAAAGAAGCAGAGAAAGAGAATAATTGAAAGAAAAGGTTACAAAAAAGAAAGAGGAAGAGCTAGGGAAATAAATGAAGGTAGGCCCAAATTGACAAAAAGAAACAAAGGAGAAAAATAAATATGGAAGGAAAAACTGGAAAGAAGAGAAGTGAACCCAGAGAAATGGTGAAGAAAATAGAAAAGGATTAAAAGAAGGAAACGTGGGGAGCATAAAATGGTGTAGGGTTGGGGAAGTTGAAATGAAGGAATTGGAAGAAGTATTCGCTTTGAGTTTTTAAAAAGTGCACTACATTGATGTTGCAGAGTAGCAGGATTTATTCTGTATTTTAAAACTTCAGATCAGCTGAATAAAATGTTATTCTAGATCAAAGAATTTTTTTTTTTTAATCCAAAATAAAATTCCTTAAGGGTGCTAGACTCTGGCAAACTCCTTTTTAAAAAAAAAAAAAAAAAAAAAAAAAAAAAAAAAAACCTGTTAGTTGCTTGTATGTCTCACGTAAGACATTTATTCAACTTAGCTAGTTCAACATAGGAAGATTGTATTGAATCAGTCTTTTAAGTGGGGATAGTCTTCTTAAAATGCAGACTTTGAAATCTTGCCTATAACTAAGCTCAAACAGTGTCACAGACACCAGTGCAAATTCCTCAATCTTTAATTAGATCCCAAACAAATATAAAAGCAATAATTCTTAAACTAGATGAGAATTTTAACCAGGGTTAGAATTATGGGAGTGCTTTTAGGCTTATGTATAAGGGATGAGTATTGATTTGAAAAATTGATATGACAATTCAAAAATAGGAGGAGGAATTGAAGAAACTTGAGATTACATTGAGGTGGGGTGGAATGTGACCTGTGATTCTGAGAACCACTTAAAGTAACCAAGATGATAATAGTAAAACACCTTGTGAGGACTGAACTCACTAGAAGACTTTAGAATTTATCTGCCGTCATTTTAAAGATATTTTTCCAATTTAATTCTACTCTTTGACTGTCGGTCTTTTCACCTCCAGATTGCAGAAGGAACAGTATGTCATTATCATAACACACACTGTAACCTGGAGTCACAAGTGCAAGGAAGATAACTATTGCAGCAATAAGCTAAATATTACAGACAAAAATCCATTTGGTATATTGTAAGATTATAGTTATTTGCTAAAGTTTGCCTTACAAAAAGATAGTGTTAAAGCACCGCATTCTATTAGCACAAAGTAACCCCACGCATTCATATCATTGGTACCTGCTTGCATTCAAGTATCGGGATTGTCATCCTCTCTCCTTATTCGATTTCTCACCCCTGGCGATGAAATGGCTGTGAGTGGTGGATGAGCTCTCCTGACAGCACATTGCAGATCCTCTTCATGTTGATGGTTGGACTCAAAAGTCACAGTCTCCACCCGACCTCCTCAGATGGTCCTACACAAGGAAGGGCGATTTGCAGCAATAGTCTCCTAGAGTCGACATTGGCCTGTGTCAAGGATGCTTTCAACTGATCCTTGAAGCATCATTTTGGGCCTCTATGTAACCTCTTGCCGCTAGCAAGTTCCCCAAAGCGGTGGCTCTCAATACCCATTCATATGCATCTGTTTTGTATGTTTATGAAATGTAAGTTGGATATGTTGCAGTGTATCATTGTTTTAATGTTTTTACTTCTGGCTGTCTCTGTTTTTTCTTGAATTTAACTTGCTTTTCTGAGTTTCATGATGTCATTATTAACTGAATGTCCCCCCCCCCCTTTTTTGTCATGGCCCTTCAGGATATAGTTGCCTCTATTATTTTTGCATTGCCATTCCTGTTCTTAGAAAAATTGATTCAGCAGTTTCCTATTGCCATTTCCACATTTTTCAATTCAATTATCTTTCTAGAGTTATTGCCCTACCAATGCTAAAGACCCCAGTTCACTGCTAAAGTTTTACCCATAGCTGGGGTATTTCTAGATAGGATGTTCCAAAGCTCTGAAATTCCTGGAAAGTGTTAAACTCTATTCACTTATGTTGCATCTATAAAAATAAATAGAATTACTTTTAACAAATGCTTTGAATTTATTTTATTTTTACTTTCTACCTATTTTTTAAAAAAATTTTTTTTTATACGTATACACATAATATTCACTTAAAAAACTACTAACTGCTATTAATTCTTCAGATTCTTTTTTTTGTTTTTTAGTATCAATTATTCAATTTTAATGTACCTTGCTTGGCATTAAGTGTACCATTGTAATTCCAAGATCTTTTTAGCTTTTGGTAGAATAATGCAGTGTCTCCACTTGTAAAGCAAATGATATGATGTTAGCTTTATTTTAAATTAACTTTTTATGATTTGCAAGCTGTCAAGTTACTCAAGAACAGTCATTGTCTGCTTGTGAAAAGTATTACAGCAAATGTATAGAGAGAGAGAAAAATAATTTTTGTAAGTTGGGTAAAAATCATGATTAAATCTTGAAAAACGACTTGCATGTCTCATTTAGTTATACATTGGTTTTCATCTATCATTACTGACAGTAAACATAGAAGAAGCGGTTTACAATTCAGAATCCTAGAAAGCATTGATTGCACATATCTCTTCAGTCTTGCAAACCAGCAATTGAACTCGTTCGATGAATAGATACAGAAAAGATTGGATTTATCTTTCTCAAGAACGTTTTGTTATGGCTAAAATGTAAGCTTCATTCACAAATTCCATTTACTGAGTTGCTGTCAACTGCTTTAGTTTACTGCTCTGGTTAGATTTAAATTTTGCGTGTCTGTTGGGGGATAAAGTTATGAAAGATAGAGTTGGGTAGCAGGTCTTAACTATAATGGCTCTTAATATGTGATCAAAAACTAGCTGCTTAATTGTTATAAGGGCAAGAGAAATGGTGACTAACTCTTAAGTCACTTGACACACTAAGAATATCAGCAGCTTGACTTGAAGGTATCTATGCCACATTGTTGTCACAGATTACAGATCATTTGTCCCTCTTTGAAGTTATTTTCCTTCTTTTATAGTCACTTGGGGTTTTAAGTGCAAGAAAATGAACGCTTCTAGAAAGAACTTAGCCTGTTATCAAATGTTCTATGACTTCATTAGAGCAACAGACGTCAAATATGATTGCCTTTTGTCAAATGTTCTATGATTTTGTTATGTACAAAGATGAAGAGATCCAAAGAGAGGTAGATAAGGCGTTAACAAAATTTGTACCATGAATATTCAAGCGAGTCCTAGCATACACATATATGAACATCAATTCTTTTTTATATACTGTTCTTCAATATATAGTATGGACTTCAGAAAAGCCACTCTAATCAAAGCTTTCTGTCATTTTCCACCACCTGACGATTGTGTGACCACCCAGGAAAAAATATTGCGCTCCCTCTCTCCACATACATACATGTCAACATCCAGTGGTGAGAGTCTGTTCCATGCTTAAATGCAATCGTCAATTCTGATGACTGTGTTTAAGTATAACGCGGACTGTTGCCACTGGGTGTTAACCCCAATACCCACTTTTATATACTTATATACACTCTATCCCTGATATTGATCACTTTAACTCATACCTTAAAACATATATATATGTTTGTTTATATATATATATATATATATATATATATATATATATTTATTTTGTCTCCTGAAAAATTAATTTCGGTTGAGCTCTCTGGTTTGAGGTGTGAGTTTGTAAACAAGTGACTATTGCTAATATTGCATGACTCTTTGGCAGAATTGAGTCACTGTCAGTCACTGTGTGTTTATCTAAATCTAAAAATAAACACGCTAAAATTCACCTTCATTCCTGCCGTGCGCTGACGGCTTAGTGAGAGAAGTTCCGACTGACACAAATTCAGTCGGGTTTCGATCCTAGCTGGAGGCAACTGGACGTCTAGCCACACTGATGAGCTGTGAAACAGCGAAACAGTCTGTCTGTGGATGACAAAAATATATATATATATATATATATTGTGTGTGTGTGTGTGTGTGTGACAGAGATATCATTTTATAATAGTAACAATATTCTAAAAACAACCAAAGAAAAATAATCTATTCAATAAAAATTGGCTTGTTAGTGTGGGTTTAATATTATCAGATACTAGAACCAATAAGAGAAAAGCAACTGATGGTGGTGACAAATTGGAGGGACAGTGCTAAAGACTGGCTTCTGGTGATGGTCTAGTTACTTGGCATTAGCACAGACATCCTTGTCATATATCATAATGTAAGATGATCAGTCCAGACCTGCTTATCAGTAGGGCTTCTTCTGTTCAGGAGCCAGGTCAAATGTATGACCTTAGCATATAATTTTTTTCTCTTTCTGTTCACTCTTCCTGCTTCACTCGACTTCTTTTCCTGTTTCAGCCCTGATGACATGTCTATCTATCCTTGGTTTTCTTTTTCCTATGTCTGTTTTTCTTTTTCAGTTATTGAAGGATGATTGGTTTGCTTGTTAAACACGTTCAAAATACAGGTGTGTCTTCCAGGAAAACCTGGAGTGAAAAAAAAAACAAAAAACAAAACAAAATGTAAAACCAGATAATGACAACACTCCCCCCCCCCTCTGATATGAAAAATGATGACAAAGGCCTGCTTGGCAGGTTGTATGTGCATTGGTAACTAGTACTATTGGTTGGAGATCAAACTTAGGTAAAAATAAAAGTTTAGCTTAGTAAATGATATTAGCAGGACAAATAATTTAATAATTGCTTTTATTCACTTTGTCTAAAGAATAAAATTTTGCTGGATAATTTGCTCACTCAAAACTATTATATAACTATGATCTTTCTTTCATTTTCTCTCTCTCTCTCTCTCTTTCATTTTCTCTCTCTCTCTCTTTCATTTTCTCTCTCTCTCTCTTTCATTTTCTCTCTTTCATTTTCTCTCTCTCTCTCTTTCATTTTCTCTCTCTCTCTCTTTCATTTTCTCTCTCTTTCATTTTCTCTCTCTTTCATTTTCTCTCTCTTTCATTTTCTCTCTCTTTCATTTTCTCTCTCTCTCATTTTCTCTCTCTCTCATTTTCTCTCTCTCTCATTTTCTCTCTCTCTCATTTTCTCTCTCTCTCATTTTCTCTCTCTCTCATTTTCTCTCTCTCTCATTTTCTCTCTCTCTCATTTTCTCTCTCTTTCATTTTCTCTCTCTTTCATTTTCTCTCTCTTTCATTTTCTCTCTCTTTCATTTTCTCTCTCTTTCATTTTCTCTCTCTTTCATTTTCTCTCTCTTTCATTTTCTCTCTTTCATTTTCTCTCTCTTTCATTTTCTCTCTCTTTCATTTTCTCTCTCTTTCATTTTCTCTCTCTTTCATTTTCTCTCTCTTTCATTTTCTCTCTCTTTCATTTTCTCTCTCTTTCATTTTCTCTCTCTTTCATTTTCTCTCTCTTTCATTTTCTCTCTCTTTCATTTTCTCTCTCTTTCATTTTCTCTCTCTTTGATTTTCTCTCTCTTTGATTTTCTCTCTCTTTCATTTTCTCTCTCTCTTTGATTTTCTCTCTCTCTTTGATTTTCTCTCTCTCTTTGATTTTCTCTCTCTCTCTCTCTTTGATTTTCTCTCTCTTTGATTTTCTCTCTCTCTCTCTCTTTGATTTTCTCTCTCTTTGATTTTCTCTCTCTTTCTCTCTCTTTGATTTTCTCTCTCTTTCTCTCTCTTTGATTTTCTCTCTCTTTCTCTCTCTTTGATTTTCTCTCTCTTTCTCTCTCTTTGATTTTCTCTCTCTTTCTCTCTCTTTGATTTTCTCTCTCTTTCTCTCTCTTTCTCTCTCTTTGATTTTCTCTCTCTTTCTCTCTCTTTGATTTTCTCTCTCTTTCTCTCTCTTTGATTTTCTCTCTCTTTCTCTCTCTTTGATTTTCTCTCTCTTTCTCTCTCTTTGATTTTCTCTCTCTTTCTCTCTCTTTGATTTTCTCTCTCTTTCTCTCTCTTTGATTTTCTCTCTCTTTCTCTCTCTTTGATTTTCTCTCTCTTTCTCTCTCTTTGATTTTCTCTCTCTTTCTCTCTCTTTGATTTTCTCTCTCTTTGATTTTCTCTCTCTTTCATTTTCTCTCTCTTTGATTTTCTCTCTCTCTCTCTCTCTCTCTCTCTGTGTTCTTTGGCTCTTGCCCTCTCTCTCATTTTGACACTCTCTTTCCTTTTCTTTTCTACTCGTTTCTCACATAGGATAATAGCCAAAATCTTTTTATGGCCAGTTATGGGATATATTTATATCATAGTATTTTATGGCAGTTTTGATTTCTATCATCTCTTGGGATATTTACAAATGAGCCGAACAATCGGCTTTAATCACTGAACCATGATCAAAAGATTAAAAATATATATTAACTAGTAGAGCATGACATAAGCAGAGACAGGGTGAAGATGGTCATCTTTTGTCTTGCAATATAAAAGGAGGAAAATTCTATCATTGTCATGTCTCTGTCGGCTATCATGAGAACATCTACAACATCTTGTTTTTCTTTTTGTAGTGTTCGGTCCTCTTACTTGCCTACTTGCATTGAGATCTGATCACCAGACTTGACAATTTCCACTCCAGAATTCCTCTTGTAGAACCAAATAATAGAAAAACAAATACAATTATCTCCCCTAATTGGAACTCTTCATAAATAAACATTTTTCATTCTTGCTTAAATTTTAAAAATTATATAAACGTTTTTCCTTATATTTTTGCCATCTATATAGCTTTCAGCTTACAAACATAATAAATAAATGAAATACCAGTTCTTGTACGATCATCAAAGTTAAATAATGTCAAGCCTGCTCAGTACATAGCTGAGTGACTGTTTGAGAATACCAGAAACTTGAATATGTGAATGGTTTAATGGATAATGGTTTGGAATTGGAAATTGTACAGCCAAGTTCCAATTACAGTTGACTTTGTTATATACACTTACACAGAAACACCCTTGGGGAAAGGTATGGATCCATCTCTTCTCTTCCCAGCTATGGGTTACTTAATAGGACTTGTTAAATCATTATCTACAAAAAATTCTTAGAAATCTATAAATATTTTATAGGTTTAAATTATCTGCAAAGGGTTGATAAGTCATAAAAAACAAACCAATCAACTTTCAACCTTCAGTGCACTGTATTCTGATTGTCTATTAGACATGTTAAAAGCATTTCTCTTGCTGAATTTGGGAATGGTTTTGGCGGAGTCACACGCGTCGGGAATGGTTTCGGCGGAGTCACACGCGTCGGGAATGGTTTCGGCGGAGTCACACATATTTTTTTGCTAATCTTTGTTATACTAAAGTCAGTTATGTTTATTATACTTCAAAGTTATTTTTTGCTGATTCTAAACTTATTTACCTAAGTAAATTTTTCTTTACTGCTTAATAATAGAAATGACATCAAACTACCTTCATTAGTGGGGTGGGTATGAAACTGGCGCCTTGACCATAAGGCACTTTTGTGGCATTGAATCTAGGAGTGGCTATCTGTCCCGTAATGAATTCTTTCTTGAGTATTGGGACAAGTGAATCTGTAAGCCCCAAATTAACTGAAATTTCAAGACTAACTACATTTGAAATCTTGAGCCAAAATTTTTTTTTTCTTTTGTACAATTTGTAAAAAAACTACTGATTGAGGATTACTTTTTGGCATTATGATCCTTATAGATGTTAGTTTGCCAAATACTTATAATCTTTTGCTATATTTTTTTTACTGGAATCTGTAAATTTTCTTCTAAATGACTTGTTTTCCTTATTTTTTGTTTTTTTAATATTTCACATACAATCAAAATGCATATGTACTCCATGTCAGTGTTGTCAAACTTGTCTTTTTAACCACTATCACCTCATCTTGAATTTATAAATAACTTGTGGTTCTAAAATGCAAATTGTAATGCTAGAACTATATATATTCTTCAGTTATCAACATTTTTAATATATTTTTTTTTCATGCATAAGTAATTGAGTATGTGTGTGTGTGTGTGTGTGTGTGTGTGTGTGTGTGTGTGTGTGTGTGTATATATATATATATATATATATATATATATATATATATGAAGTGTGTGTGCTTGTTGGAAGATAAGTTGAGTCTGTTCAATAAAATCATTAGTTGAATGAATGTAGATAACTATTTGGTCATGCAGATCATGTTTTTGTCAGCCAGCCATTCTCTCCTGCCAACTCTCCAGCCCTCTTGGATTTGGTCTATTCTTGCTGATAACACACAACCGGTGCCTTAACTCATAAATTTCTATTGACCTCTACACTGGTCACTTCATTCTCCTCCCCATCAATCCCACTTCACCCGCTTTGCTCACCAGTTATTTACAGTGCCCACATCTGTCTTGCTTGGTTGAATTATTGCATTAAAATATCTGATTCAGTTTCCACTATTTCAAATTGATATGTACTGCTGTGTATGTATGTGTGTGTGTGTGTGTGTGTGTGTGTGTGTGAATCAGAAAAAGGAAGTGTATATTTTTATGTATATATGATGTTTATACTAACATAATACAAGTACAGTTACTTCTTTCCACTTATAGATGATGTTTTAATGAAGTTTTGTTATTTTGGATCATCCATACTTCACTTGTCCCAAATAAGCTCATAAATTTAAACTGTTAAGGAAATCTAAAAACAGTGTAGATGGCATATTTTGTATATTAATGATCACTGTTTTATAAATCATGTATATTTATAATTTGTTATATCTCTAATAATCTGTATTTCTGTTGTCCCTATTCACTCACAAGTGGCTGTACATTTAATGTGTAAAGCAAACATATTCAATTCCACCACCATCTTGAAATTAATGCCTTCATGCAGATACACTTCTGGCAAAGTGAAATTTAAATATAGATATTTGGAAAGATATTAAGTACCTTACTGCAGTACAGTGATTAGCAAATAAGTCTTACAGGCTATTACAGTAGTCACTTTGATGATCAACTTCTGTCCTTGTGCCAGACAATGTATCTCTCTCTGGAATAAAAGTTAGCAAGCTGGCATCACAAAATATTATTTGTAGTCTGTGCAAAACTAAACTAAGTTGTTTAATAAATACCCATATACATTTCACACACACACACATGCACACATATATGTATATATATACACACACACACACACACACTCTGTTTATACTACAGAGTTTTATTTACAGCTTGTAGTATGAAAAACTTTCTGAATGCCTACATATGGCATCTCAGCATTAACATAAATAAGTAGTCTAACCCACTGTATCCAGGTGAGAGCAAATAGGAGAATAAATAGAAAGTTGTAGCCATTAGAACTGGTTGAGTTTCAATAATCTGCTTAGGCCAAAGAGATTTGTTTTTTATTCTTCATTATTTCCATAATAACCGAGATCGGTCAATAATATTTCCATTAATTTCTGATCATTTAGACACCTTTTGGATTGAACTCACAATGCCACCAAATCCATGAATCAGTTCTTTAATCCTCATAAATCCTCTAAGCTATTGGCTTCATATAAATGGTTCAATTTGAAATTCCTTAAAAAAGGCTAGAGAATACAACAGCCAAATACCGTAGTCTGTGAAGTATGATGTCTTACATAATTCCGCAGCAGGATAGACCCCCTTTTGTATTCATTGCTACTGGTCAAAATGTTGGCAACTTTGATGCATCAGTTCTAAATTGCAACAAGAGGAGGGTCTGATTAACAAAAGGTTATAATGGATTCTTCCATTATACTAAGTATTAAGAGGAATCCTTTTGGTTTTGCGAACATTGAAGGGAGGACGAGTTTGTCAACTCCCTCCTAAACGGTACATTTCCAATTATCATACTGAAACTACATTCCGTCAACAGTAAGCACATGATGATTATTTTTTAAATGAACAAGCAAATTTCAGCATGTGTGAAATTGTGCAAGTTGCTGAACATGTGCACCCATTTCTACATTTTTGCTTTGTTAATTTATTCAAGATATCTTCTGATATGAGTTACACCCATCTTTGCGCCTAACACCTGTATGTTTGTTTCTGGAGGAACTGCTACAGCTGCCGTCAATTTTTAAGTTGCTCAGCAACTACAACTTGGCTTGTCTTACAGATCCAGATCAGCAAAAGTTAATTTTTGAACCAATGCTGCATAATCGGATCCAGAGCTGGATTCAGTCCTAAGTCACTTCTTGTGTTTTAGTTATCATCACAATGGCCAAGTTTGAACTAGTAACTGCACACAAACCATATTGTTCATTCTTGTTTTGATGTCCCCCCCCCCCCCTGCACATTCCAAATAATCAAACTTCAAACAAAACCTATAAAATGAGAATTTTAAGATCTGTGTATGTACGCATAAATATAAAAGTCATGATGGGAAGGCGGGAACGGTAATTGCAGAAACACTTATTTTATTCCATCATAATAGAACTATTAATATTTTTGATGGTTCTCCTCTAATGCCGAGATTTTCTCTTTAACCATTAGTATGAATGGAAGTTCTGAGAAATGTTTGTTCCATCTTAGCAGCTTTAATCAGCTCATTAGGAATATAAACAGAAACTTCAAATTATCAGTTCACCTTTCAAAGGACTTACCCTGAACTGAAGAACTGCTGCTCTCTGTATAGGCTACTACCCTTTTTCCTTTCATTTATAGATGGTCAGAAAGTCATGCAAGTCAGATATGCAAAACAAGAGATGCTTAGCACCCCACTGATTCCTTTTGGTGTCACTATGCAAGAATATAGTAACCATATATTTGATTATCAAGAGTTGATTTTTATAATTTCTACAAAAAAAATAATTATAAAACAATGGTTTAGTGTTCTCCTTCACTGTTACAATTCACACCATCTGAGAATCATGTATTGCATGCTGGCAAATTTTACATATTGATTCTTCCTCTTTTGGAGTCTTGTAGTTCTCGAGTGTGTGTGTGTGTGTGTGTGTGTGTGTGTGTGTGTGTGTGTGGAGGGGTGCAAATTTTGTTTAATCTAAAAAAGAAAAAAAATGTTACAAATAGTATTTAAATACTATGAACCCCTCTCAGCTAGTTTACTCATACTAGATTCTCTGTAAATATAGCCTTGTGCCAGACAGGTCCTTGTCCTATAAATATCAACAAAGACTAACAACAACGGACATCTTCAAGTATTATAACCTTGCAAACTAATATTCACTTAATAGGTTCAAACCTCACTGGATGTTTTGTTTTTGTAGATCTGAATAACACAAAGCTCAGTTTACTAAACATTGATTACATGGGGGCCTTGATGTAGATCAGCAGTTAGCAAGTTAGTTTATCAGACTGTTACTACTGCAGTGACTTTGATCCTCATTGGGTGTCCCAATATTTCAGCTGAGTAAATATCAATAAGAACCTTGATAACTCATTAACAAAATACTAAATATTCAAGTCAGAAGTGTTTATCTCTGTCTCTCTCTCTCTCTCTCTCTCTCTCTCTCTCTCTCTCTCTCTCTCTCTCTCTCTCTCTCTCTCTCTCTCATTTCACAGTACATTTGAAAGAACAACAAGCCTGAAAAATTCTTGAAATCTCTAGGGCTGGTTTTCTCATAAAGCAGGAAGCTGCAGATCTTTAAGCAACTCTTCATAAAAACCCTTGCTGTTTTTTCTCTTGATTATTAACATCACTGCTTGGCCTAATATGTTGCACTTAATGGATTCATTGAAGTATGAAGACCAATTTTAGGAATATGGTTCTCCTTTTAGCCTCAGGGATAATACCTGACATCATACAGGGAAACCTACAGGAATGGTTACGAAGTGACTGTTACTAATCTTTTTGTTAATACTATCCTATGTTCTTTTTTTATTGTGGCAAATTTATCTAATCATATCTAACAATTTCTGGGATGAGACGTTATCATTATTTACACTATTTGCCGGCTGATTATTGTCCTTATCTTCGTCGTTATCTCAACGTTTTGGCCGGTATCACCAGGTGTATATCGATCCAGGTAACCTATAAGGAATTCTGAATTGAACCCTTTATTTAATACACAGGAATATATTGTTCTCATTCCACTGAGTCCCAGTACACATTGCCTAGCCCAGGGTTTGAACTCACAATTACTAATTACTCTAAGGGTTCAGCTTGATTACTAAAACAAACAAAAAAAATTAGATTCATATTCAGTGTGTGCATATGATGGTCACTTTGTGCCTGTGGCATTCTGCCGTGAGTAGATTTCTGGTTTCACATTAAACAAAACTAAAAAAAGGTCTCAAATGAACCCTTTTACTGGTACATAAGACATCTGTGCAGCTTATGACCCATCATGTATTTTCCCTGAAGCACATGTGCATCGCTATCAGCTTTATTTGAAGCAATATAGATACATGCTGTAAAGACTTCAATGTGGTTTATTTTTATCTTTGTAGAGCTGTTTTATTCCTCTTTCTTACAACAAATTACCATATTGCAAAAAACAAAAAACAAAAACAAAAAGAACTATATTCATGACATTCTTTATATTTTAATAATATTTACCAAAATAAAGCATAATGAATCTTGTTCATTCTTAAATACTGCACCCTTTCCAAATGTTGACAATCCTGGTTTTCTACAGATAACTGAATTGCCATGACTTCTTTGGAAAGATAATGGAGTGTCTTCCCACTGTCATTTCCACAGTTTTGAATTCATAGTAGTCATTCCTCTAGACTGGCTACCTACTAAGGTTAGAGAGCATAGTCTACCCTGCTATTTAACCCGTGTTGAAAAAAGATGGATTCATGTCTTTATGAAAGGCATTGGTGTGTAAGTGAATGCACCAGAGTAGGCCAGAATTTGAACTTCACTTGCTGATTCCACACTCCACTCCAGTAACTGTTGCATTATCTGTACTTCTCTTAATCTTGTATAACAATTTCTAATGTCAAATCTAATAAAAACTTACATGGTATTATGTTAGTGTTTAAATATGGAAATTGGCAATGAATGTATTTACATGGGTAGAAGCTTTATGTGGGTGGGAAGCAGAAAGGTAATTAATATTGAAAAGATGAATGTTTATTATTACATCAAGTATGATAATTATGAGCCTTAACATGAACTGCACAGATCATTATCTGTTGTGTGTGTGTGTGTGGGGGGATTTTTTTGTTCGCCCCGATAAGTTTATAACCAAATGAAGATTGTAATTATGTCTTGTTACCTGCAATTCACACTATAACCAAAAGAACCAGATGAAAGGCAGTTGGCAATGGTTATGAGGAAGAACAATTATGTTTATCTAGGATTGTTAGAGAGAATTTTGAGGTTTCTGTACATTCATGTAATGTCTCAAGATAAGGCATTTATGTAAACTCTCCTTTATTTATTTATATATATATATATATATATATATATATATATATATATATATAATATATATATTTATATATAATCTACACGCACACACACACACACACACACAATGTGGGGGGAACATAGGAATTGACACTGCTGCATGGTTATTGTCATTTTCACATCTCAAACAAGGTCTGGAGATCACTCATGATCTGAAACTGACAGTCACCATGCAGTGTTGATTCCATACTGTCTATATCTAGAAATGTTTTCTCTGATATTGAGCACTATTCCCCTATAAATATAGCAAATTTTTTTTATATATATATATATATAAAAATGTGATAGAGGTTGTAGCAAAGTTTTCAGTTGATCCACTTTCCAAAATATGACCAATCTACATTTCACTTTTATGGCAGATGTTGTGTCAGACTACTGCCCAGTTGCTATCTGTAACAAGACAAAAAAAATGGGTTATTGGCAAGATGGTTACAATCTCTTTTGCCATACTAATACCATCTACCTCCTTCTGATGTCATCTATGCACGCTGAAAGTAGTTTTGGGTGAATATACATAGATTATAGAAAGATGAATTTAATACATTTTGAATAAACCTGAGGCTTTGATGCAGAATACACATTTTTCTCTAGAAATGTTCAATTTCTCAGTATGCAATAGATGTCTTATATCAGTGTAAAGATATAAAGCTTAAAATAACAATGCTCAAAACATTAATGTATTTGTTAACATTTTCTTTTTCAAGCTTAGTGTCTAAAAAATATTTCAGTAAACCTGTTTGAATTGGTTAAAATTAGAAAGAAAACAAGTGAAGCTTTTGTTAATTTAGATTCCATTTCACTTCAGCAGCATTGATTTTTGAAAAAACTTCTTTTTTTTTTTTTATCAAATTGCACACAAATTTGAATTCTTTCTCCCCTTCCATCTGTCCAGATTTTTCATTTTTATGAAGGAATTAGTCTGTGTGTATCTGTGAAATACACACACAATTCCATTTGTAAGTAGGAATTGGTGTGTGCATATGTATATATAAACCATTTCATGCATACAAATGATAGATGTAGATATTCAAGCAGTGTTTTCTATATACAAATAGAGAATATTATATAATGTCATTTATATACAGGGATTAGTGTAGCCAATATGTATACAAATGGTATATCTATATGTTTGTATATTTTTTTGCACAGAAATATAAACTATACACACACACGTCTGTTTATTTTTGTCTGTTTTAAAGTATTTCAATTTGTACCATCTCCTGCCAACTCTTAGTTTTTACAAAATTACGTTTTTTCTCTTCATTAAGCATAACCCATTACTTTAGAAATGTTGCTTAAAATATATTTTTTTCACTATCTTAAAAAAAAAAAATGCAAGTTACGTTAAAATCATTTTTGTTACAAGTAGATGAAGCCACTCTTGAAAATGTTGAACATTCTAAAAATCAGATATTTAATATCACTTGTCACTTTGTTAGTTGTCAGTGTTGTCTTGAAGATAAGTTTCATTAGAGATTCTTTGAAGTTTTCTTTTGTTTTTTTCTTTTTTTTCCCAAATATTTACTGGATATTTATTTTTCTTTTGAGTTAAGATTGAAATGTACTTTGGTCATAGATAAGTAAAATATTTAGTTTCTTTCAAAATACTATCAATGTCTGCTCTGAATATTATTTTGTGCCAATCAGTGGTAAAAAGAATAAAACCATCTAGAATTTAGAAGGAATCCTGTTCTTTCAGGATATTTTAACTTGCTATATATATATATATATATATATATATATATATATATATATATATGTGTGTGTGCATGCATGCATGCATGCATGCATATATATATATATATGTGTGTGTGTGTATATATATATATATATATATATATCTTTCAATGATATAAAAATATTAGTATCTTTTTATGATTTTTATTTTTAATTTCAGTCTTCAATTTTCAGTGTTTGAAAATTTAAATCAACATTCAGAAGTTTTCGCAAGCTTAAATGATTTTATATTTTAAAAAATAAATTTTTTCTTATTTTTGTGTAATTTTAAATTTATTAGGTTTAAAAATAAATCACTTTTTGTGTGGCCACAAGAACTCTTAACTAAAAATATTAATTATGTTTATTTTTACTTTTTGCTTGCAAAAATAAAATTCTGACTTGACTATATTCTAAATTGAGTAAAGTTATTAGTGACTATCTTTAAATTTTATATATATATTTTAAATCTAGTAACAAAAGATTTTTGAAAAAGATAGAAAGAAATATTCTGTAATTTTCTGATGATTATCATAGCAAGAGGTTTTCAGACAATTGATCTTATTTCATTTATGTTTCAGTTGATCCACTCTTTAGTTTTCTTCAGATCTACAGCTGATATTGAAAGAACGATGTTAGGCTTTAGGCTTTTCTCTTCTCTCTCTAGCTTTTACCTCCTCCTTTTTTTATTTTTTTTCTGCCACATATCAAGGGTGGACATAACTAGCAACCCAACTAAAAAAAAAAGATAAAAAACTAAAAATAAAGATGAAAGAGTTTTCACCTTTTGAACTTGACAAGATAATTAGATGTTATAATTTCCCCTAGATTAATCTTTGTTTGAAGAATTTTTTATTTTATTTTATTATCCTTGTTAATTTAGCATTTAAATTTGCAAGGCATTTATTTTTTCCTCTCCCTCTCCGCCCCCCCTCTCTCTATACCTCCCTCCCTCCCTCCTATAGATAATTATGTCACTTGAGAATTACTGATTTTGTAAGTAGGAGGAGATTAATCTTCTGTAGGTTTTTGAAGAGAAATAGGTTATTTTTTGCCAAGATTTCTTCTTTGGCATTGATTTTCTTCCATAATCTATTCAGTTAAATAATGAAATGCATGTAAATTTGTAACAATCACATTTAAGCAGATTCCATTTCACTGTCCAAAATGTGTCATCTTTTCCATAATCAACAATCAAACTACCTCCTCTCTTCCAGAATCAATCAGGATATTATCAAAGACATTTCTTTCTTTGGGTGAAAGTTGTTGCAGAATTAGCATCATATTTGCAACCTGAACACAATGTTTTACTATTTTTACTATTTTTATGAGTGACTTGGTTAAATAGAAGTATATTTAATTAAGCATTTCAAAAGGAAGTAAGATACACACTTTTTTTGTTCTCCATGACTGATTAGTTTATGTTAATTTTATTTCACTATTTGGCTGTCAATATTACTGATTTCCTAAATTCTTTTACTTATTTTTAGTATTGATTACAAAATGTGCTACTGTAAGCTATAAATATTAGTAACTAATTTGATGAATCACTAAGTAACTCATTACCTCCTTTTTACTACCAAAATTCCTTTATAATATGATGCTCACAAACTGAAATTTAAAGATCATGTAAAGAGTTTATATTAAAGTTCTTACAGGTGTAAGTGAATGAAGGAAAGAATTCTTCACGTTGTACTTGAATGTATTTGTGGAATACTTTGCATTAAAAGTAAGGTTTTCTAATGCTATACTGGATTGCTCCATTAGTATCTTTGTTTTCATGGTTTACATACAAGCATCATATTAAAAAAAAAAAAATACCAGTTGTAACATTTAATTTTTTTTTATATCTTATTTCTACTGAATGATTTTTAAAACTTTTAACTAGATTTTCATTTTCTCTTCATTCAAAAAGTTGCATCTTTATTCCAATTTCACACCTCTTAAGCAGTCAGTTTGGTATTTTCAACTTCACATCTCTTAAGCAGTCAATTTGGTATGTGAAATTGAAAGCTTATTAATTTTTTTACAATTTTTAAAAATAATTATATTATTGTAACATTTTATCAGTGCTTTAAATAGAATGTCTTACAATTGTTTAAGTAGTGTAAAAACAAAATAACCTCCATTGAGACATGAATTAGCATTCAGTATTCAAAGAATCTCATTTTACATGGCTGAAACTTGAACCAATTTGGTCATGGAAACCTGTGAGATTTTATTTTGACTTCATGCAACTAGGATTCAAATAACTTAAAATGATTGAATTTTAAAGTTGATTTTAATTGTTATAGCTTATAGGGAAGTATCATCAACACCCCTCTCCTTGAGTTTCTTCACTTATAAGTTCGAGTAAACTTAAACTGTAATCAAAGCAAAAGGAAAAATAGCACATCTGCCAGTTATAAAAAAGATGTTTGTTAACCTAAGTCTTTATTGTGAGAATGTCTGTCTAGTCAGTTCAAAATATGTAGGTACTGTTTACTTTGAAAATGTATAATGCTATGGTCTGGTGTCTGGTATTAAAATGCTTACTACAGCTGTCTTTGGTTCTACTTGCCTCTTCCCTTACAAACAAAACAGCATCCTGTAATCTTAGGTATCTGCTGCTGGTCCACAACTTGGAAAGGTTAGTACAGACCTAATTGTGACCTCTCTCTCTCTCTGTCTGAAAGACTATGCAAGATATGATCATTAACCAACTGGATAGCCTGCCACTCATATCTTGTAAGGCAACGTTGAGAGACTGGCTCTTTGGGGGTGAAATGTAATTAACTACCAGGCTGTATTTGGACACTTTCTGTCTTGCAGAAAGACTTTTTTGCAGATGAACATGGAAAATTATGAAGTAAACAAATTTTGCATTTACTAGTTTTTTATCTATGTATTTGTTTATTTAAAATAAAAAAATTGTTTTTGATAATTTAGTTATGAAGGGAATTAATTCCAAATAGCTATTTACTAAAAATAACTTAGTTTGGAAGCCACAAGTACATGATGAGGATCCAACGCATTACTAACTATTTGCAAGACCAGCTTAACTATTATGCCATAACAATACACCTTACAAAAATAATATAAGATGAATTAACTATAATTTGGCACTCACAGGATATATCAAAAAGTCAAGAGGGACAAAGGGGTCAGCAGCAAGTAACCTATCTAAAAAAGCTTGTGTAAAAGGATGGTAGATCAGGCAGTGGGAAGGATAGTAAAATGCAAATATTGTTAAAAGCTACAAAAGACATGAAGTTGTGGAGAGCCATGATCATCCATGTCCTTGAATGGACCCAGGAAATAAGATATAATTTTACCCAAGTTGTAAGTTTAAAAAACACCTGCTTCCATTTTAAAAAAAAATTTTTTTTATTCTTCATAATGTTACACATTTGTAGGATTTCTTGTTATGATCTAGCATGATCAGTGATTTATTACCTAAAAGCTTGCACTTACAATGTACAATGATTTTGTTACATCATTTTTGCTGAGATTTTCAACATAAAATATTGACAAAAATTATACCAAATTATTGAGGGGAAGAAAAACCCCTCAGATATTTGCATTTGTAAACAAATTCATTCGAAGTGTGTGTATCAAAGTTTTTATCATTTGAATATCTTTGCTGCTTCAACATTACAATTTTATTCCTGTAACAGAAAAATTTGACTTATCTATTTTTGAGTTTGTAAATTTATTTTCATTTGTTTGCTGAATTCTCATGTGATATCATGTGTAAATAGATGAAATTGAATCAATTTATTCTGTTTTCTATTTCACTGGTCTTAAAGTCAATATTCAAGAAATATTGATAAATGAAAATATCTTATGAACATGTTGAATTTAACAATTCAAGTTTTGATAAAGAATTTGGATTACTATACTTAGACATACGAGACTGTCCCCACCTTCATTTTAAAAGGGAGTATTAACAAAAAAAAAAAAACTTAGATATTTCTGTGATTTTTACTTAAAGGTGGAACTTTGGTTGTTTTCATGTCTTTAAACAAAGTTCTTAATATTTTGTATTTATCTGTTTACCTCCACAACACTAGTTTTAAATATTTCTGCTTCGTCCACTTTTGTTTATTACCTATTTTTCTCAAATCTCTTTTTAATGTCAGTAGTTTCATCATATTTTTCCAAGTATTTTAAATTTGTCCTTTGTTTTATCTCTGATCTCTTTTCAGTTGTTTTTTTTGTTTTTAATTCAAATGTGGCATTCAATAACTTTGCATCATCTTTTGTTTTTCTTTTAAGGATATTTTTTTCTTGCAACCCATTTAAAATCTTATATATAATATCAGGAATTATTAAACCTATTTACAATATAACCTACACTTTTGTTGCATAATTAAATTTCATAATAACCAAATAATACTGTATATATTTCTAATTAAAAAGAAGTATTATAACCTGAAATTCAATTGGTATATTTATCATATAAGTACGTCTGAAAATTTGACCAATATCAGTTGGTCAATACCAATTTTATTGTGAAAATATTCATCTATATAATGAAATCTAACTTAAAGCAGTAATTCTATGATCAGTTTATTGTATAATAACAGAAAATCAATCCCCCACTTTATGTCCATTTGAAACTCCTTAATATTTAATGTAAATATATTATGAAAATTTTCTCAACATTTGTTGATTAAATACCAATGAAAACATTGATTTATATAATACAATCTGACATAGTGAATATTTATGACCAATTTATGAAAGTTAGTATTTGGATAAGTTTATCTTACATGGCAATCAGATAATCTACATTTCAAAGGCACACTTCTGTGAAGAGTTTCTCCACTCATGCGTCTCTCTTGCTTTCACTACCTCTTTTTTCCTCTCTCTCATTATCTGCTACACTTTTCTCATTCTCCACTCGACTCATTCATTCAATTTTGCCCCTTCTCGAGACTCTTTGGTTCCTTTTCCTCTACTCTTCTGTCTGTCAACTGGTTTTATTTCCCATCTCTATCTGTCTCCTCCTCTCATTACACCTGTACCCCCAACTTTCCTTGCCCCCCTACCAATAAGCCCCCCCCCCCCTCTCATTTCCCTTTTTCTTATATTTTCGTTCCTGTTATTTCACTGTCAGATCCACTTGCTGGGGTGGGGGTCATAACTGGGGAATTGGATAGAAACCAGATAGTCATAAAACTCACTTTGACAACTGTAAATCTCTCTCTCTCTCTACTCTCCCTGCACTTTTTGTCCTTTCTCTCCCTTTATTTTTCTCTCCTCTTTCTACAAAACCAGATATGGAAGTGCAATCCATAGCCTTCATCCTTATGAGTTTGACATCTGTATTTTGTTTCCTTTTTAATATTAAGCAACTTCAGACCATTTTTCATTTGACTTCAAAGCAAAACTAAAAAGTCACCTATAAATTATTAAGATCCTATAAAAACATGTCTCTGTTAGACTGGATTATTATGTCTCTCTCACTCTCTCTATCTAGTATCTCTTTTGAGTATAAAGAAATTCAGTATATATTCACCTTAGACTGGCATAAATCTTGTTGGCCTATAGATATATTAAATTATTTGTGTCATTCAGATGTGGCATAACTTGACAAGTCAGACCATATTTTTAAACTGAAAAAGCAAGTGGAGAAGCTTTCAGCCCTTGAAATTAGCAATTAAAATTTGTTTTTTTTCTTTTATGGTAATCCACTGCTTATTGTCTGCCTGACTGAAACACAAGAAAATTGAATTCCCTATATATATATATATATATATATATATATATATATATATATATATATATATATGTCATGTGCTTCAAGGCTACAGGCAGACATGGCTAAGAATTTTGAAGTTTTTCAGGATTGTGTTGAGGCTGTAATTTAAAATAACTGTAGACACATTGAATAAATTACATGTTTCAATGTTATCTATAAGGCTTACTTTTCCCTTCGACAACATCGATGACATGGAGAGAGGAGACAAGCTGCATGGGCAACCATCAATCCTTCATAAAACCCTGCCCAGGCCTGTACTCTGGAGAAGACATAACTTTTTGGGCACAAATCCAGGGTCTCTTGAGACTGATGGATGCCACACAAAATAAGGTTGATTAATGTAGTTTTTTTTATTGATAGACTTATTTAAACATAATAAGCCAGTTTTGAAGGTTGCAGTAATATTATAAATTTTTCTTTCCTACCTTCTCTGTGTGTGTGTGTGTAACATGGTGCACAGATACATGAAAACCATTGGCAGAAGTGATCATCCATATGTAAAAAAAAAAAAAAAAAAAAAATCATTATGGGTCCCATGCTTGTAAAATATATATTCTATAGACACTGCAATAAATGAAATTGGGATTTGTTCATAAATTTTAACTTAACTTGAAAGTACTTGTTTTTTTCTTTATTTTTTCATGAAAAATCTTTTGGGATAATTTATATAGACATTAGTTAAGATAAAAACTTTTTGTCATGTCTAAATAAAATGTAATTAAATGTTTTATTTTTGGGATTATTTAGATAATTATTCTTATTTTAAATCCATCATTGTGACTAATTTATTCTCTAGCCATCTTCAGGTGTCTTGTACTTGGTAGTTTCTGAATCTTGCTCACTTAGAACTGATTCAAAGATTACTGGATTAAACATACACCAGAGTGAAAATTAGACTATACAACACACTTGGCCATTTTCCTGAAAAGGGGTGAAATTAACTAATAAAATTTAATTTAATTTTCATAGGGAAGAGATTAAAAAATTGGTGCTATATGTCCTTTCTTTTATTGTCAAATCATTAATCTGCATTCAACATTTTTCTTGCTAGTTTAATTTGATTTTCAGTTTAAAGACTTGCTTTGTAGTTGTAAAGTAATTGGCCATTGTTAAACGTAATTGGCTGAAATGTCCAAACAGATTTGACAAAGTTTGCAATAAACAAGATAAAGAAAAGAGCAGGGCAAGAATAATGTTGAGCAAATATATGCGATACGAAACAGCAGTGATAAGACAAAAGGTTGACGAACTAAGAATGGTGTCAATGCACAAAAGTGGGTACAGACAAGTGATCACAGCATTCTGGCTTCAAGACAAGAAAGAACAGAACTAAGTCTGAAACCGGGTGGCCTATCTTATTACCTAAGAAATCCCAGCATGCATCTGTGTGTTTTGCCTATAAATTTGGGAAGGTGGAGGTTTTTGCAGTCGTCCATATATACATATATATATATATATATAATATACACACACACACACACATATATATAGTACCACAGAAGTCATTAATTGGTTTAGAGCTATTAGCAACAAAAGCAGCTACTTTTTTATCCAGTTTGATATTGTGGATTTTTACCCTTCCATCTCCAAAGATCTCTTTACCATGGCTTTGGGACTTACCAAAGAATATTCTAACATCTCCAGTGAAGAGATAAATATAATAATTAACTGTAGAAGAACCATTGATTTTTAAATAAAACAAACTTTTCTGCTGTTTTGACTTTAATATTACTTGTAGCACTTTTTGTTGCATTCCAGAGATCACACAAAATAATATCTTGTTCAAAAGCTTAGTTCCTGATAAATAAAACAATTACTCAACTTTGAAAGGATGTCAGATGTTACTTTAATTCCACACTAAGCTTTACTGTTGAGAAATCAGTTTTCATATCCATCTTGTTGTTATATTTATCTAAAGGTGGTAGTTTGATTGCTTTCATGCCTTTAAGCAATGTTCTTGATATTCTGTATCTTTTCTCTCAGCTTACAGCGCTGCCACCAACTTCAAATATTTTTTTTGTTGATCAATCTCCTTTTCTTGTTTACTCACACGCCTGAATTCTCTCTCTCTCTCTTCTTTTTTTTTCTTTTTGTGACATTATTAAAGCCAAAATTGGTTTTTATCTTGACAATGTTTTCATTTTTTTTTTCTTTTTAATTGTTCGATAATCTTTTTGATAGAAATTTCCAACATAGTGATCACATCATTCAATAAGTTTACAATAATATCTCTTTTGGGGTTATATATTTATGACCCATAAGAATCTATATGTTTGAAATCATAAAATATCAATAACAATATTATATACATTTTTCAATATAATGAACAATTCTCAATTTGCATAATAGCATCTCTACCACCAAATATATTATTATAGATATTTGTAATAAAAATAGATTATAAACTGAAATTTGTGGTATATTTATCATAAATATAGGTTATTCTACAAACATTGGTTGGTTTATACCAATTTTATAGTGAATGTCAATGTTGACTTACATAAAATATATGTCTGAGAATGGATTATAAGATGGAATTCTATTAAGTTATTTCCTCTCAAAATATCAATCTGTCACTATCTCATTTTTGTCTGTGTTCACTACAGGACCAAGGACTTTTAAAGTTTGTCAGATTTTGGTGCTAATGGGCCTTAACCTCCCATGCTTGGAAAATAATTCCAGTAAGTTAGCATTCTCTTAGACTGGCTGCTCTCCCAAGAGTAAAGACCTTAATCTGATCAGGTATTTAACATCTCTTAAATAAGTGTGGATCAAAGTCTGACACAGATATTAACTGAATTTTGATCTGAAATTTCCAATATATAATGTTTGATATTCACCACTGAATTGAAGGAATTGTATGTTGGAAAATATTGTGCAAAATAAATGCTTTTTCATCATCAGGCTGTAGAGTTAGAAAGAAAAGCTGGTGCTTGAGTAAATAATTCTATCATCTTCAATGTGTTCACCTCGTAAAAACTGAAATCCAATTCTAAACTCTTTACTGTAATAATCACACACACATACACACACACACACACACACACACACACACACACACACTTTGTTTCAATTCTTTGCTTTCTGCTGATCCCTAAAATCATTTAAAAGTTATTCACAAGCAAGCTTTCTTTAAATGACTTTTTGTCTTTAGATCCTGAGTTGGGAAGAGACAAACATAAGAGATTTGAGACACCCCAACCTTTATTTAACTCACCACCTACATTTGTCCCACTTTTCCTATCTCTCTTCTTTTTTTTTTTTTTTTTTTTTTTTTTTTTTATTGTCTTGTTCAGATGTCAAAATTTCACCTCCTTTTATTTATTCATTTATTTTTCCATTTGGTTGTCTCCCTGTATTATTTTGGTTCTTCATCTTACAGTCTGGCCTTTTTGCTTTATCTGCAATTTCCTAAGTAGAATTAAACTGTCCACTTGATATTCTTTGTTTGCTAATCACCCCATATTGTTATTTTATTTTTGGTTCAATAAAAACCAGGAAGAGCCTAGGGAGAAATTTATTAAAAGTGATTATCCGAATAATTGTCAAAATGGCTGGCTCCATGAGAAGCCCAGCTCTATGGAAAATAAGTCGCCATATTTATGGATTTTCTCTTTCCTGCAACTGATAAAGAACACATCATTGCTAAATAATCAACTTTTTTTTCTTTCTTTTCTTTCATTAATGACCAATTGCAAGAAAATATACATTTATTTTTTGGTAAAATATTGCTTAGCATTTTTCACAAATCTTTAATTTAAATCACTGTTTGTATTCATAAAAAATAGTCACAATTGTTTATATTTTGTGTCTGGAGAAACTGTTTAAAAATGCACTAAAACGCAAAATATTTTATGTGTTTTCCTTTTGTTAAGAATGATAAACTTCTATCTTTCTTTTTGTGTATAGAATTTTGTAGTTCTCCAAGCTATGGTGCTTATTTATATGAAGAATTTATTTTTCTCTCTGTACCATAATTATATGCAGAGAATTCGATTAACTGAAAATTCTCATTAAAATTTAAGAAAACATTATTTTGAAGATGAGCAATAAGAAATTTTTCTTTCTTTCTAAACCTTTTTATAGAGACAGTCAATGTCTAAAGAAAATTTAGAAAACAATTTTCTGGAGTTCTAGACAGTTTTCATTAGTATATATATTAAGACTAGTGTCTTCAGCTTTATTCTTAAGACATTGTCTCAGCAGATAAATTCTTTAGCCTTCTCCAGTGTATGATGTACTTGTTTGCTAGAATTCACTTCCTACTTTTATGTTTTTTTTGTCTTTCAAGATGACACATGTATTGGATTTAATATTGTGTTAACTAGATCTAAAAGTTATACCTACAAGCCACTAATGTTTGATTTCATAATGCTCCTATATTTTAATGATTATTCTTGTTTGCCTTGACATCGTCCTGAGGATAATGTAAATCCAAACATTATGTAATGTCTAAGTGGTACTGACTTAAGGTCTTGTTACTAACATGCTTTGACAATATTAATAGATAAGCCATTCTCACCCACATTGATAACAATTAAAACATTTTAGCATGTAAAACACACAAGTATAAGACATTATAGAATTAAGTTTTTACTTTTTCTCCTAAATGTTATCAAACATGCATTCAATTAAAATGACTGCAGATATTTCCTTTTGTTTGCAGGTGTTTGAGTATGTTGTGTTGATAAGCAAAAATGTTTTTATTGAATTTGTTTGCTTGTTGGTAATTAAAATTAAATTGAGAAAGGAAAAAGTTGATCTTTAATCTAGTCGGTCGATCGAAGCAGAAAAAGAAAGAAATACCGACCATCTTGAATTCTTAAGAAAATGTCATTATCAAAAAGATAGGTTTGGCTGCATAAGTATTACTTGTGTTTAATTATGTTGTTTGTAAGATGATTTTCATATCAGTTAATGTACTTGTGCATTTGTGTGTGTGTGTATATATATATATATATATATAATATGTAAAAGACAATGGGAAAACTGTAATAGTTGCTGACGCGTTTTGTCCAATGTGGACTTTCTCAAGGCAAAACAAAATGAATTTATTAAACAAAGTAACTAATAATTACAAAAATTAACTTTGTTTAATAAATTAATTTTGTTTTTTCCTTGAGGAAGTCCACATCGGATGAAACGCATTGGCAACTATTAGAGTTTTCCTATTGTCTTTTACATTTATAAATATTGTCTTTTTCTACAGGTTAACTCTGAGAAATTTTTCATATATATATATATATATATATATATATATATATATATAAATGGTGGTTGAACATTAACATATTATTTAAGATACCAAGACAGAGCTTCAGTTTTCTGAAGTTCTGACATCAGATATTTCTACACATTTTTCTGGCAATTAGCAAAGATATATAAGAGGATGTTACATTGTCAGAAATAAGACACTCAACGCCACACTTGTAGGAAGGGTGGGTGGTTTTTAAATAAGACTTGGTTTTACATAATTACATTCTTTATTTGAAGAATTCTCAAGTCTTTTGCACAAGTTGTGATTCAGAATTGGCCATTTCTTCTTCCAATTTAATCACTGGAATGGTAACATTTTCGCAAAGGTGAAGTACATGCCCCAAGATCTTCTTTCTCCGTCCTCCATCATTAAAATCTATACACCACTCTTGCATGTATGTGCATATATGAAAACAAGGAATCTTATTATTCCAATAGTATTACTGTTCTTTGTCTATATTTTTCACCTTCAGTCATTTATTGATAAAAGTTCTTGATGTCTTTACCTTCTGTAGATGAAGTAATATGAGAATATGGTTCAGTATCTGCGCCCAAGAATAATCGTAAATGCAGAAGCAGTGGATAAGAAATATTCCATTTTTCCAAACAGAGATGCACTCTTGTCCCTTAATGCTATACATTTTTTTAAAACTCTATTCAGAAGACTTACATTTGGTACATGTATAGATTTATTTATCTAGGCATGACTGTGTGTATACATGCACACATACATTCACATGCCTAGATTTAAATCTACTTGCTTATGGTAGATTAGTAATAGAAAAGGTACAATTTAAGTATGAATGAAACTTGCACTATGCTATTGACCTTTCTGGAAACTGCAGTTAGCATGAATTATTGTTAGTATTTCAGTTACCTTTGGATAGTGAAAACATTACTGAATTAAGCACATCAGTAGCCAAAAATAAGTTGTTTTTTTTTTTGTTTTTTTTTTTTTTTCCCCCATATTTTTCATAGGAGTCTCCTTCACTCCCAGATAAATAATAGTAATAATTATATACATGCACACACAGTTCCTTCCAAAAGTATTGGAATGGCAAGGCCAATTCCTTTGTTTTTGTTGTTCAATGAAGATATTTGAGTTCATCAAAAGATCTGTGCTTCTGCATAATTTTAGATGCCTACACACTTAACAGCATTATATATGAAAGTTTTAGTTTCATTTACACTTCTTGCATCAATTCCTGACCATTGATAATCCCTTCTTTTGTTTTTTCCATTTTATAACTCACAGATTGAGTTCAAAAACCTATTGTAGGTTTTAAAAGAAAAATCATTTCCCACTACGACAGAAAATAAAGTAGTATTAGTAAAGTAAATGATCACTAGTAACAAAAGTTAAGCATCTTTCTCATTTTACCATTAGTAGTAGTGAAATCGATCCTCACTAAGATCCCATTATTTGTGGCCTTGTGCCAATATTAAGCTATATAAAAGTAAATAATAATACTAAACATAAGTGAAAACTTTTTCTCCACCTTACTGACAAATTTTACTATGCCAATATATAAAATGTGTGTCAGAGAGAGTGAAGGCCCAGTCTGTCCTGCTATTTATCCATAGCTAGGGAGCAGAAGACTTGGATTTGTACCTTTCCTAGGGGTATTTGAGCATAAGTGAATATAACAAACATGGCTGGAATTCAAACTCTCTTCTCTGATTTCTCATTCCACTATACCACTGCACATCCTTGGTTGTCAACCAGTCTAGAAGAAGGAAACTCTTAATTCAAACCAGTCTGGATAGGATTGGACTCCTTCAGGCTATCTTGCTCAAGACACACCACTGTTGCTGCAACAGCACATGGTACCCCTACAAACCTAATGGCTTACAGAACCTGTGAGAATCAATGGAAGTGTTGACATTTGTTTATAGATACTAATGCAGATATTGTTCTTATACCTTAAGGTATTGAATGTATATGCTATCCAGAAAAAGTGTACAATTCTGAATAGATTTTTTTTTTTACCAATATATTTGCAAATACTCCAATATGTATATAAAACTTTAAAATATATGTAGATTAGCTACAAAATGTATGTCAGTTGCTAACATTACTACAAAGGAAAGGAGGAGAATAAAAAAAGTCATTTTGATGTCTGTAATAAATCTTCAACTAATGCAGTCAGGTAACCAAGGGAAAAATTTCTTACAGCTTCAAATATAAAACTCATAAAAATTAGGGAAAAGTGACAAATAGAATAACAATTATGCTATAGCTGCTTTTACTACTACTACTACTGCTGCTACTGCTACTTGCTATTGATTTAATATTTCAAATAAAACAGAATAAATTGGTGACAGAGGTGGGGGATAGGTAGGTTTACTGGAAGCTTGATTGAATTAAGGTTTGGATTTTTTTTTTTTCCAAAAGAAAAATAGAAGTTTGGAAATGATAACATTTTTGGAAGAGGTTAGCATTATTATCAAAATGTCTTACCTTCTCCCCTCCATCTACAATGACTACCCACTTTCTGATTTTCTAGATTCTCTCTGATTTCAGTTTTGTATTATTTCTTCAACGTTTTCTCCATATGAAAGATCTCCTTTTCTATATAGTTTTATAAAGATTTCTGTGAAATTACTTCCTTTTCTTGTAAGCATAGGCACATTTTACGTCAGGCATAGGTAACCTTTTATGAATTGGGGGTCAGATCAGATATAGCTCATCATAAGTTGGGCAGTACTATTAACAAGATTCAAGGTAATTTTTTTTTTTTGTTAAATTCCTTGGCTATTTTAATTATATAAGCCTATACACATCTGCCTTAGAAATGAGTATTTTTCTTTTTTTCCAAGATTTTTCTATAATTAAAAGTTGAAGTCTTGGTATATTATCACTGAAGATAGCTGTGATTTGTTACAAAATTATTCATTTAACTATTATTTTTTTTAAAATAAAAAATATATTTCTTCTCCAGAGAAAGAGCTGTGAATGTTTCCTATTTCTTAAGCAAAAGATGTTTACACATAGGGTCTTCCTTAGAGAAAATTGTTAACAGTTTAAAATGCTGAAAATGTTACCTTCAACAAAAGCTTACAAAACTCAAAAACATATTTAGTCATTGTTTATGTATGAGTGAACATGTGAGAACTAAAACCAAATTGAAATAAATGTTATTTTCCTTATGAAATTACGCATGTCATCCGGAAAGCAAAAAGTGACGGGTGCCATTTGTCCATGATTGTTTTACGTGTATTTTACTAAAAGATCTATCTGTAATCAAAGCAACTACAATAAAAAATAAACTTTGATGATATGCCAGAGATTTCCCTTGAAACCTTGACACTTGACCCAATACACTGAACAATGTTAATTTATCATTCCAATTTAATCTTTTCACTTTTTATTTTAAAGTAGATCAAGAAATTCTTATGAGTTTCATTTTGCATGAATTTGGTCTATAAAGTAAAAATTACTTAAATATTTTATAAGATCATTAAATAGTTATCTTGATAACTTGAAAAAATAGCATTCTTTGTTTTCATTGGACTCTATTAGTTTAAATAATTTTATTGTTTTTTAATATTCTCATAGGATGCAGGATAAAATAAATCTTGGAATCATCCTTATAGAGCGCATTCACGCAAGATTCAATTATTTCTCTGCTTTAGGTAAAAATGCTCTATTAGAAGTCTATAGGAAATGATTAACATTTTATGACTTTTCAATCATGTCACCCCAAGCAAAGTAATAAAGCCACTAAGGCGCAAGTGGTTAGTGAATACAAGGAAAAGAAACATTGAGGAAGGAGAACAGTAAAAGAATGGGAACTAAGATAATTGATACTGCATTTAATTTTTTGGAGAGCAAGAAGCCGGAAGAAAGTTTCACAAGCGGGAAATATGGGGACAAACCATTAGCATAGAATTTATGGTTACATCTATCCATTTCAACTATAAAAGATGAGACCTTGCTGCCATCTAGTACTGCACTTAGATTCATAGAGTCTAGGTACCAAAGCAGAAAGCTTGTCAGAATAATTAACATGAAAATATTCATAGAAAAGGCACAGAGAAGCTACCTTGTAGACATGAATAAGAAACTGATAAGTAATAGTAAATGGAAGACTAACTGGGACTGAACCCTGCAGTTGATTGGTTGCCAAATATTTAAGGATTTAATGTTTATCCCTTTTAGTCTGTCATTTGTAGATTACAAAATCTGCAAAATGAAATGTATATCCACTTTAAATTTGATAGTGATTCAGTCTCACCAAAAGATGACATTTGTTTTATTTATAGGAATGAAAATAGCTTTGAAAAATGTTCGTGTTTTTGTTTTATTATATTTTTTTTATGGTTTAAAATATCAGTTGCTGAAGTAGTTATATCCTTACATGATAAGTGTATGAATTTTCTCTCTGGACCTGTTGAATAAAAGTGTTGGTTAAACAAATCTCATTTGTCTGGTGCTCGTGAGTTTAATACCTGAGTTGAGTAATGCAAGAAGTTTTATCTACATGGATAAATTAACTAGGAAGAATTAACTGGTATGTCTTTTTAGCATGAACAGCAAAATGAAAACCATTTACACAAATTTAATCAGTAAAGGGTTCATTTTGAAATTCCAGAAAGGTAACAGAATACAATGCAAAAGGATAGAGCTGCCAAAACATAACAACCAAATGAGGATATTAGTCTGAACAAATTAGTGTTATATTAATAATAATAATCATAAAATCTTCTTTGCCCCATTAAGTAAGGATTTAAGCATGATTCTTATGCATACATGTTTTATTCTTATTGACTAACTTTGTTTCTTTCTTTCTCTTGCAGGTAAGTTCATCTGATAATGAGGCAAATACTTTTTGGTAACTATAAACATTTTGGTTTTGCTGTATCTAAATTCTGAGTTTCACTTTAAATGACATGATTCAGTTCTCCTACTTTGGCTTGTCAAAATAGGATTTGTTTGCTTCTTGTTTGCAATTGTGTGCAAGCAGTATGAAATCTGGAGAGTAGGATCAAATATGGCCCAAAGGCAGTACATCAATTGAATAATAATTTTTTTTTATTTTTGTTCCTTATTTTCTCTTCAACTCTGTACCTTCCAAGAGAATAATGTTATTTAAATTCAGTATCTTTTATAAAAGTTCCAAGTTTAAGAAATGGTTCCCCTATTTGTCAGATAATATTTCACCCTAGCTCTTGACAAAAATTACAGAGGAATCAAGAAGCCACACTTGGTTTTAAGTTGTCACATTTCCTGCTGCATGTGTCTTGTTTGTGTGTAATCAATGATGAAATTAAAAAGGAACTGTCATTTTGATATTATTAGTAAAAGATATAAAGCCTTAGATGATAGTTCTATGTGCACCACTGCTTTAGAAAGTAGCTTGGTTATATTAGGCACATAAGTGAAAAAAAAAAGAAAATTAGACAGTCTTAGTACAATTCACTACTAAGCACAAAGAAAATGATTTTGAAATAAATGATAGGCAATGAAAAGTGGATGTTTACAACAACATGGAGCACAAGATGATGGAGCAAAGAAAATGAACCACTGTTTACTGCAAAAAGGCTGTTTTCATACAAAAATGATGCTGTATTTATAGTAGGACTGGAGGATTCTTCTACTCTGGGTTCCTTTTAAAAGAACTAAATGTTTCAGTTGAAGAAGTGCTGCTCCCAGTGAGGTCCGTTGAAGACGGCAATCATTGAAAAGTGTCAAAAATCAATTAAGAGAAACTCCATAACATAGAATTAGAATAAAATTAGATTGCTTTTTATTTTTATTTCAGGTGACCATGCAAAAATTGTCAGACTGGAAAGTTTTCACTCGTCTGTCATCTTCTCCGCATCATCATCTGCATATTTATATCTTCATATGTTGCACATTCACATCTTCTCCATATGTTTCACTTTCACATTTTGCACTTTCACATATTCTCCATTCATACATATCATCTTCTCCAGATGTTGCACCTTCACATCTTCTGCCACCTTGCACCTTCACAGTTTCTCCATATCTTGCACCTTCACATCATATTTTACCATCATCTCCAGATGTTGCACCTTCACATCTTCTGCCACCTTGCACCTTCACAGTTTCTCCATATCTTGCACCTTCACACCATATTTTACCATCATCTCCAGATGTTGCACCTTCACATCTTCTGCCACCTTGCACCTTCACAGTTTCTCCATATCTTGCACCTTCACACCATATTTTACCATCATCTCCAGATGTTGCACCTTCACATCTTCTGCCACCTTGCACCTTCACAGTTTCTCCATATCTTGCACCTTCACATCATATTTTACCATCATCTCCAGATGTTGCACCTTCATATTATCTTCTGCTATCACTCCAGATCTTGCATCTCTACATCTTCTTCATGTGTTACACCTTCGCATATAAGCAGATAACTTTGGGGAGCAAGATCATCTCCAGATGAAGAACTGAAAGTGCAAGATGTGGAGAAGAAGTGAAAGTGCAACATCCACTTCAGATGTTGCACCTTTGCATCATCATCTCCAGATGTTGTACATTCACATATTCTGTCATCATCTCCAAATGTTTCACTTTCACATCTCCCCTACATACTGCACTTTAACACCTTCTCCATACATGCATATCATTTTCTCTAGATGTTGCACATTCGCATCATCTTCTGCCATCTTCTCCACCATTTTCACTTTCACATCTTCTCTATGCATACATAGATATGTACAATTTCTCCAGTTGTTGCATCTTCACATCATCTTTTACCATCTTCTCCACATCTTGTACTTTCATACTTTCTATATTTGTAAAAAATGACATGGTAGACAATGGGTGTAACAGCTTTTTGTGTCTACTGACTTGGTGGGTAATGTAAATATAAAATATTGGTTTGTCCAAGTGCTTGCTCACTTAGTTCCTTCTCCATCATGGCATTCCAGTTACAAGATATTGAGCAGTGTAAGAAATGGACATGATCAGCTTCAGCTAGAATTGGAACTCTAGTGTATTGATAGCATTTGCTATAGTAGTAAACGTTACACAGCTCTGCATTGACATTGTAAAGATTAATTGAACATTTATTTTAAATTTTGTATACTTGTTATCAGTTCATTTTAATGTCTTTTTGCAAAGGCATAAACTCAAACTTCCATAGGTTTTGTCTCATTGCCTGTATCAGTAGATATAGAAAAAGGAATTATTTATCAATTTCATATACCTTGCTATAATTCAGAGAACACAGTGCTATTATATGGCGCCAAAGCATAGTCTCAGCAACACCCTCACTTTCTATGTCCATGGCTTAGTCTCACATCCTCAAGACCCTCAGTGGGAGTGCACTGGTCTAATCTTGTGTCCAATGAGGAACTCCGCCTGAGGACCAACTGGCTGAGCATTTTCTGTGCCATTTCACCCCAGCCATCTACAAAATGGCGATGAACATGCAGCTGCTGGAAGGACGTTGTCCACCAGGACCTCTATCAGATCAGTCATGCACTGGAGGATGTTCCAACACTCTGCCAAGACCATGAGAGCTGGAGGGACAAGGTAGTTCTCATCAGCTCGACCCATTCCTGGCACATGATGATGATGATGATGCTGTTGCTGTTATAATAATAATAATAAAAACTAATTCTCAGCAAAAAAATCTTTTTTAATCTTTCTCTTCTCTGACCTCCTCAAGATAATTGAGATGATATTCAGAATTGAGTAGTCAGTTTATCAAAACTTTCTAGATTTTCAAATGGTATTGTATGAAAAAGCATATATATATATATATATATATATGTATATATATATATATTGTAGATTTTGCATATATAGAGCAGCAAGACAAGAAAGAAAAAGTTTAGTCTGACACTGTCACAATTTCTCAATTTGATTTGAGTCAAAGCTGTAAATGGTCTCTGCAGGTGGGGCTGTTGGTTTGTGAGAGAGGTTTGCACTCTAAGAATTAGTTACTCTTTCTGCACCCATTGATCGGATTTATTCTACAGAGAATCTCATCAATCATTAAGCCAACTTAATGCTCCTCTTTTGCACAATGGAGACCAACTAGCAGTTAAGTGATTTCTGAAGATCTTCCTTATCAGAACTGAAAGAAAAAAAATCTTTTTTTTTCTTTTTCTTTTTTTCATCCATATCATCTACCAAAACAAATCACTAGCAGTAAAAATGTAGTTTTGAAAAGGTTGATAAATTCATAAAATATGAAATCTTTTATGTTAAAAAGAAAATGCTTTGAAAAGTTTGATCTTTGTTTGCAAGAAGAAGGAATGTGGTGCAGTGGATGATTCCCTGCTCTGTTAAAAGTAATGGATTGCAGAAATAAAAACAAATATAGGCAGGTAATGAGTAGGAAGAGGAAAATGTTTAGGAAGTTTTGGAACTGGCATCAAAAGGCTTTTGGATATCACTTGGCCCAATATGATATTGGGATTTTTGTTTTTGCTTTTCTTTTTCCCACTCTCCTTAAGTGGTTCTTTGAAGAAAACACAAGATTCTACACTGAAATAGAGGATTTTTTTTCCTCCTCTTTAAGTTACCTTTACCACTTAGATCTCAATATGTCTGTCAGCAGGTTGAATTCTGAGAGGGAGTCAGCCTTTTTCAAATTTAACTGGCACAACACCAGGGGTAAGCGCATAAGATAGTCATGTTCCCTTCTGGGGAGTTGGGTGCTTTATATCTGATCTTTTCATATTTAAACATTATCTTACTATATGGTGGAGTAATGGATAACAGCTTGGATTGAGGAATCAGAGAGCCGAGTTCGAATCCCAGTTGAATCCTTTACATTCACTTGTGCGCTAATATCCTTGGGAAAGGTATGAATTCTCTTCTCCCCACAAGCTATGGGTAAATAGCAAGGACAAACCAGGTTCTATAGTCTTGGATGGTAACTGGCCTACCGTAGAAAGAAATGGCAACCTTTGTGTGTGTGTGTGGGTGTTTGGTGGTGATCTGCCTCGTCAGTCATGTATCAAAACATACATGATTGTCTAAGCATGTATCATGCATGGCACATAACTGATTGAGATATATATATATGTATGTATGTATATGTAAAATCAGATGTAAAATAACTATCCACATATTCACATTGTTTTTTTACACACACACACACACACACACACACACACGTGTGTGCATGAAGAAAAAAAAACAGAATGTGGATAATTATTTTACATCCGAGATGTGTGTGTGTGTGTGTTTTTCTTCATAAGGGGAATTGAGCTTTGCCTTGCTTTAAAGTTCTTTGTGACTGAGCGATCTAAAAGCATGCTGGATTATACAATGTTTTCCCTTGTGTAAGGAGGACATAGGTTCAAACCCTGCCAAAGATCACATTTTCTTTATTATAGGCTCTTAAAAAAAAAAAAAAAATCAGTCACAAGATGTCAATCTCTAAAACAAAAAACAGACATCTACTCAAACACATCTAAGATATAAGGTTTATAGTAATGAGAAACATGTTTGATGTTTGTTCGTGTAATTGATGTGCTGAACAAAATCCTAATTTTAGTTGAGTTTGTTCCATTTGGTTTTATGAAAAATCTTTTGGGAAGGTATGAATTCATCTCTTCTCTTAGATATGGGTTAAATAGGTTGGGCAAACTGGGCTCATAAGACTCGGGGGACAACCAATCTAAGAGAAGTACAACTTTAAATTAAAAGCCAACAGCTGAAGCTGCCATCAGTCATCTTGAGCATCCCCATCACTATTATTGTAGTTGATGCTCAGAGATTTGTTCGTGTTATACAAATATCTCCCCAAGTTATAGGTACTTTCTTAATTAAAAAAAAAAATGTGTTTTTATTTATATTATATATATATATATATATATATATATATATAATATAATATAATATATATATATATATATATATATATATATATATATATATATATCACACATTTTGTGTACCAAATTCATTCCGTCCTGGGTAAGACATTAAACTACATCTGCATCTTGGGTAAGATGATAAACTACGTCCAGCAGCAAGGCCTCTGATCAGAAGGTTTTGAGGAGTGTGGAACCACCCCTTAATTGCTGGTGTTCCCAGGTCCACCCTGACCTGGGTTGGTAACACCTGTTAGGGTCCCAGCTATGGGCAAATAGTTAACTATTACCAGCAATACTTTTTTGAAAGAAATTATTACCAGCAATACAATTTTGAAGGAAAAATATTACCAGAAACAGATTTTTGACAATACAAAATATTACCAGCAATAAAAAATGTTGTCAGCATTAAATAACCCATTGAGGTTGATATGTTGTAAAACAAAATAAACCAAACCAATCATATTCTGTTCATATGAATCTATCCTAAAAATGTTGTCTGCATTAAATAACCCATTGAGGTTTGATATGCCGTAAAACAAAATAAACCAAACCAAAATCATTATTCTTCTGCTGACATCGAAATCGTATTCCATACACCATTGAATAATTGTTTATTATTCAGGAAGAATTGACCACACCCAAGGAAAGGCATCGCAACAAAGCTTTTGATATGTTATAAGTAGAATAAAATTGCTTAAATGTCATATTTTTTCTTTTTTTTTTTTTTTTTTTTTTTTAAATTATTAGTTAATTATAAAAATCTTACATGTAAATACCTGAGCATTAACAGCAATTTGTTTAGGAATTGTACATAAAATCCACATAAATGTTTATCTCTTTAAATTGGAGCAAAAAAAAAAGTATTTAATGACGAATAACATAGCTATGGCACTCAAAGTATGTAATGAAAGATTAGAGATAAGGTGTGGGGGGGGGGGAGTATTGCCCAAATACAAATGTGTTTATGTTAAACACACAGGTTTGCAAATTGGCTAAATATCACCTGTCAGAATTTTTTTTATTTTCTTTGTTCACCTTTTAACCTGAAGTAGTTGTTAATCTTTCTTTTAGATCAGCTGATGTTGCCAAGTATTTGTCACATCTTTTTTCATTTCTATAGACAACTTTGTCAAAATGAAATTTGGTATGACATGACTTGTGAAAGTGACATTTTGTTACAAAAGTCAGGTTTATAATGAGCAATATTTCAACCCAAATTTTCCACTAATAGGTTTAGTAGGATGATGATCAACTGGCATCTTAGTCTCAAGAGGGAATAATTTCATTAATTCAAATTGATCAGTACAAACGAATTCAACAGAAATAATCATTTTATGCACCGATTTTCAATCTGTTTTTGTAAGTGCATTATAAATTTTGTATCCAAGGAGGATTTAGAGTGCAATTATTTGCACTTTAAATCCTCAAATTTTTAACCAAATTTTGGAGAATTCTTTTAGTCTTATTTCTTTCATCTACATATTACCTTAAAAGGATAAAATTGATTTTATCTTTATTTAGTTGTGTATTTAACTACATCCAGCAGCAAGGCCTCTAGCCTGTAGGTTTTGAGGAGCATGGAACCACCTCTTAATTGCTGTGGTTCCCAGGTCCACTCTGACCAAGGGTAGTAGCACCTGTTAGGATCCCAGGTTTGGGCAAATAGAGAACCCCCAAACTGTAGTCAAAACATGAAAATATTACAAAAAAAAAATACCAATACATTTTCATAGAAAAAAAAAAAAAATTACCAGCAATACATTTTTTGGGAAAAAAAAATTACCAACAAAGCTCACGAGAATAAAATTTGGGGCTTGTAGCAGCACTTGATACATTGCACAAAAGGGGTGTCATAGAAGATTGTATTTCTGTGGGATGCTCTGGCCAACTAAGCAATTTTTTCCTTGCCCGCACACATATGGATACTTCATAAGGAGTTGATATACTGTTAAACAAACCAAACCAGTTCTGTTTTATTTTTTTTCTTGAAGTTTATTGGTCAACTTAAAATGCAGGATACCAATTTGATGTTTGAAATTAAACCATAAGCCTTATTTCTAAGCCATAGTCTGTAATCCTGAGCTTTTCCAAACAGTTTCTGTTCTTATGAGAATAGAAATATTCCTCTCCCACTAAATATTCCTTCTCCATCTCCCCCTTTTATATTTTACTCTGAAACTGAATATTCATTTCTCTTTCTATCTGTATTTTCTCCTGTGTCACTTTTTTCTTCTTCTACACTGTTGCTTGCCTTTTGCTTTATATAAACTGACACTGGCAACTGATTTCTATTCTATTGACATGAACTCCATCTGACGTGTTGCTGATCAGAAATGCCTCTAAAATCCCACCCCCAGTTTTTAATCTTCCCATTTTTAGCATGTTAGATTTATTTGCTTCTCAAAATATGCGTTATATCTTCTCTTAAGTTTTCAGGCATTGCAATCATTTAAATATAATAATAGGTGAAAGATGACACTTGCTAATCTTGAGTGGCTCCAGATTCTGAAAAAGCATAAAAAATTGTCTCTCTTTTTTCTTTCTTTTTCTTTTCTTTTTTTTTCCTCTCTTTTTTTTAAGCATATTTATTGTAAGTTTGCTCTGATCTCTTCTCAACTGCACAACCTTTTCTCTTTTTGGAAAATAAACTTTCTAAGTTTATATTATATTGATGATAATAATGGTAAAGATTTGAGAGAGTTGCTGACACTTGATCTGCAATAATATTGTATGGTATCAACATTAAGATGCACAACAACAACAACAATAAGGATAATAGTTGAATGGTCACTGTACAATTGATTATTATTGCCTTTTTTCTTATTTTTAGGAGGAATGAATGAATATGATAGCATCAGCAGAGATCATTTACTAGTAATGTATCCATGTTTAGATAGAAAATCTTTGCATCAGATAATCAGCCTTATATAAACAGCAACTATTTAACCAGAAAAAAAAAAATTATGTTCATGGATTAAGACTTCAGCCTAGAACCAATGTAGTATTTGTACATTTTGCTTAAGATCAACTTCTCTTCCCTACCGTCTGCCTAGAATCAGTGTAGTAACTGTGCATCAACACATTGCTTCCGAGCACTTCTGCTGAGGATCAAAGTGTAATATTTGCTCCTCTTCGTGTCTTTGTGCAGGAATTTGCTGAACATCAGGCAAGCCTCGTACCAGAGATTCTCACCTTGTGGTAGCACCTGACATATTGCACAAAAGGGGTGAGGTAGAAGATTGTATTTCTGTGGGACATTGTGGGCAACTAAGCAATTTTTTCCTTGCCCACACACATATGGGCACTTCATATTAAAGTGACTCTCACATAATACCTTTATGGGGAGATAAATATTGGATCAAAGTATAGAAGCTGTACACAGCATGAAAAGTGTGTGTGTGTGTGTGTGTGTATACACACACACACACACACACATATATATATATATATATATATATATATATATATATATATATATACACACACACACACACATATATATATATATACACACACACACACATATATATATATATATATACACACACACACATATATATATATATATATATACACACACACATATATATATATATATATATATATATATATACACACACACATATATATATATATATATATATATATATATATATACACACACACATATATATATATATATATACATATATACACACACATAGATATATTAGATATATATATATATATATATACACACACACATACACATTAGTGAACATTGAAGTAAACACTGAGAGACGACAGGCTGTTTCATACTAGACACAATCATCAGGCCACAAGTCTGTAAATATAAAAGTGAACACGCACACTATCTATGATATTGAGCACTTTATCCCATAAATATAGCACACCTTAAGACTATATTTCTTCATATATATATATATATATATATATATATATATATATGATAAAAATAGTTTTAAGGTATACTATATTTATGCAAATAGTGCTCAGTGTGAGAGATGAAGTGTGGAAAACATAAAAGTTGAGCACTAAGGTCAACACAGAGTGGCAACAGACTGTTACATGCTTGAACACGCAGTTTTCATGGCCTGAAGATTGCGTTCAAGCCTGAAACAGACTGTCATCTCTGGGTGACATATATTCATCAAAATTACCAAAAAATATCTTGAAATAATAAAGAGTAAATTTATTCAATAAAATTACCATTGGCTTCAAAGACGGCCTCCAGACAACTTTGGAATCGCCTGCATCTCTTCTGGATGGTCTCCTTGTTGGTGAATGCTGCCATAATCCTTGACTTCAGTTCATCTTTGGTGTTACAAGGAATTTTATTTGTCTCTTGCTCAACTGCACTCCACACATAATAAGGGGGTTGCAGTCCAAGGAGTTAGATGGCCAGATGTAAGGGGTGATATGGTTGCAGAAATTGTTTGACAGCTATGACTGGGTTCTGCTTGTGTGACACAGGGCAGAGTCCTGTTGCCAAATAGGGTCTTCCAGCGGCCACCCTCTTGATCAGCACTACCTTCTTAAGGCACTTGATATAGGCCCTCATGCTGAATCTGAGGCTCTGTGGGAATATGAATGAAGGCATAATGTTGTGAGCCATCTAAACACCATGATGTTGACTGGATATATCATCCTACTGTTTCTGAGCCCTCTGCACTGTTCTCAGATTGACGCCCAAACACTCTGAAACGTTTGTATTGGAGCCTCTGGTGTGAATGCCAAGTAGTACAGCATGTCGTTTCTAAATTTCTGAGAGAGGGAATTGCGTCATGTTGCTCTTTTTCTCAAAGATGATACCCACCTGACCCTGATATACACACACATTTTCACACACACACACACACACACACACACACACACACACACACACACACACACACACACAGAGTTCAGTACTTAAAAGGTCTTGGTCTGATCCACTTGAAAGAATCTAACATAATGTGCAAACATCAGTTTTTATTTATTATTATTTTGTTTTATAATTATTTTTTTCATAATTAGTTTCTCTGTTGGGAAATTTCCATCATTCCCTTGTCTGTCTGTCACTCTGTGTGTGCATCTATGTGGATACACATTGCATCTCATATAAATTTGAATAATTGATATGGTATAATAAAAAAAACAACATTGAGCATTTAGATTGACTTGTGACCAGTAATGGCAGATGAAGTAATAGAATAGATTAATGCATAAAACTATATTTCCTAATGGTGGGCTGGAATAAAAATCATTTAGCAAACTTAATTCTCTGTCATTTCCTGAACAATTATCTGCATTGTGGTTTATCATCTTTTTTTCTACAAAGTGTTCCATTTCATATAAAGCATACAACTTTGTTTCACTCATTTTTCTCTCACTATTTGACTTGCATCTATAATTATTTTATTTTCTGTGATCTTAAAAGAAAAAAAATTCAGTATTCATATGTGTACTGTGTCGCTTCAAGTTGTAGGCAATCATGTCTCTCCACAACTTCCTGTTCTTTGTAGCTATAAGCAATGTATGTACATTTGCTATCTCTCTTCATCCCTATCCTGCCAACCATTTACACGACCTTGATAGGTTACTTACCATTTCCTGCTTGCCATCAATACATCCTGTGAGTGTCAAATTCTCCAAGCCCTATCTCATTGCATCATGGAAATTTCAATTGTCTTTTTATTTCCATTTTCTTTGTTGCTCACATATTCTGTCAATGGTATTCCCAGCCTCATTATTTCTTTACCTGGCTCCTTTTATGTTTCACACTCAAAGATAACCTTTCTAAACTTTGCCCACCTGTGTGGATGGCTACCTATGCACTTCATCAGATTGCAATGCAAATGTCTATACACTGGATTCATGATTTAGTAGAGCAATATTTTATATTGGGCAATTCTTTTGTCAGATATTTCATTTAACTAGCATTAAACTCTGTGTATGTCAGTGTTATTAAAATTAGCAATCTGTTATTATCAAGGTTTGATTGTAAACATTGATTGCTTGACAGAAACAAGGATGCAGTAAAGGGCACAGTCTCTATCTCTTTCCTCCCTCCCCTCCCCATCCCTTCTCCCCCCTGTTTCTCCTCCCTCTCTCTCTCTTCCCGGTCTCTCTTCCCTCTCTCTCTCTTCCCGGTCTCTCTTCCCTCTCTCTCTCTTCCCGGTCTCTCTTCCCTCTCTCTCTCTTCCCGGTCTCTCTTCCCTCTCTCTCTCTTCCCGGTATCTCCTCCCTCTCTCTCTCTTCCCCGTCTCTCCTCCCTCTCTCTCTCTTCCCCGTCTCTCCTCCCTCTCTCTCTCTTCCCCGTCTCTCCTCCCTCTCTCTCTCTTCCCCGTCTCTCCTCCCTCTCTCTCTCTTTCCCGTCTCTCCTCCCTCTCTCTCTCTTCCCCGTCTCTCCTCCCTCTCTCTCTCTTCCCCGTCTCTCCTCCCTCTCTCTCTCTTCCCCGTCTCTCCTCCCTCTCTCTCTCTTCCCCGTCTCTCCTCCCTCTCTCTCTCTTCCCCGTCTCTCCTCCCTCTCTCTCTCTTCCCCGTCTCTCCTCCCTCTCTCTCTCTTCCCCGTCTCTCCTCCCTCTCTCTCTCTCCTCCCTCTCTCTCTCTTCCCCGTCTCTCCTCCCTCTCTCTCTCTTCCCCGTCTCTCCTCCCTCTCTCTCTCTTCCCGGTCTCTTCTCCCTCTCTCTCTCTTCCCGGTCTCTCCTCCCTCTCTCTCTCTTCCCGGTCTCTCCTCCCTCTCTCTCTCTTCCCCGTCTCTCCTCCCTCTCTCTCTCTTCCCCGTCTCTCCTCCCTCTCTCTCTTCCCCGTCTCTCCTCCCTCTCTCTCTTCCCCGTCTCTCCTCCCTCTCTCTCTCTTCCCCGTCTCTCCTCTCTCTTCCCCGTCTCTCCTCCCTCTCTCTCTCTTCCCCGTCTCTCCTCCCTCCCTCTCTCTCTCTTCCCCGTCTCTCATCCCTCCCTCTCTCTCTCTCTTCCCCGTCTCTCATCCCTCCCTCTCTCTCTCTCTTCCCCGTCTCTCATCCCTCCCTCTCTCTCTCTCTTCCCCGTCTCTCATCCCTCCCTCTCTCTCTCTCTTCCCCGTCTCTCATCCCTCCCTTCCCCGTCTCTCATCCCTCCCTCTCTCTCTCTTCCCCATCTCTCATCCTCTTTCTCCCCCCCCCTCTCTCTCACACACGCAGAATGGCAAATATTGTTTGTCCTATTTATATATATAAAATTTTCACAAAAAATTAATAATTTTGGTCAGAATTGTTTAGTTGGGACCTTTTAAAAAAGTTCTTTTTCTGATATATATATATATATATATATGAGAGGAGTTATATTTTCAGTCCTGCCAAATATCTCCAAGTTGCCTCTTTTTCCCTGACTCTTTGTATTTATCACCCCCCTCTCCACCATAATATCTTTTCCATTCAAAGTTGGGGTTTTTTTTGTCAAACACCTGTTCAGCTATTCTTGAAAAACAATTCATAATTATCTGACAGATGATCTTTCCTGAATGTGAATAGATTTCCCTCCACATGAATCCAATCATTTATCACTTACTCTCTTTTCTTCTGCACCTGTCAATCTTTTTATTCACACCTGGTTTTGTGTGAAGTCTAATGAAATTAACAACTTTGTATAATTTTAGAGGTGTTAGAATCTGAGAGAACTTTTTTAGTCTCAGAAATGTTTTCAACCTGAACCTTTTCTCAGAAGTCAGTTTTATTCTGTTGATGGTTAGATGAAATAAAATCATGTTAGAAAATTTTGAATAAGTAATATTTATTTATATATTGTACTAAGTCATAATTACTTTATGATAATGAAATAAGTAATATTTTAAAAAAATATTTTATTAAAATATTAATTTCAATTCTGTACAATGTTATTTTTTGTCTATTCTGCAAATTATTTTTCTCTTCTTGACTTGCATTAAAATCTGTCCACGATGGCCTTCCGATCTTTAAAACTAATTCTATATTTGTTGTAACCTAGGGAAAGTTACTGAATAGAATAATCACACAACGGCTCGTAATGAACAATAATACTTAGGACAAGAAAAACACATATAAGATTCGTCAGCAGTGTGTAAATGTAGTCAACTGTTAGAAATGAGTCAATTGAATTCCACAATGAATCTTCTACTGCAGACCAACATACAGTATTTACTACTGTATTTATGTGAATGAGGACATAACCATTGTCATCCATAGGTATGCTACAACAATAATCTATTTACTTAAATGTCAGTGTGAAGCTGACTACATAGGTAGAACCACTCAAATTGACTTGTTCAGCATCTCTTGGTGTCCATCAGAAAAGATCAACTTGATAATTTGTATAAGTACGCCATGACAACCAGGTCTGTAATTTCAGAATACCTGATACTAAGTTGAGAGTGTGCATCATTCTACTGAGAGGATATATTCATAATTCTGTATGGGTCGTATTTGAATTATTGTATAAAAGTCCTTGAAACTATTTTCATTAAGTCAAGACCACCTTCTTTATATAAACAGAAGAATTGGTTGCTGGAACTCAATGTGATTTACCTTTTTAAAAAATTTATTATTGATACCATGAATTTTCTATTTCATGTTTCCAGGTAGTCGTTTGTACAGAAATTTATTTTTTATCTTCCATAATAGAGTTCTGATAAATGAGGAGTGGTAACCAGTTTGCTCAACTTTTTTTCACTCCCCCCCTTCTTTTATATTAAACTACCATAGTTGTTTTCCCTTCTTATCCTTTTTTCTTATGTCCATTCTATTTGCTACAATTGGAGTATTACTTTAATCATTGTAAATTAATTAAGGCTTTTCCGAAACATTTAGGTTGCTAACATATTATTTAATTACTATAAATGCTTTATTTTTGTTAAAATATATTAAATAAATTGAAATATTTTCTTTGACCCATAAATTAGAAAAAAGTTATAATTTTCTTTTCTCAACACTAACAAATCATATCTTACATGGCTTCTTTTCTGGTCATCAGAAACTGTCTACTGTAAAAATGCTAAAAAGTTTATTTTAATGGAGATTTAGTCCTTAGAGAGAAATATTGATGATTGCTGGCTTCAGATAACTTTGTAAAACTTATTTTAGTTCAGATTGATTGAAGAATTAACCTCTCATCATTTTTTTTACATATAATTTGTTTGTGAAAATGAATTGAAGAACTTAGAATAACCGTTGTCCCCCGTTTTTTTTTTACTTTACTTCTCTGATGGGAATGGTCAGTCTAAATTTTGTTTACATTTGTTTATTTCCTGGCTGTTCTAAATGACTGGAACTTTCAGGGAAAAAAAAAAGCACCCGAAGTTCCTGAGATTATTTGATTTTAAAGAAAATTACGATACACTTGTTGTATAGATTGTGTATAAAATGTGGTAACAGTTTTGACAAAGACACACTGCTGTAAATAAAATGTAACAATTTAGTTATTGAGCTGTTTTGTTTCAAACTTTCTTTTAAAGCATGTACAAAAGATAAATTATATTTCTGATAAGTGATACCCTGAAATTCCTCTGTCATCTGTTCTAGAAAAAAAGTTTTCTCTGCCTGCCTGAATTGACTGGCTTCTTTGTCATGAACATTTTACAGCTACACAGATATTGTTACGGACAAAAGTGAATTATAGGAAGAGCGAAAAAAGGAGCCTGTTAGCCTGTTGGGAATGTGCTTATCAATATAAAGCCTTTATCCTAAAACACAATCCATTTCAAATAATGCCAAAAAAAGAAGAAAAGTTTCATCTGAAACACCAGCACAGCTTGTAAATCTTGACTGTTTTTTTAAGAATGTTTTTTTTTACTTCCTCGTATGAAGAATATTGCAAATCCAATAAGCTTCAACATTAAGCTTTCCTCATGATAGATGCATATGTGAATATTAATCACTAATGCCATAAAGATAAGCTTTTGAGCTCTGATTTCTTATCTTTATTTCAACCTGTTGACCCTTGTGTCACACTAAGCTCAGAATCAGTCTCAGAACTTTTACAATGAAAAAATTTACATTAACATAGAACTTTAAAAAAAATATATATCTCTTCAAGATGTAGGTGATTATGGCTCTCTTCATATTCTGTTTCTTTATCTGTGAATTGTCATGACTTCTTGGGAAAGACAGAGTAAGCCATGTATGTTAAATCATGTCCCTTCAGAATGTAGGGGATTGTGGCTCTCCTCACATTCTTTTCTGTATTATCTGTGAATTGCGAAAATCAAGGGAGATAATTCATGAGCAAAAAATGCAAATGCTCTTCATTTAGAAGTGAGTTGTTTTTTTTTTGTTGTTTTAATAACAAGTCGAATATGGATTAAAATGAAAAACGTGAGCAACAACAAAATTTTAGAGAAAATGAAAACAAAAAAGTCACTTATACATAACATCAGAAAGGGAAACTTGAAATACCTAGGGCACAAAATGAGGAAAGAAGGTTTGGAAATTTTGACACTTACAGAACAGTATCAAAAAAATTACATATATGGCACGGAGCACAATATTTTCAAAAATATAAAGGAATGATTTTTCCCATTACTTTCTCCACAATTTAAAATCCAGTTTTCCTTCTAGACTGGCTACCACCCAAGGTTTGAGAGCCAATTCTACTCTGTGGCTGGAGGGAGAAAAGATGGATTGTAGCCTTTCACAAAGGCTTTATTGAATGCAACCGGCTGGAATTTTAATTTTTTTATTTTGTCTCAATTTGAAGTGCTGATAAGTTGTGCTACTTGGATGTCTGACAATAGAACTTGCCTCTTGATAATTCACATATGATAAACTCTCTTTTCCTTTCTTATTTATTGAAGCTATTTTCTTTGAGATTCCTTTCTAATTAACATATTCCTCTCTCTGTATGCAGTGTTTGTTCAGGATGTGGACAATCATGGCTCTCCACAACTCTGTCTTTTGTTGCTCAAAAGTAATTATTGTCTTTATGACCTTTGTTTTATCATCCATTCATTCAAACACTTCAAGTAGGTTACCCACTGTTTTCTTATTCTCTTGTCGTCATGGTACCTTTATGAGTGATAAATTCTTCATGTGTTAATTACTCATCATGTGCTCAAAAATTTATGCTGTCTCTTTGATTGTTAGCAGCCATTTCAATGTAGGGTATTTTCGAATCCCTTGATACTCGGCTTAGCTTCTAAAAAAAAAAAAAAAAAAAAAAAAAAAAAAAAAAAATCCAAAACAAACTATCTTTTGCTATTCTTATACAACTTTGGGTTTCTGTGTCACACTTTCTGTTGACAGTATACAATCCAGATGCTTAAACTTCTATGCCTGCTTGATTTTAACATTTCCAGTATGTAACTTGACTGTCCTCTTTTGCTGACAACTATTTCTGTTTCTTCTAGTGAATTAGAACATTCCTTATTAAAAATATACTTGGCACTTGTTAAAAGCAGAAGAAGAGTTAAGAGTGAATGTATTTTTATTCTATATTATTTGCCTTTTTGGAAAAGAAGAATTTCTCTAAGTTTTTAATCACTTGTCATAAATGCAAAAGCATTGTACGACAAAGGATTGAATATATGAATAAGCAAAAGTCTGCTTATGGTAATGACAGCTACTTTTTCTTAAAAATAGTCTCAGTTTAGTCACTGGTACAGAATATACGCGTAATCTGTGAGATATATTATTTTTTCACCTTCCACCTTTGTCATAACTAAATTCTTCATCCAGAAAAATTATCTAAAACCAAGATCTTGGATGCAAATACTACAAATTTTAACAATGTTCTTTTGTCAGCTCTCGTGGGCATTGAATTCATTCATGCCCTTATCAAATCTACAAGAAGGATTTCCTTTCTTTTTAGCCTTTAAAGAATGGTAACTTTCGTTTGTTTTTACAATACAGTTTTGCATTCTTTAAGTACTTCTATGTTTTGGTCTGTAAACTCTTTATTCTCTTATTTCTCTTTAACATGTGTGTGTGTGTGTGATATATATATATATATATATATATATATGTGTGTGTGTACATATATAAAATCTCACATTGAATGATGGCGCTAATAAAAAAAGTGCCTGATGTAGAATAAAAACGTGATAATATTTATATTAATAAGTATACATTTTCCCCCTCATTGGTAACACAAAATTTCATGTACAATGCATATAGTGCTACTGGTCAGGAGAAAATATATATATATATATATATATATATATATATATAATTACAAGTACTTTTGGCTAATCAATTAGCCATTTTTCAAGGTTTTTAATTTTACTACTATAACAAAATGTTTGTAAGTGCTATTTTAGGCAGACTAAAAGTTGCTGAAAAGTAGGCATATACTTAAACCTCAAATATGGCCATTGCATTGCAGCCATGTTCCTAATTGATGCTAACAAAATGTTTATTACAGTAGGATTGCTGCCCGGATACACAATTAGATAGATTCTTTCGTTGACATTTCTGTCTATGCACTTATACTTTGGTATATCCACTTTGATTTGAAGGTTAAATCAGTCTCAGACTTATATGTTAAAACTGTAGGGAAAACAGTTCTTCTAAAAGTTACCATTTGATATTAGATTGACTGCAATGTCGTTAAATGCCTAAACAAATTTTAAGAGTTGAGAATTGTAAGTGATTTTTTTAGTTTTGAATCATGGAGAAAGTAGGACTTTGCTATTCTTTCATTGCATATATACTATTTTTTCTTTCTAATCATTTTCCTCTTAGCAAGGCATTAAAGCCACTAAGATGCAAGGGGTTACTGAGAGTGAAAGAAACTGATGAAACATTATTGTGTAGAAAAAACAATAACACAACAGGATTCAAGAAGGCAGAAGATGATAAATCTTTGAAGATTGTCATTGACATGAAAGCAAGAAGCTGGAAGAAAGTTTCACAGGTGAGAAATGTCAGAGAAGAAACTATTAGAATAGATCTTATGGTTACATGTAGCAAGTTCAATGATAAAATGAGATCTAACTGCCAATCTAGTACAGCATTTAAATTTATGAAGTTGAAGTACCAGAGAAAAAAGCTTGTCAGTACAATTGACATGAAAATATAGAAAAGCCTCAGAGAAGCTACATTATGGCAGTGGGAACCTGATCCTGAAATGCAAGTTCAGGACATTGCAGAGTCTTCTATAGATTCTGTCAGGAATCTCTAGATTTCTAACGTCCTGGGTATGACGATAAACTACATCTGCGTCCTGGGTATGACGATAAACTACGTCCAACAGCAGGGCCTCTGATAATCCATTTTTGGAAAAATAATGTTGCCAGCTGTACAATTTTGAAAAAATGTTACCGGCTATATTTTATTTTTTTTATTTATTTATTTTTTTTTTTTAAAGAATATTGTTGCCGGCTATACATATTTGAAAAAAATTACCAGCTATACATTTTTGGAAAAATTAATATTACCAGCTATACATTTTTGGAAAAAATAATATTATCAGCTATACATTTTTGGAAAAAATAATATTATCAGCTATACATTTTTGGAAAAAATAATATTATCAGCTATACATTTTTGGAAAAAATAATATTACCAGCTATACATTTTTGGAAAAATTAATATTACCAGCTATACATTTTTGGAAAAATTAATATTACCAGCTATACATTTTTGGAAAAATTAATATTACCAGCTATACATTTTTGGAAAAATTAATATTACCAGCTATACATTTTTGGAAAAATTAATATTACCAGCTATACATTTTTGGAAAAAATAATATTGCTAGCTATACATTTTGGAAAAATAATATTACCAGCTGTATGTTTTGGAAAAAATAATATTACCAACTATACGTTTTTGAAAAAAAATAATATTACCAGCTATACATTCTTGAAGAAAAATATTACCAGAAATAAAAATTCTTTTTCGGTATTAAATGACCCATTGAGGGTGATATGCTGTAAAACAAAACAAACCAAACCAATCTAGATTTCTAACAGAAGCACAAGACTGGTTGTGGCAGCAATGTTCACTACATGTGAAAATGACAGTTTATAAATTATTTGTACACTTAGATAAGTAATAAGTATGAATAATATATTTGTCTAATATAAATTTAGGTGCATTTATTTTATTATATAAATTATGCACACATGTATAATTATATAGAAATTAATTTGTGTATGATTGGGGATAACTGACAATTAAGACTCTAAGTAATAAACATATTCACACATGCTTAGAGTGAGAGTTCAAATTAGGGAATACTGACTGGGTCTTTCATTACTGGGAATTTTTACTGTTCAATGGGGGGGGGGGCTGAAAAGTGCTGATTTTGTGCCCTCTATCTTGCAAAGAAGGAACCTCTTCCATGGACTGTCATAATAATATACGATAATTTTTATTTATAATATAATTTTTTTTTATAATATTAATAATATTTTTGCATTAGATTTCAACTCTCTAAATTGATTGTATGCTGTTTTTTACAGACATTAAATTTTGCCTTTGATTTCTGAGCAAAGTGTAAAACTCAGTTTTTTTTATTTTTTTATTTTTCACCTTCAAGGTTGTATTTTTTTCCAATCAATTTGGACTCAAAACCGGCATTGAAGAAACATCTATCAAACAAACAAAAAATTCATCCAAATTGGATGAAAACTCTGGAAATGCATAAACAACATCCGGTCACACACACACACATTTTAAGAATTATAGATATAGATGACTGATAAGAGAAATGTTTTATATACTATTATATACTTGGAGCTGAAAAACCTTTAGAACACTCTTGTGTGTTTGTGTGTATACATACATTGATATACTCTACATGATTATATTTTAATACTTAATGTTTCAACAATTTTATTCTTTTTGTTGTGTATACACACACACACACACACACACACACACATTTATTTCAAAGGAAAGAGGCTATTAATATTAGTATAAATGAATCATTGCTTTTACTTATTCAGTTGCCTCTGGAAATGAGTGAAAGGTTATGACAGGTAATTTCAGGCTAGGAAAACATTTTTAAAGATCTAAAATTAAAATTCTTAGCATTCATGTGTATTGGATTTTTTTTTCTTCATCTCTATATAGTTTGACTTGCCCTCATCTTTAACACCTGAAAGAAGCACAGGTAATTGAATTCATTAGGCTCTACCTTTTGGCTACACTTGGAATTTACCTGTCAAATCTGATTAGAATTTTACTAAATGGCTGGCCTAAGGACACTTTCCTTTGCTTTTCTCTACACCCTGTTTATTTATTTGTCTCTGATTTCTGTTAATAACCCCCACAGTTAAGTGACAAAATATTTTGGGTTAAATGCCATTTATGGATATTTCAACTGACAGTTGTTGCTTTTTCCAGACCTTAAATATAATCATTCATCTTGGGTGCAGCTATTTCAAACAAGCCTTTTATTTATCCATTCTTTTTTTCTATCTCCTTCTCTAACGTGTCTACTGTATATATATTTGCGTAATGTGCAGCCCCAAAATTTTCACTTATAAAAAATGATTTCATCCTGTATCTGGTGCATAATGCGAGTTTTTTTTTTTTTTACAAATTACAAAAGACAACCTCTTTTCCTCAATCTCTTTATCCCATCTTCCAGTTAAATGAGTTAAAAAAAAAGTAAGAGAATGATAAAGGTATTGTTAGTAATGCTATATTGTGTAAACGCGTACTGCCATAAACAACCAAACGAGAAACATCAGAGCCTCTTATAAATGTAAAGAATGAAAAAGATGCATATTTACAATGTTTGTATGATACTAATATGTGAATATTACATGCATTACTATTGGATACAGATAAGTAAAACATCATTTTATAACAATGATTTTTTTTTTTTTTTTTAAATACAGCTGAAATTTTTTTACTACAGTAAATGGATATATAGTTTGGTCAATGGCCAGCAGTAAATATGCTAATTTTATATCTCATGTATGATGTAATAACCCCCTTAAAATTAGCTTCAAAATTAGGTCTTCAAAAGTCACATGATACACAAGTATATACAGTATATATTAGTGGCTTATCATATCTTTGATAAGAATCTAGTGACACTCCCGCCATAAGATTTTGAATTTCTTTTTACTCTTTCCCATAATTCATGTTTCATGGAACTCTCTGTTTTTAAGTGTTGTGTCCTTTCAGGGTGTAGGTGGTCATTTTTCTTTTTCCACAGCTTATCTTTTATCTGAAAAACAGTGCCTTACCATTTATATTCTTGAGAGATTAGTTTTTTTGTTTTTTTTTTGTTTTGTTTTATTCCATTTGTCTCATTCATAGTTTTGAATTTGGATTTGTTCTTCTCAACTGGTTGCTAAGAAACTCTAGAGCAGTCATGGGCAAAATGCATCCCAGCAACTCACATACACCCTGCGAGCTGCATGCAGATCATTTGGCTTTCTGAATGACATGCCTAAAATAATGTTTTTCATTTTTCACTTGTTCACTCACATTTTCTCGCACATAACCATATACATAAACAATGATTAGTACAAAAGGTTTGTTGATTTTTTCTTTCAGTGAAGGTAATGGTTTCAGCATTTTAAACAATTGACAATTTTTACTTAGGAAGATCATCGATAAATATCTTTTGCTTTAAAAACAGGAAATGTTCACATTTTTTTCTCTCTGGAAAACAAATATATTTTATCTTTTTAAAAAGTTACTTTTCATATAGTGAAATGAATAAATTAATAGCAAATTACTTACAGCAGTGTGTGTTAATCCCGCTGTCATAATATTATACCAAGATTTCAATTTTTAATGATAGAAAAAATATCAACTTTTCCTAATTTCTAAGGCAGATACTTATGCAGGTGCGCTTTAGTGAAAATGACTGAGAGACCTTTAATGAAAAATTACTTTATTTTTATTTTTTTTTGTTTAGTAGTGCAACTTATTTGTTGATAAGGTACATCTTATGCATGGCAGTGTCTGAAAAAGTTCACCCATGACTGGGCTAGAGTCACCCTTTTGGACTCTGATATTTAACTTATAGTGGAATTTATTGTGTAACAGAATTTTAATATTGCTCACTCACTCACATGCGTACTCTCTCATTTGAGATAGATATATATATATATATATATATATATATATATATATATATATATATATATATATATAGTGCGTATATATGTATATTCTTGAAACAAGTATAATAAAAGTCATGGCCGGGAAAGAACTTGCAGTTGAGCAACCATTTTTGTTATCGTCTACACTATACTCTAACAAGCTTCATTAACCTGACTGTAATATTGCAATTTACTGTATTCAACTGATCTAAAATAAGAAATAATTTTGGTAAAATGTCTTCATAATTACAACTTTGATTTTCATTGTGACTATTTTTTTCTTTTAAAGAATTATTTATGCTTTCTGATTAATTTAAAGGTTCTGTTTCAATGTCATGCATTTACTAACCTGACCCTACTGTTGTCACATTTTATCGGATATAGAACTCCCTAACCTCTGATGACATGTAAGACCCTCTCTATTTTTCCCCCCAAGAAATGGGTTTTCATAATGAGGTAGGCTAATGTTTATCTTGATACTTCAGACTGCCAGTCATTGGACCTTGCCTACCTCCATAATTCTGTGATATTAAATGTAAATGGTGGTGAAGAGGATCTGGTATGTGGTCAAATAACTAAAAAACCTTGAAATTTAATCCAAAACCCATTTTATTCTGAATTTCAAGGCTTTGTATAAATTACAATGAAGACCCTATTTTTTCTATTCTTTTTCGCTTCACCTTAATAATAATAATAATAAAAGACATCCTTAAATTTGACATATTTTCCTGTCAGTTTTTCAATAATTTTAAGCTGATTGTCTGCCTTGTAGCAGGTGCATTGTAATTACACTACAAGTAATTATATATCTCCATAAAATAATTATATAAGTTGGCCAAAGGAAATAAAGAAAAGCCAAAGTTTTGTCATTTAAGTTTGGGAAGTTAGCTTGCCTTAGATATTCTTTTCTTATTGCCTTAATTAATAATAATGTAGTCTCAGTATTCCAAACTGGAGAAGGCAACAGAAAACCATTTCCTCACCTTTCCCAAGAGATCATTGTAATTCACAGATAATAAAGGGAATCATCTATGAATCAAGATTGCCTATTGATCTATGAAAAATCATGCTTGCTTATGACATGGTTAGAATCTTAAGGGTCCTGAAAGTGTTGCATTTTTCTTTTCTTTTTTTCCTGTTTCCTTGTCTAATGTGCCTACTCTATATACGTGTGTAAAGTTCAACCCCCAAATTTTCACTTATAAAAAATGATTTTATCATGTATCTCGTGTATCATGCGAGTTCCTTTCTTGAGACACCAAAATTACAATAGATTAACCTCTTTTCCTCTATCTCTTTATCCCATCTTCCAGTTAAATAAATTAAAAAAAAAGTAAGCAAAGCAATAAAGTCAATAAGAAACAAGGGTTTACTGAGTCTGAGAGAATATGATATGAGAAAAAAAAGAACATTAAGAAGAGAGAACAATAAAAGGAGTCACTCTTATTCTGTTGATGGTTGGATGAAATAAAATCATGTTAGAAAAATTTATTTAATAAAAGTAACAATTACTTCATGATAATGAAATAAGTAATATTTTAATCAAATATTTTATTAAAATATTACTTAGTTTTGTATAGTTTTATTTTTTGTTTAATCAGTGAATTATTTTTTATTTTTTTTGACTTGTGTTGAAATCTGTCCAGGATGACCTTTTGCTCTTTAAAACTAGTTCTATAATCTACTTAAATGTCAGTGTGAAGCTGACTACATAGGTAGAACCACTCGACTTCTGGAGAGGACAATTTACTCCAGCACTGTTCTCCTGGCAAAAGATCTGCAAAACATTTTTAATGATTGGTTTCACTATTTTCTGTAAAATATTTTTGCTATTCATCTTCAGATTCTCAGTGAAATTCTTTATTTTCAACTGCTAGAGTATAGAATTTTCGCCATCAGATTTGGCATTTAGGCTAACAGAATAACTTATGTAGCAGTCCCAATATCTAAGATAAATAAAATGGATACATCATCAAGAAAAGAAAGAATATTAAAATATCACTATGAAAGAATATTTTGAGGCTCAAGAGTTGAGAAATTAGTGAAGCATTAAGGTGACAGAATTCTATTTTAAAAAGAACAAATATATATATATATATATATATATATATATATATATTTATATATATATTAACTGATTTAAAAATATGGGTCCTTTGCTACACAGGAATTACCATGTTTCAAAAACAGAAACTAACAACTTCAAATTCAATTATTTAATTAAATTAAAAGCACTAGTTCTGTTTTATTTTCAAGTGAATTTTGGAATAACTTATTTTGAAATTTACTGAGTTTTAAAGGCACATACAATTTGTTTCCATGGATATAGAGAAATCCAATCATTTAGACAGGGGCCGTAGTGTGTTCATTTTTATTAACAACTATTGTATCAAATTTGAGTTACTTTCGAAAAGAGTTTATGGCTAAATAGGGTAGGGTTGCATTTTTCAATGAATTATGACATGACGTCTGTTTTTTTTTAAACAACAAAAAATTTTTCAGCATTTTTATCTGTTAAATTTATACTTGTATACATAAAGATTCTTTCTAAAAGGGATGTTTGGATTAGAATACGTTATATTGAACTACAATTTTACAATATTATTTTTACTTTTAATTAATAAACATGAAACATAGTAATTCCTGTGTACTGAAGAACCATATTTTTAAATCGGTTAATTTATAATATTTATGCTCTGTAAATTTACATCAAGCACTGTTTTGTAAAAATAAAAATATCAATAAGAACACCAAATTATATATCTTCCTGTTCTTTTTTTTTTTTTTTACTATATATATATATATATATATATATATATATATATATATATGCACATACACACAATAGGAATTAAGATTACATTGCGTTAATGATCATTTTCACCTTGTAAATTGAAATGAAATTCACACGTATTTTTCAAACCAGTCAATGGATGATAAATTATTAAAATAGTTTTAATTTTTTATATTGTATTAATAGGATTCACTTGGATTATATACCAACGGATTATTACTTGTGTGTGTGTATGTATGTATGTATGTATGTGTGTGTGTGTGTGTGTGTGTGTGTGTGTGTGTGTGTGTGTGTGTGTGTGTGTGTGTGTGTGTGTGTGTGTGTGTGTGTGTGTGTGTATATATATATATATATATATAATATAAAATTTGCTAATAATTTCACAGTAATTCCTCCTTTATATATTTGTATTCTATTACACTGGGAAGTGAATAAAGTTTTAGCAGAGTTCTTGCAGTTTAATGGCCAATGGATCACTTAAAGAAAATATGATTAAAGGTAGCAAAAAAGATGGAGAAACTTGCATGAATGAAAATGGAATGATGGAAACACTTCATCTTGGAAATCCCCGAAACAACAAAAGAATTCTTTTGGTTATTTGCTTGGTATGTGGTAACTTTTATTGAAAATTGCTTTCCGTTTCTTTTCATAAGTGACTTATTGTGGCATGAAATACAGCACTTAACATTTAGTTACGTATTTCCGGCTTGTGTGCCTGAAGAAAAATTACATAATATGAATTTGTGCTTATAAATATGACGTCTATCCAGAACTGATCTATCCATTTAATCTTACCCAAAAATAGCCTACCAAGTCCAATGGCAACTTCTTGGGATCTCTCATATCTTATATTTCAGCATCTCTTCCACTTTTTGAAACAGTTTGCAAAGATTTCTGAAGGGGGTAACTATCATCACATACCTTGCTACATTCTCCTTAATCTCGCCCACTATCTGAAATCATCTTCCTTTTAATCTTGAATTTTAACTTTGGAAAAATTTGTAAGAAAAAAAATATGGAGTGGTAGAAATAGATATGGGTAGTGCAATGTTTTATCAAAGAACCTGCACAAGATATTGTCAATCTGATATTAATGCAGTCCAAGTTCACTCAATTGTACTTCGCTGTCGACTGAGTAACCCCATAGAAGAGTGACTGTACATTTATGGTCCCGCTATGATTGGTTGCCAAGTGCATTCAGTTCTGAAGATACTCAAAATGACCGTGTCTTCTGGACAAACCTTGTGGATAAAATCTTCACCTATTGACACATGAACCATACATCGACATGGTCAACTAAGTTTTAAAAGTATCAGACTGCTGCACCTAGAGATTATCTATCAAGGAGCCAGTTCTGATGGCTGATTATTCTTAAAAATAACAAGTGCTCAACAATTTGCTCTTTCATTTTGATGGCATTTTGCATTTCCTGATTCAGATGAAAAGAAAAGCTTTTTGCATTATTATACAATGTTCTGAGGCCAGAGTATTTGTAAGAGATTATTCTACTGATATGGACAGGATTAGAAGTATAAGTTAGGGGTCTGGTGTCCTGTACGCTTATCTCTCTTTCTTTAAAATTCAACCAGGAATCGGTTATTTAAAAAGTCCTCCAGGATTTATAGTTTTTCTAAAAATGAGGTTAAGTACCTGTGTACATATGTGAACACTTGTGCGTGTGTATATTTGTGGAAAGAAATGTAATAAGCACACTAACTTGCCTGTGTTCATGTCTGTCTTATGCAGTCATACATGAAGTTCTTGTCTGGAATCTAAGAATAACTTATTAAAGCCCTGAGTGATTTCTGCTATACACTAGAAAGGTCAACGGTTTTATGCATACACACAATCTTTTTAATTTCTTCATCTTTTTATTTACATATATAATGTTAATATCTTCTTATATAATATATGTATGCACAAGTATACACATTTCTGAATATGTTCATTTGTGCATATTAATATATTTACAGAGTAGTGTATATTTATACAAATATAATAAATTTATGAGAGTGCATATAACACTGTGAATGAATCCCTTGATATTATTAATTTTGACAAGTATTTACTTTGAAATCTAATACTGCTGTTGCTAATATTACTAGTGTAAAAACACAAACTACTGTGGTGCTAAGAGAAAAGGTCATGGGATGAGGGATGAACTTAGAAGATTAGATTTGATCTGTTAAGCAGAAAGTAGTTGGGGCATTCAACCAAGCTTCCTTCAGGCAAAAGGGACAAGAATTCAAGAGTTTATCTTTTATTTCTGATTTGGGACTCACTGCTGTGGATCAACAGCCTGTTTTGTAATAGACTAGGTGTTTGTAAAATGTAACTAAAATAAATTAAGATTAATAATAGTTTACAATCACCTGAAATAAACTTCTATTTAATATTTTTACTCTTTGCTTATACCTGATTAAGATAAATCATAACTTGCATGCAAGGCATATATATATATATATATATATATATATATATATATATGAAGAAATATAGTCTTAAAGTGTGCTATATTTATGGGATAAAGTGCTCAATATCAGAGATAGAGCGTGTGTAAATATAAAAGTGAACATAGAAGTCAACACTTAGAGGCGACAGTCTGTTTCATGCTAGTGCAATTGTCAGGCAGCCTGACGATTGCACTAGCATGAAACAGACTGTCGCCTCTAAGTGTCGACTTCTATGTTCACTTATATATATATATATATATATATATATATATATATATATATTCAAACTTAATGCTCAGAGTTGAATTAGACCAGGAAGCAGTAGCAGCACTATTAAAAAAGTGCTCAATGATATATCAAAAGATAAAAATTTAACATGTAGAGCTTTTAAGTATAGAAAATTAGGAAATCAGCCAATTTCACTACCTTGGTTTCAACTTTTTGGAATCTTCAGGCAATTTCAATCAATTGATTTACTAATGCTTTATTTTTTTTTAAATAAAAATTTACGAAGGCTATATTTTAAAATAAAAATAAATAAATGAATAATAGCATGATGTCAGGTGTGGTAGAAGGTAATATTAACAATAAAAGCTAAAACTTAAATAAGCTAAAATCTTAAAATATAAAATAAACTGAGAGTTCATGCCAAGGTTGACAGAGCCTAAATATAACAATATTATCAATACCAAAATCTGCTACACACTTTCATGTAATAAGTCATCAGTTGCCTGATGATTGTTATTGCATGAAACTCTGAGTAGCTGGAAACGGGTTTAAACTTCAACTCCTGTTCAAAAAAACAGTGTGAAGTGTGAACTGAGTGATAGGCAAACCTATCTACTCCTTTTTATTTTATATATATATATATATAAAACTGTTACATTTTCCCAATTTTATCATCATAAGTTTGAAGAGAAATAACTTACGTTCTCAGTACAGCAAGCTTAAGGTCTAGATGGCAGAATGATGGTCCCTCCCCCAATTTTTTAATAATAAATTAGCAGAGCCTCAAGTGTTAAGGTTTGTTATCCCCCTTTACACTCTTGAAATTGCATGAACTTCTCTATCTATAGATCTGTCGGTAAAGTTCTTGCATAAGTAAAAGTGGTTACTAGACAAATATTATTCCTTATTATATAGAGACTAAAATAGTATTTTTGCTGAAGAACAGTTCAATATGTATGTGAAAACTAGAGTAATATTTTAAGATGATTATCTTCAAATTCTTGTTTTAGCTTAAAATCTTTTTGTCTTTTAACTGTGAAAATATTTAAGTTAGTAATAACATCTTAAATCGTACTCTAGGCATACAATTCTTCTTGACGCCCTCTAAATCTAAGAGATTAAAGTGGATTAACATAGAACTGAGACTGCAATATAAACCCTTCTTGGCACTAGTAAAATCTATACAGAGCAACAGAAATCTACCAGGAGAGAAAGCTGACTGAAGTGCAGATTAATGCAAAATCCAATTTTTGGTGGTGTTTTTTTTTTGTTTTTTTCTTCTTTCACTATTCAAAGCTGAACCCATGAAGACTTGACATGGTAAAGGGGTTTCCTTGCTGTTCAGCCATCTTGGTTGATATTTGCCTTATGCAGAAATCAATAGATTTACTATTGAAAGTAAACAAGTGCAGATGTTCAACATGAAGAACGCTTGCATGCTTTTCTTAGATGCATCATGCACAAGTGCTGCTAGGCAGATGCTTTCACCTTGCTGCATTTTGATACCAGCATTTTCTGAATAGTGTTTGACCAACAAAAGTGCCATGTTTGAATATTGAATACTCAATTCCATAGAATTCTACAAGATGTTTTTCTTTTCATTTAATATGAGACTTTATTTTATTTTGCAAATGGATTTAGTACTTTGTTTTCCTGAAAACCTGGAAAAAAATGCCACTGATCACCTGTCTTGAAATGTATTTAATATTTTTAAATCGTTGAGTGCAGGTAAAAAATTTTACATTGACATTGCTGAAGAATTCTGTGTCTTTATAGCATTTGATTTGAAATTTCATTGCTGTTCTACAACTTGGACTGAAAACTGAAACTTGCAAGCAAAAATATTTGTAACTGGAACTTCAGGTTTCATGCCAATGAAAACTATAATTATACTTGAAAACGGAGAGGACACTTCTTTTTTTTGTTTTCTTCAACAATTGAATATAATTATCTAGCCAATAAAAAAAATGTGGGTCGTTCTTAAAACAATATTTAGCCCTATGGATGACCAGTGTTTTCTGGATATTACATACTGTGTTGAGGGAGCATCATTTTTGTACACGTTTCCAATATGCTGCCATATAATAGTATTTTCTTTTCATAAAAAAAACAATCTTCTTAAAGACCAGTCTCATTTCCATTTACTATTTCAACAGTTTTTCTAGTTCAAATGCTCCAATTTTAACATTTTTTTACCTTAAAACAAAGTCTTATTCAGGAATATTTGGGAAATAGAAAATTGCACCAAATTCTTATTGAAATTATTCTAATCATCTTGGAGAAATAGAATCATAGCTTTTTGTTTGCATTGCTTTGTCAAACCAATCAAGTCTGACAAATTTCATGTCATTAATATCCAGATAAAAATCTAAATTTCTTGATAAGTAATGTTACTTGCTTTGGAATGTGGCAATCGGGAGCTTGTCTCAGATGATGACCAGACATCAAATTCATATATTTGACATTCAACTACTACCTTATCCTGGAAGTTAACTTGATATCTACCCAATCAAGGTGCCATACATATTTATACTACTAATCACTAGACACCAACATTTTTGATGACCAAATGCTCATAAACAAAATGCATATTCTGTACCAAATTAACTGTAAAAGAAAAGTTTTCAGGTTCTTAAAGCTCTAAGCATAAAATAAAAAAACCCTAAAATCTCTTTCATTGTGGAAGCAGAAATTGAAATGTATTCAACAACTGAAGACCTTTAATTTAGAGAAGGATCTTGCTTATGTTTCCTTATGTGTCATATCCTTGCATAATGTCAAGTTTAAAAGGGTCTACAGAACCTCCCCAATCTTGACAATGATCAGAAAGTAGAATTTAAGATGCTTGATTTTTAACATTTTAACAATGTTTCTATTCACTGGATGCAGAAATACACGTTCCTGTATGTAAACAAGTTAATTAAAATTATTACTGTTGTCTTTAACCAAACTTGTGTTAATGAAAGATTGCAGTCTCAATACACATGATATAATCTCTTAATGTACAATGAATTGATTCACTTTTCTTTTTTTTCTTTTTTTTTCTTTTTTTTTTTTTTGTATAAAAAATTTCAAAACAAATGATTGAATTTCAATCTGCTGATAATTGATGAAAGCAATTTTTAAGGTTTCATTTTTGAGAACAAAGACACATGTCGCTCATCTTATCTAAGTAGTTTAAACGGATTTTTAGAAAACGATGTCCTGTATAAAATAAACATTTTCCAAACTATTATGATTATCCTCTACTCTTTTTAGAATTCAGTCTTTCTACTTCTCTCCCAGGTTTACTTGAACACTCTGCTATTGTCAGAACAAAAACACTCCCACCAGGCATTGCCAGTGCAAACGAATAACTCTACTATAGGAAAGATTTATACAAGCTACTGACATGACACACACACACACACACATATATATATATATATATATATATGTACTAAATCACTCTTTGGATTTGCACAAGACACAGAAATGCAAAGTTAGTTGCATGAGTGCAAATGGATTATTTTTTAGTAAAATGTAATAAATAGGAGGCAGGGTGGAGTAATGGATAGCAGCTCGGATTGAGGAATCGGAGAGGCGAGTTCGAATTCCAGTCAGATCCATTAAATTCACTTATGTGCTTAATACCCTTCGGAAAGGTATGAATCCTCTTCTTCTCCCCCACCCCCACTTCCAGCTATGGGTAAATAGCAGGACAGACCAGGTTCTATAGCATCGAATAGCAACTCATCTACTGCAGAAAGAAATGGCAACCTACTGCGAGGAATAATCTGCCTCGTCAGTCATGTACTGAAAGATACATGATCACCTAAACATGCCACACACATGGCACATAACTGACTGAATAAATGACAGTTTAAAATTGTGATTCTCCTTAGAGAAAAATGTAGATGTCTTTCAATTTAGTAATTGTGTGAATTTCTTTATAATAGTTAACGTTTTAACTTCTTTAAAGAAAAAAAGAAACAAAACTTGTTTATATCCAATCAAAATTTACCATTAATTGTGCTAAGCTGCAATAAACTTTTATCATTTTTCTCTTTTCTTTTCATCCTAAACAATTTTATAATTAATGTAAAGTCTTCAAAAAAAAAAAAAAATACATACATACATATATATATATATATATATATATATATATATATACCAGAAGCAAAAAATAAAAGATGGAAACACAGTTCTTACATAGATTAATTTGTTGTTTTAGCTTTTATTTTAAATAAAACTGAAAATTAATTGTTTATGGAGAAAGATTCAAAATAATGTCTGCTCATGACTGTAATCTGTGTGTCCGATTAAACCTTTATCTTTTTGTCTTAATCTGCTTTTATCTATCTGCTTGATGGCTGAAACAGTAGCATGCTGGTTTCTGCCACAACTTGGTTGTTTTCAAGTAAATTTAACTGCTAAATTATGAGGCAAGTGTTTTCTTTAATAAATTGTCATCAAAAGGCAATTAATAGTCTTTTCCCACAGTGTATCCCCTCCACACACACATACACATACAAGGAGGAATTGTAAAGGTATTGGTTTCAACCATTTCCCAAAATCTGACTAAGTGGCAAAATATCGGAATCATTTGTAGAAAGACTTTTTTGATCAAAATCTTTTCAATACTATCTTGGACATATACGTACATTATTATGTCTATAGCCTAATGTTAAAAAAAATGTTTCTCTTTTTAACTCTCTTCTTGTCAATGCACTTAATTCAGTGGTAAATAGATTAAACATTATGCAATAAAAGTTTTAGATCAAATTTTAGTTAATCACTAAAGGTCTGGCTGTAGACTGATTGGTCCTTTGTGTGTGAGGTGGTGGTGGGGTTGAAGAGTTCTCAGCACAGCCAAAATGGGGTTAAAAACATGGAAAATCTATTTGACCAAGCTTTAGAAAGTGAGCTATGAATCATATCTCTACACATGTATACAATACAGTCTGTGTATGTGTAAAACACACACACACACACACACACACACACACACACACACACACACACACACACACATATATATATATATATATATATATATATATATATTTCCTTTCTAAAGACTTAATGGATTTGTGTGTGGGTGAGGTTTGTCACAGGTGTGAAGTATCCAATAAAGTTCATAACTAAGTAATCTTTTGAGAATCTAACCTGCTAACTCTGGCTAAGCACCCAATATAATGACCCACATTTTAATAGTGGACTTGAACTCCCTCCACTGGAAATGATCCATGATATTAGTTTTCTAACTTTTTTAACCTAGGAAAGGTTACTGAATGAGAAATAACCAAAACGGAAACTGTACTGGGTATGATGATAAATTACATCCAACAGCAAGGCCCGTCCTTGGTAAGACGATAAACTTACGTCTGACAGCAAGGCCTCTGATCAGGAGGTTTTGAGGCGTGTGGAACCACCTCTTAATTGCTGGTGTTCCCAGGTCCACCCTGACTTGGGGTGGTAGCACCTGTTAGGGTCCCAGCTATGGGCAAATAGTTAACACCCACACTTGTGTAAAAATAGGTTTTAATACCAGAAATACTTTGTAATAAAAATTATTACCAGCAATATTTTTTGAAGGAAAAATTATCAGCAATACTTAAAAAAAAAAAAAAGGAAAACCTGAAATACAAACAGTTATACATTCTTTGAAAAAAATATGACCAGCTATAGATTTCTTCAAGGGAAAATATTTCCAGAAATAGATTTTTGAAGAAAAACATATTACCAGTAATAAAAATTTTGTTGGCGTTAAATTGAGGCTGATATGCCATAAAACAAAACAAACCAAACCAAACCAAAATGGAGGTTGAAAATGGAATGGTAATCTTTATAGCATCAACAAAATAGAATACTCGTCAGCAGCGTGAAGTAGGTAAACCACTGTTGGTGGTGGACTATTTAGACAGCATAATTCCCCCACTTACAATAGTGTCCAACATATTTATGAGGATTGGGACATACCCATTAGTGTTTATAGGTACGGTAAATAACACTAACCATTACACTAATCGTAAAGGGTTAGTCATCAGCTGCATGCAAATCAATCTTATTCTATATATCCTTCTTCTGCTTCAAAGCATTTATAGGAATAAAGGTTTGTGTACATTAGGTTTTCTTTCTTTTGATTCTGTGTTCATTCATGTCTGGAATTTGTAGGATTTTTAATTTTTATTTAATTTTTACATTGAAATACAGCTACAAATCCCCCTCCCAGCATCATTTTTCCGTGATCTGAGGATGATGGGAATAAACACTGAAATATCAAAATACTCAATAATTATTTTTGCTTTTTTTATCAAATACTTACCAATCCTGTTATTTTCCAGATTTACATAGGAAAGCGACTTATTGTGATCACTTTGCAATTTTCAAATAGCCGTGACAGGTTGATAGCATTAAGCAAACAGTATAAAAATTGAAACATTTTGCATTTGATGTTATAAATAGCCTAGCATTATGAAATATTTAAAATGAAAGGACTCTGAATTTATAATATTTAATTAATTTTAAATAGTGTTTGAAACTGACTGATTTTGATGATAAACACTTGATAATATTAGATATAATTGTAAATGTTTAAAATGTATATGCAGTTGTTATCTTACCTGCATTATATATATATATATATATATATATATATATATATATAAAGAGAAAGAACAGATGGAGTAAAAATCCAAAGTTCATAGAATTTACTTTTAAAAAAATCATACTTGGATACATCTATAATACATTTGTCACTGCATGTTCCCTAGTATCGTTGGATAAGTGTCAGTTTTCTTAAAATATAATAACCCACCCACCTCCACCCTCAGACCTTATTTTTATATTTTGGAGTAGATCTGATGTTTAATTGGTTAATCTAGACATACCCATCAGTATATTTTTAACTCTGACCTTATGCTCCAACCTTTAACTTCCAAAAAGAGGTAATGATTTGTTTTAAAATTTCCCTAATAAATCATTTTTATCACAAGTTATCTACCATTGCCTGAGGAAGTACACTCTTAGTACTGAAACATGAAAGTTTTTGTGTAGCAATGTAAAATGTTTTTATTGTAATTTATCATAATAAAAATATTATATATAATCTCATTTAATAGACAAAACCTCTGATAAATCTAGTGATTATCTTGAAAGGCTCTGGGTGCATTCTAAAACTTAACTAGCAACATAATCTCTGTATTTCTTGTAGACAAAATGGGTTTCTGCTACAGCTGAATACAAATTTACTCTGACTTTGTTTATTTTCTCTTTTCTTTTTCTTCCCTTTCCCAATGCTGTTAGTTTTGTGAAGGGGACGACCACATAGAGCTTTCTTTTGGTCATTCATAAGAGACTTCCCCCATCCATCTGCTGTTGCCGTAAATAAAGATCCATGCATGCTGTGCACTTAGCAAGTATAACAAGTGCACAGAACAAGGCATGACTGGCAGATGGTTCTTGCCACTTGGGATGTTCAAGAATGGATTGTCTCACTCACTCATAACCAGGCTTTATTCTTTTGTTCCTACCCTGAAGATTGCTGGGTTTTTCTTTTTCTCTCTCTCTCTCTCTTTCTCTCTCTCACCTTCCATCTTGTTCTTTTCCTTTTCCTTCTACATTTTTATTTTCTTCATACAGCTACACTTATGGTGTCTCTATACACATTCTATTGACAATGCACCAGCAGTGATATTCTTCATTTACTTTCTCTCCCTTCATATCTTTTTCAGCAGCAATGTTTTGTTTTGTTTGACATAAGCATGTATTGCTATTTTTTAAGGTTATTTTGTTAAGTACAAGTGAATATTCATTTCCTTACAAGAAAATATCAGCTATTAGTTTTTCGTTACATAGCATCAAAATTGGTGCATTCTCTCTTTCAAACTGAAGCCCGTTTAATTTTAATGAAAGCACAGTCTTTAGTTTTCTTTGTCTTGCACTCTTTTAGGCAATTTCTAGTTGATTCTTGTAACCATTTTCTCTGAGCCTTGGTTCTTGAGTTTTCCTTTTATTCACAATCAGTGCAGTAAATGCATTTGTGTACAATTAACACCATGGTTAACATAATTGTCTCAAAGACCACTTTGCTGGTGGGGTCAATTTGATCTTCTCTGGCTGTCTCATATGGTTGATTGAGACATCTGTAGGCTATCTATACATATATAAAGGGCAGTTGTCTGTCTGTCTGTGTGTGTGTGTGTGTGTGTGTGTCTGGCTAAAACTTAAAAACTACAATAATTGACAACAAAATAAATATATATACAGACTCAGTACCACCCAACCCACCCTTTGGTAAAAAAAATTATCATTGTATATTTTGTATTTATAAAGATATTTTTAAATTAAAAATATATAATAATTGCATTAGAATGCATTCAAAATTCTCAGAACAAAAACTAAAAAATGAACTGGAATAATTCTTATTTCCGTTTGTTTTTACTTTTTAATTCTGCTGATAATTTCAAAACACTATATGCATTTTTTAAATTTCTATTCACTTGAATTTATTTCCATATCTATAGTAAATAAAAGCATAACTTTAAAAAAATGAATATTAAAACAATAAAGTAAATTTAAAAGAAGAATATTAAATATTTAAAACAAAAATAATACAAACACAACAGAATAAATTCCCATAGATATTTTTAGGGAATTTTCATTAGCTTAAATAGAATCAGATATTCCACGAATATGTCATCTTTTTTTATATTTTTAAACGGGCAATTTTAAATTACCTATTATTAATAACATTTACTTTAAATACATGCATTTTGTTTTTATGTTTATGTTGTAGGGATATCTATCTATCTATCTATCTATACATAAAGGGCAGTTTGTGTGTGTGTGTGTGTGTGTGTGTATTGACTTATTAATATTTTTCAGCCATATTATAGAAAATAATTTTTTTTATTCAATCTTTAAAAAATAAACTTCATTTTCTTTGTTTTTTACCTAACATAAGTAAATAATTTTAAATTAAGTTTTATTAAAGCAAAAAACTATAGCAAGCCTTTTTCAAAAAATAATTTAAATAAAATATAGTTAAATTCGTAAAACAAATATTCAACATGACTAATGTTGACTAACTAATGTCTGTCTCTGCTAATTTTTATTTAACTAGATTTTTTTTTCTTTTCAAATACAAATATAACTTAAAATTTTAACATAATTGATTTTCAAAACTAAATTCTCAATGTATCCTACTCTTTTTCAAAATAATAATTAAATTCATAAGATGGCTGAAAGATCAATAAATTGTCAATAATAAACTATTATTCAGAGATATTCTGAGCAACACCAGGCATCCATGCTAGTATTATCATATAGCAATAATTAACACGCTTATCTTGTAGAATAACAAGAGTATATTATCAGGGAGCGATAATTATCATCTTTGTCTCACAGGTTAATTTCACAAGTATTATGAATCTGATTCTCACTTGGTGCCAAACTATAGTGTCTTTGTGTACTTTCAACTTTAGAATAACTATGGTGTATTAAGATGGTACAATACTTGCAAGCTAATCTCACTAGTGTTGTAAGTTCAATCCTTGCTGACTGTTTCCCAACTATTCTGAATTTCATCAATATATGCAGCTCAAACTTTTGATTTGTTAATTTTTTTCAATTCTCTCTTGTATAATAAATACAGTTTTATTTCGTAGGCATTTCTCTCTGAATTTTGCACTAAGTACTACATTTTTAAAAATCGCTTGAAACTTTGGTACTGATATTAAAGATTGCCATCACTCATGATATTCAATAGTACAAATCTGCATATTCAACACAAATATAAAACCTGAAATGTGTCATTTACATTTCTAATGCACTCTCATAAATTTCTGAAATGTTTGTGGAGTGTCTTTTCTCGGAAAGAGTTTTTAGAAAAAAGAACTGTTTGAAAATAGTAAGCCAAGTGGGTAATGGTAGGTTTTTCAAGAAAAAGAAAAAAAGTTTCATAGAACAAGTGTGAGGCGTATAGAAGATATAGAAATATATGTAAATGTATTTAAGCAACCTACCAGAGTTAGGAAAATGATATTCAAATATGATTCTTAATTTCCAACTACTTGTTTAGAACATTGCTACATTTCTTTTTTTTTTCTTTATATTACACACGCCTAGCTCTTTCCCCGAGACAGGTTTGAAAATGAAACAAAAGGAGACAATATTTTATTGAATGAAGCTGAGCACAAAAAGCAGGAACCAAAGTGTGTGCTGTTGGCCACAACTGATGGATTGATGAAGTTAACAAATATCAAAATCTGCCCTTACCCTTTTACCTTTGCTTTGGAATCAAGACAAAATGGCTGCTAGCATTGGTTGTCTAATCCAATTTGTTGAGGGTGAATTTGAGTTTACACAGCATTTAAATTGTTTAATTACACTGATGCTGTTAATTATATCTAAGCTCTAAAGCTAGGATAATTATTGGATTGCATGATCAGGTGTTGATTTTGAAGCAGTTTGATCAGGTTGACTCTATTTGCTTATTAGTCGAGTTAACTGCCTAATTGGACATAAAGTTTACTTACCTATCTGCCTAGTTATCTCCCAAATGGTCTGTTTCTTTCTGTCTCAGATAGCTCTCTCTGTCTTCATCTGTGGCTCACTAGCCTCAGTCTCTCTCTCTGTCTCTCTTTTCTTTTTTTGTGCTCTATCCAAACTAGTCTTTCTTTTTTCTACCAAGGTCTGTCTCTTCATTCTCCCTCAAACTCTACCTAGACTTCTCTGTCTCTGCCTGCTCAGACATATCTCGGTCTGTCTCTGCCTGCGCAGACGTCTGTCTCTGTCTGCCAGTGCAGGCGTCTCTCCCTCTTTCTAATACTGTCTTTTGTCTGTTTCTCCTTCTTTGTTATTTACCCCCTTTTTTCTCTTTTTCATTAATTTCCTTCCCCCACTCTTCCCAAGCATAAGTGTCAGCAGTGAACTTGCACTAAAGTGCAGATGACTTGTTTGCATCGTTTCGGAAGGCAACCGTGATAACCCTGCACAGTTTCTGTAATCTGACACAACTTCTGGTATAACCTGCTTTCCCTGTGATATGTTACAAGATGCTGACTTGTTGAAGAGAAGGTATTTTCTGTGTTGAGAGCAACACAAGTACAAGAAAATCATCAAATAAGTGAAATCAATGTAATCAATTTGAATTCTGCCTTTGCAACACAGTGGGTGATGCTCCTTACTTGATAGGCATTTGGGGAAATTGGGATTTAATTATTGTCAAATATCAGCATATCCATGTTGTCTTTGGTAATTATAAATTATAAATAGCATGGGCAAATCATGTTAAAAATTATCTCTCTTCCTGGTATAATGATTAGGTAAGAAAATTCTTAAGACAATATTGCCTTTCTTAATGGCATTAGCACAATATGTTGGTAGGTGCAGGCAGATTTAAATTAGGTTCAATTATTGCTTGTAATGTTTCATAACTGTTTCTAGATTCTTATTCATTCTGATTAGGTTGTTTCTCAAATGTTTAAATTTATTATAGCCAAGGTGTAGAGAGAATTTGCTCATTTATCTCTTACTAATGGTATCAACTGTTTTTTGCATTAGTCATTAAAAAAGAAAATGTTGGGGTGGAATACATTGCCATTTTCTGCATTTGAAGAGATTGAAGATGTTGGTGGTCTGTCATCCATTCGCGATGCTTTTTCACTGTCTACACAACCTTTTAAGGGCTAACATCATACTTCACAGGGTTTGATCAAAAGCTAAAATGAATATTACTAATACTTTCCCTCCTTTTTTTTTTATGTATCTGCCTATTTGATTCATTCTTCTTGAAATATTTTTGAAATCTGCTTTTTGCTTCATGTCTTTTGTCATTGTTTTTTTTTTATTTATCCTTTTGCTTTGCTTTATTCCCTTTTTTTGTTTTTTGTTTTTTAAACCGTTCTTTCTTCACTTTTAATCACTGACTCTCGCTCTCTTTAAGTTTTGCGATTTACATTTCAGACTCTTACTTTCAGTACATTCATTTTCTTTTTACATGACTTTATTTTTCATGTTTTTCTTTTCGCTCTTTCTTTCTTTTCGCTTTTTCTTTCTTTCTTTTTCTTCCCTACTCCTCTTTTTAAGTTGCTTTCTTTTCATCTTTTTACCCCCCCCCACCCCATTTGGTCTCCATTTCTTCATCACCTTCTCATTTTCATAATTTTTCATTCTGAATTCTCTACTCATTTTTGCTTTTATTCATTTCATTCATTGCTCTGTCATTTCAGACTTTTTTTTTTTTTTTTTTTTTTACATCTTCTTCCTTTTATCTCCTTCCCCATCTTTTCTCTCTTATCTGTTTTCTGTTTCATATTCTTGTTTTGATCTTTGACCTTTCTTCTTCTTCCGGCTTCCTCCTTACTCTTCTTTCTTTCCATCTAGAAACATGTGCATTCTATTATCTATCTGAAAAACTTCATATTGTTAAGAGGGGGGCCAGCAATGCTTTTAGTTACTTGTGTGACTCAAACTTGACTCCTTAGTGTCTGTGCTACGTTTGTGCTTGACTGTATGCAACAGAATCAACAGAAATATACCGACCGCTCCCTTCTTTGCTCCCTCACCTCCTCCATCAATCTGACAAATACCACCAACCCTTGTGGTTCTTGTATATTCCATCCTGGGAATGGCTTTTTGCTTTTCAGTTTTGTTTTAGAGGAAAACAAATCATAAACTAAAAAGAAATTGTTTATCGCTGCAAAGTCATCAGTCAAAATGAACTGCAAGTTGGTTGTTTTGTTTTTGGGTTCTCTCTTAATTTATTTAAAAAAACAAAAAAAATTAATGTGGGATTTTAATTAATGAGTGAAGGGGAAAAAGCTTACAGGCATAGAAATGAGAAAAGGGGTAAATAATTTAGGTATATTCTGACATAAGATATTAGCTTTAAATTTGTTTTTTTTTTAACCTCACCTTTATTTCTGTTGTTTCTTTATTTTATTGCAGGTAATAAACAAATAGCATGGATAGTTAATGATTGCAGTGTGTCATTGCAAAGTGCTTGGAATGTTGCAGAAATTGGCAGTTTGAATTTAACACCTGAATTTAATTTAATTATTTTGAGATAGGAGATTTGAAACAACTGTTTGCTTTCTCCACCCTAAATCAAAAATGCTTTATCAAAAGAAACTGTAAGCTAAATCTTTATATTTGTAAAGAAAAGAAAACAAAAGACCAACTTTTAATGCCTTGTAGCACATAAGTATGAGAAATGCTTTTACATTTAAAATTTTCAGACTGGTCATTATCATTCCAAGAGTTGTTCAAATGATTGATCTTTTTTTTTCTGTTAGCGGATTATTTCAACCCATCAATTCTCCTAAACTTTAAGCTGAATCATCCGTATAGAAAAAGCGGAAAGTCTTTTTTAAAGATTTTTCCAGGTAGCGTCTACCAGTTGTATTTCTTTACTTGGGCAAATAATTAAACAGAAGATGAAATGAAAAAAGGGGCACATATGCTGATCAGACCAACTCATTATTGCCAACCTTCATAATATCCTGTCTAACATGGAATATTCCAGATATCAGATTGCTCTCCAAGCCCTTTGTTGCTCAGCTGAAGTTTTTGTGGAGCATGGAACAACCTCTTAATTACAGTATTTACATTATTCGGACTATTGTCCTCATCTTTGTCGCCATATTTGTCACAACGTTTCGGCCGTTGTACGCTCCGGCCTTCTTCAGGTGGTTGGAATTTCGAACCGAACCCTTTATTTCGATCACTGGGGTAGACTGTTCTAGTTCCACGAGCCATGTTTGATGGATGTCAGTTATCAGTTATCTCCTGGTAATTTTCCCTCTGAAAGTTCTCCACTGTCTGAACCGGGTAGTGGAGAACTTTCAGAGGGAAAATTACCAGGAGATAACTGATAACTGACATCCATCAAACATGGCTCGTGGAACTAGAACAGTCTACCCCAGTGATCGAAATAAAGGGTTCGGTTCGAAATTCCAACCACCTGAAGAAGGCCGGAGCGTACAACGGCCGAAACGTTGTGACAAATATGGCGACAAAGATGAGGACAATAGTCCGAATAATGTAAATACTGTACATAATACCTCATCTCAGAAATATAGATAACCTCTTAATTGCTGTTGTTACCAGGTCCACCTTGACCCAGAGTGGTATCACCTGTTAGTGTCTCAGCTATGGGCAAATAGTGAATCCCCAAACAAAACACTATGAAAGTCTAAAAATACATGTTTATAGTAAAAATACTAGCAATATGTTTTTATGTAATAAAAAAATAAAGGAACCTGCCCAATAATACATTTTATCTGTAGTTGAAGGCATACACTTGCATTCAAGATATATTTAGGTAAAGCCATAAAATTGTGTTCAAAATAATTACATTTCGGCATTAAATAACTCATAGAGGTTGATATGCCGTTAAACAAAATCAACCAAATAACCAACATGAAAAGACTCTTTCATAGCCATATAATCTCTGACAATTTGTTTAAACAAACTGTATTTCAAATGTTGTGGAGTAAATAGTACACCCCTGGTGACTATATGACCTAGTCCATTACTATAAAGAGCTCCAGGTCAGAAGTAAGACTGGTAGCTGTTTGGAATAAGTCTTCAAACTAACTTAAGTTTCAGCATTAAATGATCCATAAGGCGTTGATATGCTGATAAACAAACAAAGAAACACACAAACAAATCAATCAATCTTTGCTTAGCAAAAGAAAAAATCCGCACCCAACCATACAACTCTCAGGATGTTTTCTTCATAGCATTAACTTACTTTAACCTCTTCATTAGATGATTGTAATGATAAACAATCAACTTTGCTTTACCTTTAAACAAATTAAAAAAACTGATTTCCTTTTTCTCTTATGTGTATTTAATGTGAGGGTTAGTGGAATTTCAAGATGGATGCTCTTCTTAATGACAGCAGTATAAAATAACTTTACCTACCAATGTCAAATTTAAAAATAATAAAAATAAAGGTAAAGTTTCACTTTCTTGGATAGGATAATGAAACCTTAACAGCATGCATGGAATTTGTATAGAAAAATGAAATGCAATTTAATCTTTATTCTTTTTAGGGTTCGCTATTAATTTTTGGTGGGAATTCATAAAAATGGCATTAAATATTCAGTCTATTGTTTTTCTTGTATTTCAGTTTTCTTTCTATAAATTAAAGAACTTAATACTTTTGCATTCAACCTGCAGAAACTCACTCCATAAATATTGGCTCTCAATGTTCAACCGAACATAACTGACCCCCATGTATACACTCTCATAACATCATTGCAAATAACGCAGAGAGTCACACAAACAGTGAAACTTTGAGTGCTGATATTTACAGGTGCAGGTTTTGAATGCTAAGTGTTAATGTTGTTATTGGTTTTAAAGAAAACAAGTATAATATTATGATTGTATTTTGCTGTTCATTAGCATCATGATTAGTACTGAAGTTAATATAGATTTCCTTCTTTACGCTTATTTATGTCATTTGGTTAAGAGATATATCTTGTGGTTCATTACTACTATAGAGGTTTCAACCCTTGCCTGGTTCAAACTTTAATGTCTTTATTCTTGAGTGATCTCAGCTTTATAAATATCTTTTAAGCACACAAATGTGTTAAGAACAAGGAATATTTTAGAAACTCAAGGATGGGGGGGGGGTTGCTCTACTTAGAAATGTTATTCAAGTTTATGCTGAATGTAGAGATAAAAATTTAGACATCAGCTTTTTGAAAGTCAGTGTTTGAAACTGGTCAAATCATGTTCACAGGCATTTTTGCCATTTCTCTTCTAAAGCATTTTGGTAAAAAAAAAAAAAAACAACAAAAAAAAAACCTTGTCCATGCTCATAAAATCAAGATTTATGGAACTCTCTGTGTCCATTTTTATCAGTTTTGTGCACTGCTTATTTCGCTGAATCAAGTTGTTGGAAAGAGGACAAATGGGGAAGCAATTTTTCTCCCTTTTTCAACTTAATTTTTTTTTTTTTTCTTCCATCTTCCTTCTGATATTTCACATTTTATGATATTCTATCTCATGAACAACAACAACAAAAAAAAAAAATAATAATGTCCAGGAAGGAAAAAGTTCCATGTTGGTATGATGTAATGTCCACATTCAAACAAAAAAGTTGTGATTTATAGAAAGTGTTGTCTTCCTTTACAATCACAATATTTTTTCTTTGATTTCATTCTCTACATATTCCTTTCTCTCTCTCTTTTATCACCTTTAGTGTGATGAGGATTTTATTTCATGTTACTTTCAAGGGAACATTAACATTATTATTTATTTATTTTTTTCAAACCTGTATAAATTCTTTTTGTTGTTGTTTTGTAGCCAGGAATACTACCATTATTATTATGATGGTGTATCATGTGAGGTATTTGATTCCAACTTTTGAACTGGTTGAATATGATTGATTATCACAGAATCCTTTTTACCTTGTCTTATACATTTATGCAAATAAAATTTTCTATATATATATATATATATATATATATATAAAAATGTAATAATAGACTATGAACCTCGTTCATTTTTGACAACATATCTTAATTTCTGGGAAATAATCAGGTTTTGACAGATCCATGTCAGAAAGAAGCCCATATATAACTTTTATTATATGCCACACTCAAATACACATGCATATATGATGTAAAGAGACTGAGGGCCCCTCCACCTGTATATATAGTTTGTTTGGCAAAGATGAGTTACTCACTAACTTCCTTATTGTTTCTCTTATTTGTATATATTTGATAATAGAATCTTTTTTTTTGTTTTTTTTTCTTTCACGTATTGGAAGACTATGCATAAATAAAAAATAAAATAATCATTAGAACGAATACTTTGAACATTTTTCTGTTGCAATGTTAACAATAATGAACAATTTTTGATTCATACGTAAAAATGAGGTTTCTCGTTTTCATAGGTTGAAAAATGTTAACATTGCTTCAATTGTTTCTGCTACCAAATGAGCACCACGTTAACCTGTTTGCTGGTATGAATGCAGTAACTCACCTTTGCTAATCGACAGTATAATTCCACGGACAAAATAACTCTTACGATATTATTTTGCAAGATGACAGCATCACTTGAGCATATTTACTTTGGTGATAAGATAATTTGTGAATGTTTACACAAGTTTGTATAGATTCAGATTTTATTTCCTCCTTATTTAAATTAAAATACTTTAACACATTTATGTACAAGTTACATTTGTTAGATATTCTGTTGTACATATTGATATGAAAATAAAACTGGTTGAAAAACAATGTAAACTTTTGCTTTTCATCAATTTTTACAAGATAAACAATGCAGGAGTTAGAAATAAATATACTTGGCATTAAAAAAAAGTGTAGAGTGAGTGGCCATTGTTAAATGTAAAATAAATGACAGAACTGTCCAACAAGCAGAATTGACAAAGTTTGCAATAAGCAAGAAAAAGAAAAAAAAACAGGGTAAAAAAATAATATAAAGCAACTGAACAATATATGTAAAGTAAAGCAACAGTAATATAGCAAAATGTTCACAAACTAAAAATTGGAGTTGATACACAAGAACAAGTTTGGACAAGCAAACGTAGTGTTCTGACTTTAAGACCAGACAGACCGGGATTGAGTCAGATGAAACCAAGAACTGGCCTATTTTATTGGCTAGGAAGAAATCCCAGCATGCATCTCTGTTGTTTTGCCTATAAATTGAGGAGACGAAAGTATTCTGCAGTCATTCCAAGAAACATTGGTACCAAGATTCAAACTGTTTGAAGCATAATGAAAACATTTGCTTTTCATCAATTTTTACAAAATAAACAATGCAGGAGTTAGATTAAAATAACATACTTAGCATTAAAAAAGGAAAAAAAAACTGTACTTCTAAATCTATCCTTGTCAAAGTTTTATGCATATAAAATTCATTTACTGTCTAAAAATAGTTCTGAGGCAAAAGCAAATTTTTAAATTAATTGACTTAAAGATTTCAATTGAAATATAGGATATTTTTGCAACTTTGACATTTCTATTAAGTGAATCAAGAATAGTCACAGTTTTGCCTTTGGCACATGGGTTTATGGCACATAAGAGGGAATTTTGCTGAAAATCAGTTTTGTATGCCATTAAAATATAGTGCTTTGTTACTTTAATTAGTCATTTTATAATGTTGAAAAACCTCACATAATAAACTTCTTGAGCAAAAATCAAGATATTTGAAACTTCATTATTCCCTGATGCTTTCACTGCCAATTTGTTACATTTATTTATTGTATGTCAGTACAACTACATTTAGGCAGGTTCTCTCTCTCTCATCATTTACTGTAACATATTCAAATCATTTAACCTAATTATTTCTGATAACTTGGGAACTCAAAAATCCCTTGCTATGTAAAAACAATGTTATTTATGAATTCTCCTTTGGGAGATTCTAACTCTAATATCAGTAATGGCAAACAACATTAAAGTCTTACATTGGCCACACATAACTTACCACATATCAAAACTTAGTGCAATCCATGCACATATTGATCGGCCTATCAGGAACAACAAAAATAAAATTATCATAAGACTAATATTAGTAGATATAGGAAAATCCTACACAATACTCACTGGAAAAAAATTCTACAAGGAGTTGCCAAAGAAACAACTCATTAAAATATCGTTCATCACATCTTAAAGAAGGGTATAAAACATTTAATATGCATACAGAATAATATTCTCTTCCGGTGCAGTTTAGCTTGTAACCGTTTGGCACATGATGTTACGTTGAGAAAATTGAATCCCAGTGCTTAAAAAAAAATGTCAGGATACAGCTAACAAAATCTTGACTACCAATACAGACACCACCCAATTCTTGATAATAACCAAAATAATCAAAAGTACTCTGAAAAAAGAAAAAACAAAAAAAAACAAGCATTAACTTTGGGCAGTTTATTTACAATTTTGATCAGCCCCCCAAAAGCAATACCTAATGTTTAAAATGCATTTTAAAAAGGAAAAATCTTTTTTGAAGCTTTTTATTATAGTTTTAATTTCATATTAAATTTAATATTTCCAATAAGCAAGATGCTTTGCTTTTTCAAACTGAAATTACATTGATTTGATTGACTTTTTTTTTTCTTTTTTCTGATTATCAATAAAATTGGTAAAATTGTCCATATTGACAAGGCTCTCAACACATTTCTCTTTATTAAAAAAAATCTTTCAAAAATAGAATATACTTTGGATTTAAAGTTTAATTAGTCTGAATTGACACAACTATTACCTTTTAGTTTAAAATATCACAGAAAATCATTTTATAACATGGAGATGACTATTTTTATGACATGTTGACACATTAATTGATGTTGACGTTTGGGAAATTTATCTAATGGACATAATTGTTATAAAATTCCATGATAAACAACATAGACACCTTTTTCATAATTTTTTTTAACTGCCTGGTGATCTTTAGAATTTAAAATATTTTAAGCATTCTAATTATTGAATTTTACATACTTTATAGTCTTATTTACAAAAACGCTTGTTGAAGAAATGTTAAATTACCAATAAATTAAGAAAAAAAACATTTATAAAATGTTTCATTTAAATTCTCTGAAGAACTGTCATTTTAACTAATATAAACATTAAGCACTATCAAAAAGAAATTCTCAAAATTTCATCAAAGTAAATGAGTGGTGGGCAATAGATGTTAAAAATATTTTTAGCAAGAAAAAAAAAATGGTTAAAAAAAATAATTTCATTAATCTGTTAATAAGTTTAAAATTTGGCAATTATCTGATTTTTGCAAGAATTTCCAAATCAGTGTGTTTTTCACTGGAAATGCACTAAAACAAATGTTAAAAACAAAACAAACAAAAAAACTGTCTCTGATTTAATTTATTTTTTTCTGTTCCTTCAGATGATTATCATATTGATGTTCCAGTCCCTGCTAGTCTAGCATATCCTCTCCCTTGTACTCCTCAAGTCACTCCTTTCTGACCTCCTGTCTTCAGATTGTTATCTTTTTGTTTTATTTTTGGGTTTTGGGTTTCACATCAACTAACCTTCTTCAGATATCATTTTTCTTTCCTGTTCACTGAATGGGGGTTTCAAATCAGCCAGTCCTCTCTAATTTCACATACTTACAGCCATCCAAAATGATTCCCATTAACACAGTTATTTCATGTATGTATATATATATATATATATATATATATATATGATAGATGGGGTATAAAATAAGCAAAACCTTGAGTTCTAAAAATAAAAATATTAAAGTTTGAAGAATGAATAAATACAAAAAAAAAAATCAGTTAAATTTTACTGTATCACATTTTTATTTAAACATTTCATTTAAATCACCTGGAGCGATTTTACATGGAAAATGTCCTTAATTTTCATGCCATACTTTAATTTAAGAATTGTACTCTAGGCATTCATTTTCTGTGTAAACAAAAATATTAGCATATTCCAACTATTCACAATCAAAAAGTTTTTAAAAGCTTCAGCAAAAGATTTTCTCATGTAATTTACATTGTGACTAAATTTATCCATGTCTGTTTAATCATTTTTTTAAATTTTTTCTTTTATTTTCAATTTTAGTTTATAAGCAGAAAATATAAAACAAAATGACAAAAAAGTATAATTTTCTTGCTTTGTTTATTAAATCAAAATTAGATCTTTCATATTTTTTCATATTTAAATTTAGATATTTGTATTACTTTTAAGTTTAAATTAAAATTAGATTCTCAAATTGGCTGGACATAATCTTAGGTTCTATGCCATAGGTTTGATGGGTAAATTGTCGCCATTTTATGTTTGTAATTTCATGCATGCATGTTTTTTTTTTTTTTTGTTTTGCTTTTTGTTTTTCAACTGCACAGTATAGTATGTTCGGTTGGGGACAGTCTGTGAGAAAAAGAGCACCATGACGCAGTTCATTCCGCCAGAAATTTGGAAGCGGTATGCTGTACTGCTTGGCATTCGCACCAAAAGCACCAATGTGAACATTTCAGAATGTTTGGGTGTAAATCTGCGGACAGTGCAGAGGATTTATGAAGGTACAGCAACTGGGAAAACTCACTCTGATCTTTTCTGATAAGAAAGGAACTCCCAAAAATTGTTGGTGAGGCCTCAGACTCCATACAGAGGCCCACATCAAGTGCCTTGAGGAGGTAGTGCTGCCCTGAGCAAGAGGGTGGCTGCAGTCAGACCCTATGTCTGACAACAAGAGTCTGCACCATGCCACACAAGCATGAGAACAGTCAGACAATTTCTGTGACTCTGTCACCCCTTACATCTGGCCACCTAACGCCCTACACTGCAACCCCCTATACTGTGGGGTGCAGCTGAGCAAGAGACCAACAAAACTCCTTGTCACGCCAAAGATGAACTGAAAGCAAAGATTATGGCAGCATTCACCAACTTAAACAAGGAGACCATCCAGAAGAGTTGCAGGAGATTCTGAAGTCATCTGGAGGCTGTGGTTGATGCTAATGATGATTTTTATTGAACAAATTTACTCTTGACTATTTCAAAATATTTTTGTGTAATTATGGTAAATATACATTAAATTGAGATATCAGTGTTATTTATTTATCCATCACACCTTGTGTGTGTGTGTGTGTGTGTAAAGTGAAACTAAGACTTGTCAAGATTCCTAATCTTGATTTGCTGTAAAAGACAGACTGAGTTAATTTGTCTTGTAATCATTCATTGATTGATGGCAGCTTCTCTTCTACCTGATTCTCTCTCTCCCTCTCTCCATTCAGTTGAGAAGTTCAATGTCAACCTTTCAAAGGAATCTCTTTTTCTCTTTGCTGCTGCTACTGCTTCTTGACACATTGGGAGTGGTTATTGTTTGGGGTTTGTTATGATCAGCTTTTCACATGACCATCATTACTGGCTTGTGGTGTAATTAAGTGCACAGGATTGGCAGTTTGTATTGAAAATAAAACAACCATTTCAACTTCTTTACTAGTGTGCAACAGTTGGCTTCCCTTTTGTCTGCCATTGATTCTTCTGTAAAGCTTTTCTACTTTTCATTGTCTGGCCATTCTTTTAACATAAGCCCTGCTTCATTTATTGAACAATGAAGTCTTCTTCATCTCTCAAGTCACCGTGTCTTAAATGTGATTCCAAGCACAAATTAATTACATGGTTTCATTAAAGCCTTAAGAGGCTATTAAAGTGAGATAATGTTTATAATTGTCTTTTTGTAATCGAGAAATGATGTGTTCCTTTAGTTCTCTTCCTTTGAACAAATTTGATAAAGTTAGTTTGGGGCCATATTTTGTGACAGGGTGTTTAATACTATGTTCTCTTTGCAAGAAGTAATGAAAGGCAGGCAGATATATAGAATTGAAAATTGGTTTCCTAACTTTTAGTATGTTTTTCTTTTTTTTATATCCACTTTTCACAAAACTGTAATGAAAGTAAATATGATCTATGACATACTTATATATTTTTCACTTCTATTTCAGGTGAGTGTACGTTAACCTTGATGTTTAGGGGTAAGCACGAAATCTGACATCATTTTATTTTTTGTCATTTTCTTCATTTTGATACTGTTTCCTGATCTGACAAAATCCTGGAAATTAGCAAAAAATACATATTGGAAAATTTAAAAACCCTGCAAAGTTTGTTTTTTTTTTTTTTTTTTTTTTAATTTGTGAACATTTCTATATAATAGATTTTCTTGCACATACCTGACCACTGTCTCTGTCTCGACCACTGTTAGTGATTCCCTCTCTTGTGTACTGTCTCTATCTCTTCCTGTCAGGCTTGGCCATCCTTTCATGTAATGGATTTATTCCTTTAATTTCTCTGAAATTTTTGGCTCTTGAAATATAAGGAAATATTTCATATCGAATTTTATAATTTTATTTCATCAGATTCATTTTTAACAGATGAAAACTGGTTATGATGAAATGAGACTAGAGCAGTGTGAGAAAAGAGACTTTTTCTTTTTATTTGAAGTTATCTGAATTGAGGGCAAACCTCTTAAGTCAGTGGCTTATTTTAGAAGAGCCTGAAATAAGCATAAAATATAAAAAGTTATACATGCCTAGAGTAAAACTATTTTGCTTTTGGATTAATAATTTTTAAAAAATTGGTCTGCCTTTATTTTTGTGTTCTGTGATAAGATGACAAATGTATAAAATATCTACAAATGCAATTGTATAAATAACAATGAAACTGGATAGCTACAAAATCTGAGATTCAGGTAAAAAAATGAAAACATATCCATTTATTGATGGTTTCTCACACACACACACACACACACAATATTGTCAATAATAACTTAAATATTTTTCTTTATTCAATGATGTAAGCAAAAAGATTGTGTAAATAAAAATGTGTATTTTGGAAATGGAGAGAATGCAATCAGTCACTTAAAACAGTTTTTGATCTAACACTCTTGAGCCTTTCTTTTTCTTTCTTTAATGATGTTAAAATGTATATTTTCAGAAAAGAATGTTGATTTTCTTCAAATAACCATCTGCAAATATTAGGAAGTCTCACCTACAAAATGAATGTATTCTCTTGATTTGATATTCTCCACAAACTCCAGAAACTTTAAACAACCAGAGTTTCGTGTTGTTCCTTACTACACAACTGTAAATCCATCTTGTTTAATCTTGAGAGATATAGACAGATGAAATGAAATGCTTAGCTGTCCAATCACTGCATTTACACTTGACAACTGCATATCGAGCCAATATGGTCTTATCTGAATGGATGATGATGTTCGTCACTTTGAAAGAAGGATCTGTCTAATTTTGTATTGAATGTTGAATAGTTTAACAATTTGTCTTCTTCTGACTGTTCTCACCACCATTCTTGGTTTGATCTAGACAAACTCTCATGTTTGCTATCATTCTTCAAGAGATTTTTTTTTCTCTTTGATGAAGACATCTTTATGATGGCTCCAGCCTGATCTGTCATTTGCATTCATTTACTGTGTTGCAGTTTCGACACTTACTAATCAACATATCACACCAACCAGCAATATGACTGACATATTCCAAATATTAGTAGATAAGTGTTGCACCAATTAATCAGTTGGTAATCCTTAATTTAATTACTTTTAAAAACTGGAAAAACAATGTATTAATGAAAAGCTATCAAAATGGAATAAACTGAAACAATGTCTAAGATAACTAAAGATTCTTCAACCAAGAATGTAATAAAAAAGGATGACTGGTTATGAAAAAAAAAAAAAAAGGAAAAGTGACTAATTGGCAAATGCTGAAATGACTGTTTACCAATTATTAGCTGGTTAAGAGATGATACCTAAGAGAAAAATACTAAAATACTATAGACAATTTATCATAAAAAAAGAACTGAAAATACTTCCAGCTGTTCTTTTCAAAAAGAAACAATCTACATGAAATAGAATATCTTTCACTATATGGAACCCATTTTGAATGTTCTTTTTAAAAAAAAAAAAAAAAAAAAAAAATCAGAATTTAATATCTTGACTCTTAGGTGCATATCATTACAAACCTTTCTACACATAACATGACTTGTATTCGATGCAATATGTTTAATTTATAACACTTTAAAAAAATAAAAATCCAAGGATAAAGCAAATAAAATATTATCTCTATTGTAACGGATAACAATCAGTGTTCTGATGATGACTACAGGATGTTCCGAAATACTGAAAGCTGGTTCTCTATAAATTTGATCTGATGTCTAAAAAGCCTTAAGTATGTTATGTAAAACACATGGATGTGTGCATCTATTCGTATGACTGAAAATCTCTAGGGGTGGATATGAACACAACCTAAGTTGTGTTTAGCTGCTTTTATTCTGTTTAATGAATCATAAAACTAAAAAGAAGTTCAGTTCTATTTGTTTTTGCCATACAGCTGTGAATTGGAAATGATTACAAGAAACAAATAGACACTCAGCTGCAATTCTGATAAATCACCAATGCCTAATGGAAACAATTCAAAATCAACACCAGAGTATTTTGAAAGGCAACTTTTAGGCTGAGTTTTAAGCTGTTGTGTTAGAATAAACATTGTGAATTTCTTGTATTAATTTCCAATGTTAACCCTTTTCGATTTGGATTCATCTCCCTCCATTTTTGTTTTTTCTCTTCATTTGAAGGGGAAAAACATTGAATTTGAATTTCTGGTACTCTCTCTCTCTCTCATGCACACACACTCACACACACACACACACACACACTATCTCTCTCTCATGGACACACACACACTCTCTCTCTCTCCTGCACACACATTCTCTCCCACTCTCTCTCTGCCATATTCACACACACTCTCCTCCCCTCTCTCCCACGTGCGCGCATACACACTCACTCTCCTCCCCCTCTCTCTCCCACGTGCACACGCACATACCTCCCCCTCTCTCTCCCACGTGCACACGCACATACCTCCCCCTCTCTCTCCCACGTGCACACGCACATACCTCCCCCTCTCTCTCCCACGTGCACACGCACATACCTCCCCCTCTCTCTCCCACGTGCACACGCACATACCTCCCCCTCTCTCTCCCACGTGCACACGCACATACCTCCCCCTCTCTCTCTCCCACGTGCACACGCACATACCTCCCCCTCTCTCTCCCACGTGCGCGCATACACACTCACTCTCCTCCCCCTCTCTCTCCCACGTGCACACGCACATACCTCCCCCTCTCTCTCCCCCACGTGCACACGCACATACCTCTCCCTCTCTCTCCCCCACGTGCACACGCACATACCTCTCCCTCTCTCTCCCCCACGTGCACACGCACATACCTCTCCCTCTCTCTCCCCCACGTGCACACGCACATACCTCTCCCTCTCTCTCCCCCACGTGCACACGCACATACCTCTCCCTCTCCCACGTACACACGCACATACCTCTCCCTCTCCCACGTGCACACGCACATACCTCTCCCTCCCCCACGTGCACACGCACATACCTCTCCCTCTCTCTCCCCCACGTGCACACGCACATACCTCTCCCTCTCTCTCCCCCACGTGCACACGCACATACCTCTCCCTCTCTCTCCCCCACGTGCACACGCACATACCTCTCCCTCTCTCTCCCCCACGTGCACACGCACATACCTCTCCCTCTCTCTCCCCCACGTGCACACGCACATACCTCTCCCTCTCTCTCCCCCACGTGCACACGCACATACCTCTCCCTCTCTCTCCCCCACGTGCACACGCACATACCTCTCCCTCTCTCTCCCCCACGTGCACACGCACATACCTCTCCCTCTCTCTCCCCCACGTGCACACACTCTCCTCCCCCTCACTCCCACATGCCCGCCCCTGCTCTCTCACTCTCACATAAGTTTGAGTGAAAAATGATTTGCATATCCAAATTTTCATTTTCTATTTAACATATATTCTAATAAGAAAAATAAGTTTGGTTTTTTATCTCTTTGTAAATATTCAGAATATTTTTTTAAATATATATATTTCAATGTATCACTTTTATAGATCAAAATTTTTTAAATATAAAAAAAAATTAAAATTAAAATTGCTTTGTGCATTTAGTATAGCATTTGAACAAAAATTTATTAACTATTATTAAGATCATTTGTTGCATATTTTCATATTATTTTATGTTACCTTAACATTAAACCATGACACTTTTTAAAAATAATTATTTTCATTATCTCACTTTTTCATATAAAAAATTTATTCATTGTATAATAAAAATGTAAACAAAATTAAAAATAAGTTTATTTTCCACCAAACTGGTCAACATTTAACCACAAATTCTGTTCATTTTATGATCATAGTTATGTGAATTTTTATTAGCATTCAAAGAGCTTTCTAAAGACATACATCTTGACCATATTGGGAGATATGAAAATATTAGCATAAGTGGCAAGTAACAAAATCCGCTATTTGGAATTTGGCCCAACTCTGTAAAACCCTTATAATACAGGCCACAGTCAAAAGCTCACCACAAAATTTTGTATATATCTTACCATAAAGGAAACAAATTTGTTGTCAAATTTAAAAAAAAAAATTGAAGATATGGTTTTTGAGAAATTAAAGGTGAAGGTCAGGGTCAAATTATATTTTTTCACCTTTAAACAATTAAAGATCTTCTTTTAAACATATCCAAGTACTTCAAAATGGTATATAATTTGGCTTTGTATGTGAAAAAATAGCTGATATTGATATTTAAACTTTGTGACTATTTTCCAAAATTCACCTTTTTGGCAAAGGTCAAAGAGTAATATTTCGGGGAACCCTTTGACCTAGAGATGTAAAATAGGCACCATTCAATTCGTATCATGAAGCTCTAGAAGTGTACCAAATTTGAAAAAAAAAAAATGTCAGTGATGGTCAGATTGACATGGAATGACAAATATATAAAGTTTGTCACTTAGCTGATTGGTGTTACCTCAGCATCCTGACTCGGGAGTTTCATAGACATACCCTCCAACCACTCATCAGGGGATATCAACAATTGCTTGTTTATATTTCCTGTTTTTCTTTTTATATATACAATTTTCATTAGTGCAAGGTTGATTTTTTTTTTTTTTTCTTTCCTTTTTTCATAGTGCGTGTTTGAGGCAAACAGTTGTTCATGTATACACAAATGAGACTAAGTCTCTTCAATAAGAGAAATTATTTTCAATACTGGATTACTGGATGATATGTAGGTAGATTTGATTGGACAGAGGTGTCAAATTGCCCTTCAGTCATCATTTTACCTTTCTTTCCACTTTCTAGACTAATCCATAATCGGTCAGTCAGGTGTCATGCATGATACACACTTAGGTGATCATCATGTATCTTTTGATACATGACTGACAAGGCAGATTTTTTTTCTTGCAGTAGGTTGCCATTTCTTTCTGCAGTAGACCAGTTTCCATCAAAGGCTATAGAACCAGGTCTGTCGTGTTATTTATTCCTAGCTGGGGGGTTGGGAGAGAAGACGAGGATTTATACTTTTCCCAAGGGTAATGTAAGTGAACGTAATGGATCCGACTAGAATTCGAACTCTACTGATTCCTCACTCCGAGCCACTATCCATTACTCCACCATGCCTCCTATGGATTTTATTTAAATATATATATATATATATATATATATATATATATACACACACACACACACACATATGGCTGGAGAGTGTGTCTATGAAACTCTAGAGTCAGGATGCTGAAGGTAAACACCAAATATGGTTTTTAATTATCCTATGTTAAGTGAATGATTTTGATTCATTTTCTTCCATCCAGAAAGGTAGTTTGGAAAAGATAATAATGGTTCCTTGACCATTGTTCCTATATTTAGCTTTGAACTCTTTCACTTTTTTTTCGTTTACTATATTGGAAAACATTTTTATGAGAATGCTTGTATTGATTCTTTGTCTTTCTGAAATGGCATAACTCATACCTTTTTGTTTTTAATCAAATGACTTTCAATTTTAAATGTCAACATGTTTTCTGTTTTCATTTAACATATTCCCCGAGTTTTACGTTTGAAGACGTTTAAATCTGTATATATTAGAACCCATGTTTGAAGCTGTTCTTCCTCTACTTGAGGAAGACGCATTGCCAGCTATTTGCTGGTTACAAAACAACCTTTCAATGTATAACTCCTGAAGCCACATTTTTATTTAAAAAAAAAAAAAAATTCCCCTACGAGAATTAGATGAGTGAATACCATCTTTAACTTTTAATAAAATCAAATAATTTCCAGTGTCTTTTCTAGTTTCTTTAACTTTCCCTACCTTACAATTAAACATCCACTACTTAGTCTTTTCGGGGGGCACGATATTATTGTTCAGGAGATAAAACTAAGTGAGTACAATGGGCATTGTTCTAATGGAGACATAAACAATTAAAGCTATACAGACTTTCTTATGGTTATTATTTTTGCTGTACAAAATTATCCTGCCCTAGGGAAGAAAAACTTCCTGCTCTTTGCAGAATTTGAACCCAGTTTAGTTTTTATATATAATATATATATATATATATATATATATTAATAGTAAGATTCACCCTTTACAAGGCCCAGGGGCCACTCGTGGTATAGGGTTACATTAGGAGTGTAAGATAATGGTTGACCCTAGCCTTGAACAGGTAGAGACTGTAGGGATCGCACCAATGGAATACAGAGGGAATGTGGGTGGTTTGCTATTATGTAAGTGGCATCATGTGTCCTTGCCATAAAGGTTTGAATTGGCGGGAGAAGGGAATGTAGTTTGTCTGAGCACTTTCCACGGAAGTAGCGATAGAGTACCAAAAGGCTTGCTACATCCTACCTGTGGAAGAGAGGTTGGAAGGTAAAGAATTGATACTGGACTGAATTTTAATGTTGAAGCCATGAAGCAGATAACTGACTGAATTCTTATTCCTTCCTTTTGATCCCAAACCATCCTATTTTTAAAATTTTTCTTTCCCCTCGTATTTTCTCACTTCACAAGTTTTGATAAAATTATCCTAAGAGGATGGAACTTACTTTCTTGATCACTCTTGAAAGGTTGCATTCCCAATCACTACAAGTTGCGGATTAACTGTTATCTTTCCTACATATCCTCATAAACTGCACTTCTTACCTCCTAATCTTACCCCCATACAACAACCTTGAAGGCTTATGGCCACATGACATTGAAACACTGGTTCATGTATGATCATTGAAATTAAGCAATGTCGATCCTGGTCAGTACCTAGATGGGTGACCACTTGGGAATACCAGGTGCTGTAAGCTTGGATGTGTGGGTGGTATTATGGTTAATGTCTTGGAATTAGCAATTGGAGAGCCGAGTTCAAATTCCTGCTAGGTTCCTTATTTTTCCTTACTCACAAATACCCTTGGGAAAGGTATGAATTCACTTCTCCTCCTCCAGGGTTTATTCATCAGACTTGTATCACTAAACCATTATTATCCCCCCCCCCAAAAAAAAAATTCTTACAATCTAAAAATATTTTCTGGCTTTAAATAACCTGCATAGGTTGATAAGCCATAGAAAATCAATCCATCAACAACCTTCAATAACCCTATACCTTGAGTGGCTCATTAACATTTTAAAAGAAAAGAAAAAAAAAAGCTTGTCTTTTATCCTCAGAGTAAGGCCAGCCACCTATATTGTCAAGTATCAATTTGTTTGTTTTAGGTTTACAACAAAGAATCTAATCCTAGTACCACAGTTTTCCCCTACTTCCTCCATATTTTCATATTGCACACTTTGACCTAGTGCAATGGTTAGAAGGTTTCTCTCTCTTGTCCACTTACACACTAAGAAGTGTGTTTGATCTTCACTTTGTAGTTCATACTTCCAACCTTATGTCACATCTCGGCTATGCTTCATATATCATTATATATTTTCATATATGGAAGAAAAGCAGTTGTTGTCAGTTGACCCATATAGGTGTTGAGATTCCAAATGAACATCGCTTCCCTGTGCCACTTTTGTAAACCACCTGTAATTTTTGCTTTCTCTCAAGTTTCTCCTCAACGTCTTGTCTGTCTTGATATAGGCCAGGCTTCCCTTCCTCCTCTGCACAGCTCTTTGATAAAAGTTTTCATTGATAACCTTTAGTGTTATCTTCAACTTGCTGCAAATAATTCAAATGTCTTGCTGCCTATCTGTAATAGAATCTCTTCTCAGTATGACAACAATAAAACAATAGACAAACTTTGAAAAAGTCTGTTTCATCTTTCTCAAGGCTCTGTTTATATCATTTTTTTTTTTGCCTGTAACTCACCAGACACTAGTCTTCTTTCATTTGATATTGTCTTAATATATAGTCAGTACTTCATTTATATAGTCAGTACTCCTTTCATTTGTAATCTTAATATGCAGTAGTCTTAAATAAAAAAGCACACAATTCTATGATTGTGTGTGTGTGTGTGTGTGTATATATATATATATATATATATATATAATATATATATATATATATATTATAAATTGGTTTAAAATGTTTTTTTTCGCTACACAGTGATAACCATGTTTCAAAAAATGGAAGCTAAAAGCTTCGAATCGTGTAAAAATAAAAAATATCTATAAGAACACCAGCTTTTATATCTTACTGTTCTTTCTTTTTATTTATATATACCTATATATATATATAACCAAATGGATAAATATAGGTAGATGTATGAATGAGTGAGCGATCACATACAAAAACATGTAAATACTCTATAGTGTAAGTAAAAACAAAGTTATTTAATATATATTAAAAAATATACATAAAAACTTGCATTGATTATGAGGTAAGATATATGTATATATGTATGTATAAATACTGGTGGATTAAAAAAAAAATAATTCTTTAGAAATAGATATACAAGTGCATACAAATATATTAGTGTAAATATACATACATAAGTATTTAAAAGTTGAAAATCTGTACCAATCTATACAACAGCTCACAACAGAAAAATCAATTAAGGTGCACCTAAACCTTTAAGACTTCCTAAAAGCTTTAAAAAAAATGTCCAACACAACAATTTTCTTATAGACAAACTAAGCTGAATTCCTAAATATTTTATTTATTTATTTATTTTTTTTAAGCTTATCACCCCAAGCAAGGCTGGAAGCCACTAGCACGCAAGGGGTTACAGAAGGTTTGGAGGAAGAGCAGATAGGAGTGGTAAAAGAGAGGATGTGGAGAAAGATAGCGGATCGATCAAGGCAAGGGGGTTACAGAAGATTTGGAGTGAGAGCAGATAGGAATGAAAGGTGAAAGGATGTGGAGAAGGGAAGTGGATAGATCAAGGCAACTGGAGATGTCGATTGACGTTACACTTAAATAGTTGGAGATTGTATTTGTCGGGGAAACAGGAATAAGGAAGGGAGTTCCACAGGCGAGATGTGCGAGACATGAAGCTATTGGAGTAGAAGAGACGTCTACATCTAACAGTTTCAACGGTGAAGGGGTGGGAACGGGATGCCAGCCTCGTAGGACGTTTAAATTCATGAGGCCTAGGAACCAGCGAAAGCAGCTCATCAGAACAGTTACTGTGAAAGTATTTGTAAAAAAGACAGAGCGAATGGCCTGAATTGTCCCCTTCAACCTAGACATGACCCTCTTCAAAAGTATTTAAAAGAGAACGTATGTGTTTGTATATGCTTAATGATTTTTAAGGCACAAAGACACAAGAGATACTGAGTGTGACAGAATCTTAGAAAAAAAAAACCATTAAGGGAAGAGGACAATAAAAGTACTCAAATTAAGAAGACAGAAGATAATGATTGACATTGCATTTAAATTTTTGACAGGAAAGCTGGAAGATAGTTCCACAAGTGAAAAAGAAGAAAGTATTAACATAGAACTTATGGTTGCATCTAGCCATTTCAATGATAAAAATGAAACCTAGCTACCAATCTTGTACAGTTCTTAAACTCATAAAGTCCAGGTACCAAAGAGGAAAGTTCATCTGAACAATAACCATGAAAATATATGTAGAAATGGCTCAGTGAAACTATGTTATGATGGTGGGGAAGTGACTGAAGCCGAGATGCCAGATCAGGATCAATAACATTGCAGATTCTTTGGATTTTATCAAGAATTTCTAAATACATAGCAGAACCAGACCAGATGTAATGGCAGCAATATTCAATGAATGGATAAATGATAGATTTATAACTGTGTAAGATAAATTCTGGAAAGAATAATTGTCTAGCACAACACCATGAACCAACTTTTTTTTAGCAACATACTTAACACTTGATCCATAATTATTCCACTTGATGTCTGTGAAAAATGCATGTTTTAGTCATGACGAAGGAATTGTGCTTTTAGAAGCTTAAAGGAATACTTAGCCTTTTCTCAACAAAGAAAATGAAGAGAAAGACATTACACAGATTATGAAGATGTTGAAATATATTGATTAAGTACATTGCCTCAGGTGAGCAGAAAGTAAACAAGAACAACTGATGAGCTACCTGTTCACACCTACAGTAAATGTTCTTAGTGTTTGGAGTGTCAGGCTCACTCCATGGCATGTAGTCAGTTCTCTTCATAGACTCAAATGCTTATCTTTTTCTGTTGGATATTGGATGTGCTTGAGATACTGATATTTAGTGCAGCAGAGGAAAGTTGCAGCAGATGGGAAGATATATTCTGACATTGTAGATTATATTGACTTTCACTCTGACTGGTGGCAAGATTTGAGCTGGGTGGGGATTTTGATAAAAGCTAACTGACTCATGCTATATTCATAATGGTGATTTCAAATCAACACGCATACAGGTTCCTCCAAAAGTAATTCCTCCTATCTATTGCATTGGCCTACAACATTGTAGGTGAATGTGTGAGAGATGACAGTAGAGAATCTTTCTGTCAATTCATATTTTCTTTTATTGCCTTATAACATAATGATGTCAAATCACACACTAATTTGGAGACCATGCCAATTTTGACTGTACTGTCCTATCATATCCACAGTATATTCTGGATTTGGTGCCTTCTGACTTTTATTTGTTTGGGACAATGAAAGATGGATGACACAGACAGCATTTTCCTAGCAATTGATGCCATTATCACAGTTTAAAAAAGATGGGGCACTGGTGCAGGTTCTTGTTCAGTCACTAGTGAAAGTGCTTAAGCAGTGATATCTCCAATATGCACGTGCGCACATATACACTCGTTATACATATAAGCCAATCTCGAGGCATACACAAAAATCTGTCAACTCTGCTCAAAGGTCAAGATGATGTTGAGTCGGCTTTCCTTATCCAGACTTGATGAAACTAGCATTAAAACCTTTCCCATGCTAATTTCTTTCCAGAATTGTTCCCCCTGCCACTGCATTTAAAAAAAAAAATTTTTTTTTTTTGAAGACGCAAAAGCATAAAAATCTACCGTTTTAAAATTATTATAACTTTCTGTGTATTGTACATATAGATTTTATTTTTTGTACACTAATAAGAGAATGAATGAGTAAATATTTTGATGTAATGCATTACATTTTGCATGCGGTTTTCATGTTGAAAACAAAAAAAAAACAAAAATACATTAACAATTTATCATACTTTAACTTTTATTACTCCTTGTGGAGTTCTGGGATGCAATAAGAAGCAAGATGGCTAAGGCGGCTTTCATTTTGTCAAAAAAGTGACACGCTTCCTCGCGCTTACATACGTGAAGACACCAGCATTTGTTTGGTCTTTCTCTCACATGACTAGCATTTATTTGTATCGTTGACAAATAGTTATTATTTCATCGTTTATAAATAGACAAAATAATTTACCTTCAGAAAGGCTACCACGTATATCGATAGCTGCCAGTAAAATAAGTCGGGCATGGATGATAGTAGCCGCTAGTGGTCATCAATGTTTTCCTCCATGTAGTGACACAGGGTTATCATCTTTGACCATTTCACTGTCAATATCCACTTGAGTAAAGCCTTCAAGAATCATCATCAGCCTTAAAGAAAAACTCCTGAATAAAGGCTTTGTTGGAGATTGATGCAGCCATTTTTGTTTAAAAAAAAAATTGCGAAAAAATAATGTGGGTTTAATCAATGTTGCACCTCATGTAGTGTCTAGAAGAATTCAAAATGCTGTTGGAAAACTGAAGTTTAACCTTCTTCCAAAGCAGTAGTATGCAATTTCCAGCTTAAAATACCAGAAATGACAGTTAACAATTGTTTATTTAGCAACCGCTTCAAGTCAATGTAATGCGCCTAGAGCAACAAAGGGAAAGAATTCTACGGCAACAATTTTCGCTTCCAGCATGGTAAGTGAAGTATGGATAACCAAAAATAATAAAACTTGGTATTACCCACAATGGCAAATGCATCATCACAATATTAAAATATCATATGGTGACCAACACTCATGGATGTGTGTGTGTGTGTGTGGAGGGACATAGAAATCAAGGCTACATGATCTGATTATTACTGAAGGTATGAAACTTATAATCCCTATACAATATAGGTTTTTATCTACATATACTCTGTACTTTATACTGGGCTCTCTTCTTTCATAAATATTGTAGATTTTAAACATAATAAAATTACTTAATTACCAATTTAATGAAAATAATTTTTTTTAAACTCTGTTTAAAAAATTATCTTATTAAAAATATTACTCACAGCTTGTATATATTTACTTCACTCTGGTAACCATTTTTTTTTTTATCATTTCACCCCAATCAAGGCGATAAACTCACTAAGATGCAAGAGGTTACTGAGTGTTAGAGAACGTGAGCAAAAACAAAAACACTATTACAGAAGGAGAACAATAAAAGAACAAGAATTATGAAAACAGAAGATGATGATTGACATTTTATTTGAATTTATGAAGATTGAAAATACCTGGGAAGTAAGAAGCTGGAAGTGAAAAGTGTGATAGAAGGAACTGTTAACATAGAACTTACAGTTCCATCTAGCCAATGAGACTTTGCTACCAATCCCGTATTGCACTTAAATTCATAAAGTCTAGGTACCATAGAGGAATGTTCATCAGAACAATTACCATGAAAGTATTTACAGAAAAGGCACAAGGAAGCTGTGTTATCGCAGTAGGAATAAAAATATTTGCCTGCAGTAGAATTGTTAAAAGAACTCCTAAAATCAATGTATGCCTTTTCAAGTTGATCCTGATTGAAGAAAATGGTGTGGGATCCTTAATTGTATTGATACTGATGAAAGCAGGTGTGGGAGGATAGTAATCAAGCTGCTTAACTCTCCCCTTTGCCAATAAAATTAAAAGAATGGTAATCCATAGTTTAAAAAAAAAAAGGTCAGATCGAAAGTAATAGTGTGATGGAGAGTCTAGCTTCAGGACATTATACATGAGGATAGGCATTACCATGCAGTAAAAAGGAGGCAATTTTGTTAATGATTAAATGCATCAGTGGTCTATATCAATTTGGTCAATTTGCTCACCATAACCTTCCAATGAATATAAACCAGTTTTGGTTGATTTTTTTTGCTTTTGCATTCACATTTCTAATCAACCATTTTTGAAGATCTCATCCAGTCATTCTATTGCAATATATATTCTTAAAAATTCTATTCTTCATCACAGCTGATGATGTCTAAACAGATTGATTTCATATCAATGATTAATTGGGTCTGCCATTTAGATGACCTTTTTTTTAAATTTATTTCTCAGTCAGTTCAGATGGAACTCATCTAACAATTATTTTTTTTATTTTTGATCTTAATGATTTGAAATCTTTTCATAAACCGCATTGAAATTTACTACCAAGTTATAACCGTCATTTCCAACCATAAATTTCAAACTTTTAAAAAAACTTTTTTTTCTTTTTTTTTTTTTTTTTTGCTCGGCCAGTTTTCAAAATTTAGATATTCACTTTGAAATTTAAAAAAATCTTTTTTTGTTCACTAACAATATTGCTCCCAAATGTGAAATTACTTTTCCTTAGATTTCCACCTCTTTTAAGGCCTACTTTGTTTTTATGCAAATATTATGCACAAAATGTGTTGAAAGGCTTTTTATACTTGCCTAAAAAGCATTATAAAATATCCTGGTATAAAAGGAAATTTTTATTGAATTGTCATCACTGTTTTTCTCACTTCCAAAAAAGAAATCCTTCTCATGACTTCTTCCATGGATGTCTGTAACACAATGATTTTTGATTAAGGGTAATGTTGTACTTGCCATGTTAAACTGGCAGGTTGATAAAAGGTATTCTGAGTGTGCTGCCACTCTAGGATTTAGTGTCTTGGTTTTTACCCATAGCTGGAGAGATGTAGATTCCACTCCCAATTTTTGCAAGTTGCCAACCATAGTTCTATTTACTTGTAGTGGTTTATTAAAACCATCTTGGTCAGAACTTTAATTCGGTTCACTGAACCCATTTTCCGTGTTATAAACTGACAGCTATACCTTCACTTATTGAATAATCAGCAAATGTTATGTTACAATTTTAAATGTTTACTTCTTTTAAATGGTGAAAAATTCCAGTTTGAAACCAAATTAGCTATTTCATATTGAACAATAGAATGTCCCTAATATATTTAATGTTGTATCAGTAGCTTTCACACTTAAACGGTTCACCACACTTTTATAATAATGATAACCTTGATATAGAACAAACATCTTAAGAAAGATAAGATATAGACATTCTTGTATGTCATTTTTTTTCTTTTTAATCTCACTTGCTTTTAAGTAGTCCTTGTAATATAGTTTTATCTTGATGTAAACTTTGATATTACCCATAAACTTTCCCCTCCTTTCTCTGCTGTGTCTCAAGACATTGGCAATCCTAATTCTTGACAATTTCATCTCCTTTGTTGCTCTTGATTATATGATCCTGATCCTTCTTGTTTTGATCTGTTTGGTGAGTGTTAAATTCTCTAAACCTTCTTCATTATATGTCACCAAGATTTGATTTTTTTTTTTTTTAATATTAGCCTGTTTCCTTGTAGTATCTCTTCTCCATAAAACCTCTTCATTTATGATATGCTCTCTCCATAGTTCATTCATAATCAGAACTGAGTTTCAATTGTTTCAGATTTTTTTCTTCATTTGCGACAAAATTGCCTAGTATAAAGGATGGACATGGAAAAGAAGTTTAATTTTTTTTGGTATAATACAGCAAACAATAATACTCTTAGAAAGTTCAGTTTATATATTAGAAGTAAAACTCATGATTAACACTATTTTGGCATTGGAGTTACCCAAAGCTTTGTTGATTTAAAGAGAATTTATTTTGTGTGATTTTCTTATAGCCAAAGTATTTTGGTGCAGACAAGGGATATGAACCAGTTATGCAGGCATATATAACCGTCTCTATTTTTACTGCTCACTCTAAGCCATTTGCAAGAAACTAGATAGACACACAAGTTTGCACACATACAAGCACAACACTTGCAAACAATGACTGCACTTGACAAAATAGTTTTCTGACATCGACATAATCTGTAATATATCGAAATAAAATCCTCTTGTGTAGACAATTGAGAACCTAAGTTGTTTCAATATATAAATGATTGTATGAAGAAAAAATGCTTTCCTACCACCCCCACCCCCTTGTATGAAGGCACCAGTATGCGTCTGGATACCCAGTTGACCAACAAAGACAATGTTCAAATGTACCTTGTCACCTGCTTGTTTGCATCTCAGTGTTTTATGTATTATAGAGTCACTGAATTGATTTTTGTATAAAATGTTGTTACCTTATTGAAATATGTGCAAGAATCTGTTTTTTATCTTGTCTGCACAGTTATAAATAAGTATTTATTCAATGAATCATTTGATTAATATCTTTATAAGTCTATGCACCATCTTGTAATCTCCAATTGATAAAAAAAAATATATATAAATAAAAATAAGTGATCAAAACAATGAAAGTAAAAGCTGTAATGTTTTATTAAATAATCACTCCTTTAACTTGTTTATTCCACTTGCCAATACTCTATCCTTGAATATTTTGAGTAAATTTCTGCCTTTGTAATGACAAATCAGCAGTGAAGAGCAGTAAGTGGCCAGTACAAAGTTGCTCCTATAACCAACACTATTCACATATTGGGCACAAGGCACAGTGGATAAAGGCATTGGTTAGATCCAGGGACAGGACTCAAAAGACTGAGTTCAATACCCAGTAGGCAGTGGAGAACTTGCCATGTTTAATGGATGTCAGTTTGATAACTAGAACAGTCTACCTCATTGAGAGAAATAAAGGGTTCAGTTCGACATTCCAACCACCTGAAGAATGCCGGAGCGTACAACGGCCGAAACGTTGTAATAAATATGGTGACAAAAATGAGGACAATAGTCTGAATAATGTAAATAGTGGAATTCTTAATTGGTGATTAAACACTGAAGCCTTACATTAGTAAACCAATTCAACAGTGCAGTATCAATTAGCTGTATGGTTCAGAAATTACCATTAACCACATTTTCTGATAGGCTCACCCTTCTCTTTAAGGTGTGTATCAAAAAATGTTTTTCCCTTCATAAAGCATAGTGATCAGAATAACAAAAATGAGGATACTATTTTGAATGATTAATCAAATAAGTTTTTATATGAAAAGTGAAAAAGAATTGTCGTGTTCATTTTAAATTAAACTATTCTTACATTTTGATGATTCATGAAAGTGTTGATATACCACATAATCATATTCTGATAAAGGATAAAAACAAAAAAAATGATGCTGTTAAGAGACAATAGAAAATATTTCTAGATTTTTTTCTGAATTTCATGGCAAAAGATGTCTGGGTTTTGGGTTCAAGAAAGTCCTTTTGGTTTGAGTCAGCTGATTTACCTGTTAGCAAAGCAATAGTAAATGACACAATAAATACCATCTGTACTAATGAAATACAGTAAGGTCAATTGTCAACAAGTGTAGTCATTTACAATTTAATTATTTTGGATGTTGTGATTAAAGAAAGGAAAACCTCCTTGAGTGCCAGAAAATTGTAACTTAGCAAGCAAATATAGAAAGTTGATCACTCATTACAGGGACCTTGATTTTTAAATTTGTCCTTGGTTTAGGGAGGATAAGCCGAAGAAAATACAAGAAATTCTGGTAAAACTTGATGATGGTTTTGTTGGCCTGCAGAAAACTGTGTTTGTTACTCTGGAGGATTAAACACAGCCATACATTGCAAATCAACATCTCTTCATAGTACTTTTCACTGATTCCTTATTTGTTTAGTTTCACTTTGTTTCTAAGAGCAAGTGTGGCACTGAAGAAACTCAGCTTTCATAGTCTTCCACTCATCATTTGAATATTGTTTGTGTTTAAGAAATCAAAGAAGCTTCTTTGATGGTCTTCAACTTTCTTCATTGGTTAACTCTGGAAAGGGCACAAAGGATATTTCTTTCATTATGCTTCAGAGAAAATTTCAAACACTCATTTGTACTGTTTGTCATTTGATTCCAAGGCTGAGAATACAAGAATGTATTCAACCATTTTGAATACCAAGAACTGGTTGTGCAACCTTGATCTAACTTGGCAGCCAATCAAAAGAAATCTTACTATGCATGTCTAGATTCTCCTTTTGGGTTACTCAGTCAGTTGAGCTTATGCACTGTGTGTGTATTGCATTCATCATGACAATGTATGTCTGTTGTCAATTTTTCTCATATCATGCAGAGTTTTTGGCAAACAATCCAAATCTGTCAGCAGCCCCCTACATTTCAGATTTAGCTCATTTTTAAAGTAAGATTTTAGATTGTGATCAAGATTAAGGAGAGTGCAATGAAGCAACTCATGGCAATGCCAAAAGAAGACCTTACAGAAGGTTTTGAAAAATTGAAATGGTACTGAGACAAGTGTGTGACATACCAGTGGGAGTAATTTGAAGAGGACTAAGATGCCATTGCCCCACGTTGGTTACTTTTTCCATTATTATTATTAAATGACTGGATAGCTCTCCAAGAAAATCTTCAAACTCTTTGTCCCTAACTTTGTGCATGAACAAAATGTAATCTATTCAATAATGTAATAACGACAACCCTATGATCTCAACCACAGAAAAAAATCCCTATCACTTTTCAGGTTTTGGGATACAAATGGCTGTCCTTTGAAGAACTCATTTTCAAAAGTGATGCTCTTCAAATGCTAAAATGTCAAGGTTTGTAATAACGTGACATGGTGGATGAAGTAGCTTTCAATTATGATAGCGAAACTAACCTTTCAGTTGGTTGGTTGATCCCATGATATAAGAAACTATACTGCTTTATGGGATTTCTCTAGCAAAGGGGCGTTACTTGATAGTGATCTTTTCTTCCCCAAATAACATGAGACAATTTTAGGTTCCTTGATAGCTTATTGATTCTTTTTTTACTATTGCTATCTGCATTAGATGATCATGGTCTTCTAGAGATAACAAAGCATCTGACAGTCGAGGATCTAAGTAGAGGGAGTTATGGATTTATGCCCATCCTAATGGCCATTGGTGAGATTTGAAGACAGTTTCAATCAGAATTTGTAATTGGTTCAATGACTATAGTACCTCAAAGCTTCCATATCTTGGAAATGTTAATTATCATTTAGTCTTACGTAAAGAGGAATATTCTGAAAAATTAAAGTATTGGGGCTTAAAGCATTAAACATGAATTAGATGACTTAAAATAGTTTTTGATTGAAACAATCATAAAGGTCACAAAGATGATCTTCAAGAAAATTGATCTATATATGCATCTGTATATTATATACGAGGAGCCTCTGCAAAGAAATGCTCATTTATCTTTATTGAGAGAGAGAGAGCGGGGGAGAGCAATATGCCAGCAAAATGATGTTGGAGTACAAGTATATGAAACCCAACATACCTATCATGTGACACTAAGTCAGATAAGGGTGTACCAAGCACATGCATCCTAACCAGACACGTGCGATATGGTGACAGCTTTGGATAAAAACAAGCTATAATCTTACAGGTGGAGCCCAGTTAAAAATACCTTCAGCTCAATTAGCTCACTCTGCTCAGTCTCCAATTCAGGGCATTCCCAAGTATTTAGATGTGACTTCCAAGTCACCTTGGCTGCCTCATCCTTCAAGCGATGATGCTCTTCCACTACTCCCACTCATGAACAGATATGTGTGTTGTTATTACTATTAAAAAGTTACAAAGAGAGAACATTCATTTATGATTTTTTTTATTTCTGTATATTCCATTGTGAAGCACCAGGTTGAACCCACACCATGTGATGCTGCTAGGGTTTCAATAGCAGGTGGATTTTTATGGGGTTGTACTGCTAGCTTGATGCTCAAGATGTCTTGCTTTTAGCAATAGTTGGTAGAATACAAAGAAAAATATGCCTTTTCCAAAGGTATTAGTGCAATGTGTACACAAAGCTGTCTTGGCTAGAATTTGAACTTGAGTTCACTGATTCCTTTCTTCATGTCATAAACTGTCAAGCCACCTACACCTCCACGGTCATTAATGCATGTGTTAAAGAATAGCACAGTCTTTGCAAAAAAGAAATCTCCCAACTACCATATCTGCTCACTTCCACTTCTGATTGTTTCTATGCCTTTACCGTCGTTGTATACCACCTTTTAAAGTGGGTGGTTGTCCGCATATGCAAGTGATTGGTGCTCACAAAAAGTCTCAATGTCATGCATGCACCATGCACTTCTTGTAAATGGTGGTTCGGCAGACCAGACACCACAAGCTTTCTGGAGCAGGTAAGGGTGAATATCTCTCATCTCAATATGGTGTCAGAACTAATGAGTATTAGTATGGCACAAGGTCACAAATGAGTTACCCAATGCAAATGGAACTTACGTCATTCATTACTAATTATCTGTAAAAGTAGCTTACTAACCACTACTCTCCAATAAGACACACACACACACAATGACTCCTCCCCTTTGCCATTTTGTAGAAACAAATTCATTACAAGCAGCAAGAGCAAAAGCCCAGCATAATTGATGTTTTCTTCCAGTTTGTCTTTCACAGTTGAATGTTTGTATTTCTTTACCATTTTATTTGTCTTGGAAAAATTCAGCTTTGAAAATCTCTGACCTTCTTGTCATCTTTTATTGAATTCTGGATCATAGACTTGACACATTAATTCTTTGCTGACAAGATGGATTATTTCAATAAGCAAATCTTTAAATGTTCTTAAAAAAAACACTATTAAATCTCATTTGGTGTGTTCCATATAAGCTAAGGGGGTCAATGAAGTCATTAAACACAATAACAGTTAATAGTTTATTTCTGTTTACCAATGATGGTAGATCAAGTTTGCTTTTGATAGTAGTGGTGTGGTTTGTAGTTTTGTCATTATTAATTATAGCTTAAGCCTTTGATAAGGTACAGCACAAAGATCTGTTTGAACCACTAGGAAAATATGATTTATTGGAGAAAGAGGCTAGAATGATTGAAAACATTAACTTGGAGCAAACTGCCTGCAGACAGAAAATGAATTAAGTATATACACAAAAGTAGAAAGAGGCATAAGGCAAGGATGTCTCCTCACCAGATTTATTCAACCTTTTCAGCAAGGCAATCCTAAGAAAACTAGGAATCCTACCAGGATTTATTATTGGCATACACAATCTTAGCAACATAAGATATGCAGTTGACACAGGGTTGATTGCAAATGCAGATAGCAAACTGAAGTAATATATGGTTGCCAGCAGGAGAAACAACCCAAGGTGCGAGCTATGAATTAGAGATGTCAAAATGAAGCAAGTACAACAATTTAAATATCTAGTAAGTTTTCTTAACAGAGGACAACAAATATGACATGGAAAACCAAAGGGACATTGGAATAACAAAAAAAAATGCCTTCCAAAAGTTAAAGTATTAACAGGAAAATTTTGTTAAAAACAGAAAAAAAAAGTGTTCTCTATTGTTATGCAATAAGTCCTACTATATCAGATTGAATGCGGGATAATATCCTTGCAGATGCAGAAGAGGAAACGTAATTGTGGTTCTACAAAAATATACAAAAAAAAAGAATACCATGCGAGTAACAAAGATGTTTTAAGGAAACAAAAAGAACACTTATACTTAGAATCAGAAAGAGGCAATTGAAATTTATAGGATACAGCAAGGAAAGTGGGCTTGGAGAATTTGATGCTCACAGGACATATTGAAGGCAAAAGGGACAGAGGGAAACAGTGAGTTACCTGCCTAATGGGTTTAAATAGATGGCAGAACAGGCACACAATGAGGAAAGGGGGCTTGGAGAATTTTATGCTCACAGGACATACTGAGGGACAGAGGGGAAAAAGCGAGTAACCTACTTAATGAACTTTCATAAACAGATAGTATAACAGGCAGTGAGAGGCATAATGAAAAGACAAACCTTACCAAGAGTTAAAAAGGATACGGTAGTCATGGAGGGCCATGATTACACACGTCCTGAAGAGATCTGATACATAGAAGAATTATTATAGCTTAATAAAATTGAAATAGTTTGTTTACTTTTTCTTCTGAATTCAGCAGAGTGTTGAGGTTAAAATGTTCCATTGTGCTTCAGGACACACTTTGGTGTTCTTGAGGTGACAACCTGCTTTTCTTTACCTTTCTGTTTGCAGTTAAGCTGATCAGATTAACTGAATGAAGACCTTGGATTATGGCAAGGAAAAGATTAGCCACACAAGAACAACTGCAACTATCAGAAGCTAAGAAAAATATGTCATGTGCAAATTCTTCGGTCTGCCAAGGTCCAAATGTAAATAATTGACATCTATACAATCTCACACAGGTACAATGAATATTAACACAGATTTTGGTATGCACATATCTGGATATATTTATAAATGCTGTTGGTATGTAAATAGGAACACGGAAAAACATATATGAAGTTGTAGTTTTTGTAATTGTATATATTTAAATGATGGAAAGTGTCTCCGAGCCCTTGTGGGTGGCAAATTATTCTCCAACCTTCAACCTCTCTCCCACAGGCGGGATGTGGCAAGCCTCTCGCTGCTCTATCGCTACTTCAACAGAAAGTGCTTGAACAAACTACAGTCCTTGGTCCAGCCAATTCAAACCTTCACAGCAAGGACACGCCATGCCCTTTACATAGTAGCAAACCACCCACATTCCCTCTGTATTCCATCGGTGAGAAGTAAGTTCCACTTGAGCAGATTCTTCCTGTGAACCATTCCCTGTGAAACTGACTCCCAACAGAATGTTTCCCCAATCACTACAATCTTAACCTGTTCATGGCTAAGGTTAACTGTTATCTTGCACTCCTATACACACAAATGACCTCCTAACGTAACCCTCTACCTCAAGTGACTCTCGGGCCTTATTAAAATTTTTTTACAAATACAAGATTGATTGCTCAGATTAAGATTCCTTTGTTCAAGTTTAAAGGTCAGAAATTTTAATCTAGGAATGAATTATAGAACTATTCTCTTTCCTAAGTTCTGCCTCTCACCTATATCTGCAAGTTAAAAATGGTTATTTGGCTGCATATTGTTTTTAGCACTTTGTATTAAAATCCAAATCATTTTAGGCTATAAACTCTTCTACATTTTGTTGTTCACTTTGTCTCTCCTCCATAAATGCATATTTTTCCCTTTTGACAGCATCATAAGAAGATTATATCACATTTCTCTTTTTTATGATTCTTTATTATTTTTGTTTTAGCCTCTTTTTGCTGCTTCACTTTAGCATAGACTGGCCACTTGATCTTTTTCCTAAAGTTGGATCAACATTCAGAAATCTTCAAAATATCACTTAAATTACAACTGACAATTCTCAGATTTTTTTTTCTTTTCCTTCTGTCTCAGTGTTTTGTTTTGTTTTTTTTTTCTTCTTTTTTTTGGCAATCCGTTCTTGATCATTTCTAGAATTCTTTAAGTCACTGGAATTTCCTTTATTTTTAATCCAGCATAATTTTCCAGTGTCTCTTTCAAACAGATTGTCAAAATTTCTGTTTTTCAACTCAGGTGAGTTGAAATTGTCAGGTTTTCCTCCTCTGCATTTTTCTTTTTTTAGTCCCCCCCCCCCAACACCTATGTCCTGAAGGAGAAAACCTTTCCTTAAAAAAAAAAAAAAATAAAAAAAACGCTTGAAGATAAAAGGCTTTCAGTGTAAAGTCAATGATTTTTATTTTTTTGATGAGTGCTCACCAGTTGCTAAGACAATTGAGATTGCTCAATTAACTCAAGTCATCTAATACGACTGAAAAGTACAGCGGGTTTAGTCGGGATGTAATGACTTGAGAGAGAGAGTTGTTTCAAGAAATAATTTTCGTAGTAAGCGATAAACAAATGAGTGGGCTTCGTGATCTGATGACTGAAGTAGTTAAAGTTTGCTAGAATTGAATAAAATTCAACTCCATTCTTCCATTTCCTTGCGGGGTCAGTATTGACTTGTTGAACTCTTAATTTTCTCCAGAATCAGCAGAAATTTACAGCTGTCAAAAGAATGAAAGAAATAAAATGCATACACATAAAATATTTTTCTATTTTAGATTCAAGATTTTATTTATCTTTCAAAATGTGATCTAATTTCTTTTCTTTCTTTTTTTTTTGTTCTATTTTTTTATTACAACTGGTGAAGGGAATAAAGAAGGTGACTGTGTCTTCTGCAAACAATTAGATTCATTCATAATTATTTTGTTTTTTCTTTCTTGCTCTTTCTCTTTCAAGTGTAAGACCGTTGTTAGTTTCTTGTTTTTCTGACTGATGTATGTGATGTGTGTGGAAGTTGGTGTGTATTGTTAACTTCTTCCTCTGTTTGGAAACTTGAATTAATATTTTCTTTGCAAAGATTAGGAAAATAAAAGGCAAATATCATTTCTACTTTTATTAATAAGCTGTAAACTTGAAAATTTGGCCCAATTTTCTTGAACTATTCCGCAGTTTTATTCATTTGTATTTTTTCTTAATAGTTTTATTCATCTTTTTCAGAATTTTTTGGCTTCTGTTTTTGTTAATTTCCTGTGGCAATTTTTGAACAGAAATACAAATATATATATATATATATATATATATATATATATATATATATATATCATTAAATGATATAGAAATATTATGTTGATGTATTTTTATAATAATCCTTTCTACATCTCTAATTATCTTCTTGATGTTAAGTTGAAATTCATCAAGGAAGATGCTGTATTTTTTGTTAATCCAAGTACTTTCAACTTTCCTGGGATCATCCTCAGGGGTGAATTGTGAAGATGAACTTAATGTATCTGTGGAAAGGATTATTAAAAAATAGATATGTCCATATTATCTAATGAAACCTGATTTTTTTTGTCTTGTCTGACATGGAAGTGCTTGCAAAGCAGAAGTGTATCATTAAATTCTTCTGTGTTTATGGGGGGTGGTGCAAGCATTGATATTTTACACTTTGCCCTTGGTGAACATTTATAGACTTGAAAGTGCATGCAACTCTACAGGTTAATACATTTCAGCAGTGGCAACAAAATGTGTATGACAAGTCATATTCTGAGCAGCACTGTACATCTGTCAACCTACAAAATGAAGAGTTTTTCTTTATCATTGGTGAAAATGCATAGCCAGTGGTGTTGACTGGAAAAAGTAGCATATTCTAGTTGAAATATGTATCTGTTAAACTGTGTTATTGTGCTATCACTGTCTGGTTTAGTTTCCATAGAAATAAAGAGGAATTATTACTTTTCAACCATCCCTTGTGTCTATGTGAAAAGGTGTGCTAAAAATTTCTCAGCCCAGCCTAAAAGTTTTATTTGCTCAGAGTTTATGAAGTGGTTTTAGCCTTCCATAACCTTCATTTTAGATTCGCCCTTTTTTTTTGTGTGTCTGTGTTTTTATATATATATATATATATATATGCACATGCACACATATATATATATATATATTTCTGTTAATACGCTATTTTTATAGATACAAATATTTAAGTAAATGCTCTGTTTATAATAAACAGCATTAACAAAATTTACCAGCCTGAATGTCTGAGAAATTTCATAAAAAAACTATACATCCTCTGACAGGAATTGAGCCCATATCCTACACTGAGCCATCATATAGCCTGACATGCTATACCATTTAGCTACAGAGGAAGTGTCTGGTTAGCAAGGTCAAATTACTGCTTTTAAACAACAAATATCTCATGATTTCTCTCGAACACTCATGTCTTCTCGAAGTGTATCTTAACATAAAAAAAATTACATCATATATTATGAAATGGACTAAGTCCGACAATTATTTTAATATACTTTGTTTATATATTTCATATAGTTACATTAAAAGATACATATTAGCTGTTACTTAGTTTGATGTTTGATGGTAGTTTAGTTTATGAAACCAAGTAACATCTTATGATAAGGAATAAGGATATATGTGTTTTGCTATATATTTTAACTGTCCCATTACATGGGGCACTTCTTTTTACTCCCTGCACCCTATATATATTCTACTCTCCTGTTGTCTTTTGACATATGGGGGTGGGGTCAACCAGCTCAGTTCTTAGAACCAACAGCCAAACAACCTGCACATATGATTTGATTATAGTGGTGTTGGCTTGGGCAGAACCAACCACACTTTTTCAAATAGTCGAATACAGTATCACAGTATGCCACAAAGTGCACAAATGACTCTTCGCAGGTTTTAAATTCAGAGTTGTCCTTCTCCTAAACTGTTCCCCACCCAAGGCTATAAGACCCCAGTCTGTCCTATTTACCTATTAGCTGGGGTAGTAGAGATGGATTCATACCTTTCCCAAGAGTATTAGCACATAAGTGAGTGTAATGAATTTGACTTGTAATCTGAACTCGGCTCTCCAATTCCTCAAATCGAGCCACAATCCATCACTCCACTATGCCTCCATAAATTACACACACACACACACACTTTATACAAATTCCTAATAAGCCAGTGGAACACCTAGTGAG
>OZ038487.1:17024913-17069913 GCA_964036315.1 Acanthosepion esculentum
ATTATCAATTTCCTTTCAGTTTTAACCTTTTTAATTGTCTTTTTTTTTAATGTTAGTCTAAATTGATTCAATTTAGTATCTTTGGTATCTTTTCTCTCTTGTAAGCAATATCAAACAGATAATCTTGAAAATGTGCCTCATAGGTCAGTGGCTAGCTTTACAGGTCAGTCAGATAGACTGTACTTAAATTTGTTACTGTGGTGCCAGCTTGGATGAGTAACTTAGTGTGAGCAATCATCAAGAGTGAAAGGTCAGAGTGGTCAAGTTGGGGGTCAGGGTGTAGGTAAGTTTTCAAAATACCATGACCAGCCTTAGAGGTCTGTACTTGAGTTAATGGTGTGTAATTTCTAATAAATGACATCAATGGTCACAGATTTTAACTAAGAATAGCAAATAAAAGCCAGCTGTCTTGCTATGAATTTGTAGACAATAGGTTCCACAATATAACATTGACTGAAGTATTTTGTTAAGATAATATTTATGTTTGCTGTTGTTCCACTTTTGCAGGCCCTCATTTTTGACACATGAGAATAGGTTTGTAGTTTATTAGTTTTCCTTTGTGTGGCTTGTGCAAGTTAGTACCACATAGTATGGGGTGGGGGTTAAATGTGATGGTTTTAGTAATCTTATAAAGGTCAGAAACTACAATTGCTGATAAGAGCTTAATTAGGAAGCATACATTATAGGCTTTGTGTTTTTAAGATTTTCTGATAACATATTTTGTGATATTATGTGCAAATGCATATCTAAACTATTATTTAAGTCTGTCGTGTGTATGCACTCATATACATATATACATACATGAATGCATGTGTGCATGCACGCACACACACACACATCAATGAGTTTGTAGTTTATAGGTGAAAATGTAATTTATTGACCCAACTGTATATACATACATACAATGTGAAAGAGTGCTGAAATGTTCTTGGCTCTCAACCCCAATCCATCCCCACCTCCTCAAAAAATAAATTGAAGCTGGATCATAAACTTTTCATCATCCTTGTGTGTGTGTGTGTGTGTGTGTGAGAGAGAGAGAGATATGCTGCTATTATGGTTGATTAGGATGATGGGGAGTAATAGATTTCTTGCTTCTATTACCTGGACAGATGAGGTCGTTATAGGAAAATGGTTTTTCAAAGTGCTCACTCTCTTCTCTACCAACCATTTTGACATAAAAAAAAAATTGGACATAACCAAGGTAGAAATGGATTCATGCATTTTCCAAAGTAACTCAAACCAGTTACAGTCATAATTGAAATTTGGTTTGGCAATTCCATTTTCTGTGCTAGTAAACATTACCCCACCCTTGGATCACCTTCATAGAAAACCCCCACATCCTCTAAATGATTGTCCATCTTTGTCTCCTTTCATGAATGCATACAGTGACTGACGGTTTAAAAATTAACATTGTCATCAGGAATTACTTTGGGACAAGTGGTTAGGGATTTTGGGACAAGCATGATGATGAAGAATGTTTTAATTAAAATTTCATATTTATTCTAAAAGCAACAAATTTCTTGAAATAAAATTCTTACTTGCCACCAACAGTAGCAAGCTTTTAATAGACTGAGTCTGTATACACAAACAAAACTTAATTGCCTCTTTTTAAACTGGTGAGTAAAACTTGAATTAAAAACGAAGGCTGAAGAACTTAAATTTACACCTCTCTCTTTATCTCTAAATGTGAAAAGCATTAGGAACTAATTGTCAGAATTGATTTTACTTTAATAAACAAAGCAAGAAAATTAAACTTTTTCACTGTCAATTTTTGGCTAAAAAAAATACTTGTATTGATCTTTAAAAAATATTTTATGAAATACAAGGGAGCACTTAAAAAGTGTTAAATATAGAAAATCTAATCACAATATGAGGCAGGTAATTGTAAATTAAAACCAGATTGGAATATTCTTTCAATAGAAAATGAATGCATAGATGATAAAAATTACTTTTTGCATGAAAATTAAGTAATAAAAACATTTCCCTGTCAAATTATTCAAGGTGACTTAAATGTTTAAATAAAAAAAATAATAGTTGTGATTTTTATAAAAATTAGTGTAATTTAACTTTGTTTTTGTATTTAGTTATTTTTAAAACTTTAATATTTTAGGTTTTTTAATTTATTCCTCAAACATTTTAACTATGCTTTCATTATGTTACTAATAACTACTAATGATAAAGTTAACAAAAAAAACATTTTGATTTTGGGATGGGCAAAAAAATTTTTTCAGGGCGAATAAAATTGTTTTGGGGTCATTCGGGACTGGTGAAAAAGTTAGTCTGGAGCTCTGCAGTGACCCATTGATGTGTTGTTGGGACACCATACATAGTGCAGCAACAATGGGTATGTCTCGGGCAAAATAACCTGATAAAACCTATCACTCTTAGGACTGATTTTAAGTTGTCCTCCTCCTAGAGTGCTTCCCCCTAACCAAGCTAGATCCTTTAGGCTACCCTACTATTTCATCCACAGCTAGTTGAAGAAGAGATGCCTTCATACCTTTTACCAACAGCATAGGTGCAAAGTGAACGTTAACAGCCACTGCCTGAATTTGAACACTACTCACGTGTTCCATTTCCCGTCTTGATAATCATTTCACCACCAGCCTCTCCTCTTTGCTTACTTACGTTTTGTAAAAGAAATTTGATCCGGATATAACGGGTCAGCATTCAGCAAAAACCTCATAGAAATCATTTTGCATTTTAATCTCATGAAAAGGCATGAGCCTTAAAACTTATGCAAAAACGCATTCCCATTTTGAAAATAAACAGTTCAAACCTGATGCAAGGATAAAGGAATAACGTAGCTGCTTGCTTTATAAACTTTACCCTAATAGGAATCTTAAAAGGAGATTGGTGCTGTCAAATAGTCACTCACATAAGCTCACTGAGACACAAGAGATCTGTACTGTTAACCTTGTCAGGAAAATATTGCTAATTTCTATTTACTTTCAGTCTCGTTATCTTCAATAAAACTTCCTGCTTTATCTCTGCCTTTGTGTGTCTGCATCTATTTCTATTTTCCGTTCAATATTGATGTCTTCAGATTGATTTCCGTCTCGGCTCTAAAACCTTTTCAGATGCTTTTTACGAATCACAATAAATCTGCTACTCCATTTATATGACTTGTAGAGGCAATGCAACAATCTGTTGTTTATTCTGGTAATTTGGCTCTCCCCCTCTCTCTCTCTCCACTGACCAGTTTAAAAAAAAAAAAAAAATTCTTCACCCACATTTGTATTTTAGCCCTGACTGCATTTTAACATTAACAAAATCTTTCTGATTATAGGATAAAAATATTATTAAGTATAAAATTTAGCAATTTTATTTTATTTTTTTTTTTACCAGAAATTTGTTTGAGCAAATTTAAGCACACAATCTATATAATGCATTGAAAATCAGAAGGAAAAGAATAGTCAGTGGTCAGGAATTACTGCAAGCTTTACTAATGAAATAGGTTTAGTACACACATATAATTTTGTGATGCATTTAATTTCACTTGGTTTCTGTTTATGAAGTCTTTTTAGTGATGGATGGCATTCTCAAGTGGGGAAGATTGTTGCTTTTAATCAAAAGTGAGTTTAGTAGCTTATTTACAGCAGAAAATAATCAATTTTTACATTGTGTAGATAATAATATATGATTTTTTTTTTATTTCCCCTTTGTGTTCTCTATGTTGGTCATTCAAAACACTTGCATTGCATTATAAACCAGTAAGATTTTTTTCTGTCTCCTTACCGTTTCTACATCTATTGACTGGCACTTTATTCTGTCTTGTGAATCTCCAAAGAAAAATGCCTTTTTTGTGAGGCATTGCATAATTCTCTTTGAGTTGAATATTTTGTTCCTTGTCCCAAAATGTTTTCTTGTAGATTGAGATAAACTTATCTCATGAGGATAATATTGGAGGAATGTCTGAGTAATCAGACATCTTTTGTGGCAGTGAATAGAAAGGGATTTAAAGTTTTATCTAATGTTTATATCTGGGGTAGGAGGGTAGATACTCCCCTCCCCAATTGCTGGCCTCCTTGTTTTTTACTCATGTTTGCTTATTTAAATAATGTAGATGTTCATTTGCTGACTATTTCCCTCCTAACCATGACTGATGAAATAAAAATTAAAAAAAAAAATCTTGAGCATTTGTCAAGAATTAGGCTGAAGATTTTAATTTATGAAGGCTGCCATATTAATTCAGTCAACAGAATAGGACACTCAAGATTTTTTTTTTCTTTACATAATTTTGTTAATTTTAAAATGATTCTTACCACCTTAAAAGGCCTTTTTAAATATAAGAGAAATTTGTTTAAAAATGATATTAAAACCCTTAAATAATTTATAGAAAACTGTTTTAGGTGATTTGCTTTTCCAATTCATTTTTGAAAATATTTTTACTGAAATAGTTTGTGGACTGCAAAACCAAATTAATAATTAAATATAGTAGCCACTCCTGATTAGTGCTGAATATTGGGATAGTCATTCTTCAGGAGCGAAAAATGTTTGTTCATCTATTTACATTGATTAGTACTTTTGCTAATAATCATTTTGATGAAGATTGTTTTAAAATGAAAAATTTATCACTTTGGTAATATGAAATTTTGCCCACATCTGTCTATAAAATCTTTGTCTATATTTTTTACTTTTGTATACATAAATAGATACCAATGTATATATGGAAAACTACTTAAGTATTTTCCTATACCTTGTATCTTATACCTTCATGTTTGAGTTACCAGTATATGACTAACATTTAAACACTCTTTGGCAGACTTGTTCTCTAACGGCCCTAAAGAAATATTTATGAGTACAAATTTAAATTTTAAGATACTAAAAAAGATATATAAAGGAATCAGCATTTGGAAAAATATATATATATATTATTTCCACCATATAGTTCTACCAATTCAAACATTTACACCCAAGATCTTCCATGCCAATTATGCATGGCTGAATCATCCTTGTTTCCTTCATATTCCAATAGTAAGGATGAAGTTCCAGTTGGACAGAATCCTGAAAGGATACTTCTCCAATCTTAACCTCTTCAAGTTAAGGGATAACTAGGTGTGCAGTTGGAGCCTTTCAGTAATGTAAATCAATCCATCTTAAGAATTGGATTATATACTCCCCTCCACTTCCTTTTGGTTCTATAAAAAATGTTAGACAATGATTTGGTCTCCATGAATAATTCAAGGAGCCGAAACCAGAGTCATAGCTTTATGGGTTATACAACTTACTTTTCGTAAAAAATTCAGGTAGAGTATATCCATAAAAGGACAATACAAAAAAAGACAAAAGGATAACATACCTTAGCTGACACATTTTGTCTATCATTTGCCTTGATAAAGTCCCTCGGAGTACAAAATGCTTTAGCTAACATAAGTTTTCCTTACTTTTTGTTATAGACGCACATATGTTTTTGTTATAGGCATATATAAATAAAGGGCACTCTACAAAACTTTTGCACTTAAGCTTCAAAGATTTCTCATGGAGAAGAGTTTTATTTTGAACACATTGGATCTCCTCTGCATTTTCATTGTAATTGGACAAAGTTTCTGTGTTGAATATCCACCATGATCACCAAATTGGATGCCAGTTGTTATCTCTTTGGAGATATCTGAATGGCAGTGGTTTTACAATAACAATAAATTCCAACTGAAAATTGTCAAATAATGTTTGTTGACGTTTGCAATACAGTCTCTTGATACAGCTTCTATACCATTTCAGGGGGAGGACATTACAAACACTGAACATAATATATTTTTTTTAAAATGGTTTTCTTAGGAAAGCAGCATATAACCTGCCTCACGAGCTTATATAAATGGTTGGCATAATAGGGATTAGAAGAGATAGCCAAAAAGACAGATTTTACTAAGAGCTACAAAGTTGCCCACACACTGAAGGGACACGTAAAAGAAGAATCTCCACCCCCTTTCAAGTGCCATTAAACTCTCCTGTTGAGTATGGTCTACAAAATCACCCTACTAGGTATTGCTAGTGTAATTTCCAAACAAACTAGGGTTTTACAGGGTTTTTGAATTGATATTTTGTTCTCAAAGACTAGTTGCCAACCAAAGCTAGACAGCCCAGTCTATCATGCTATTTAATCCCTAGCTGCGGACCTTTCCCTTTCCAAAGGATATTTGTGTGAAAGTAAATGCAATCAACTGCTCCAGAATTTGAACACTACAAAATGATTCCATTTTCCAAACTGATTACCACTCGGCTACATACACATCCTAAATTGTTGAAACTTTCTAATAGCATTTATTTATTTTTATATTATGAAAATGTCTTGAATTTCAGTTGATAGCCAAATTTTTGTTAATAACCAATCTCTATGTACATTGGGGAGGGGGTCAGCCTGTATATTTGACACACCAGCTGTCCTCCTCAAATAATTGTATCTAAATTTATTTTGGTTGATAAATATGCAGATTTATTTATGTCTTTCTATAAGATGATTTAAAGATGCAAAAAGAAAAAGTCTTTGTTAAACATTCATATACTTTTTCTCTCGTCAGTCTGTCTCAGAAATTGTTGGACTTTGCATTATGAGAAATTGGATGCTAAAAAACAAAACAAAAAACAAAGCTCAACAAAGAGGTGATTTACCATCAGGACATTTTCCACTCAGTCATTTGCATATTTCAAAGTATTATTTTAAAATCCTTTTAGATTGCCTTAGTGACCCCCCCCCCATCTTCCTCAAAAAATCATCAGTAGAATTTGTTAGAACTTTTAAAAATCTTGATTAGATATAATATGAATATGTTACCTACTCTATTGAGTTGGCATATATACATCTCCCACTTCGTTTATGTGCCATGTCCCTTTGAGGATGTTAAGGATCCTGGCTCACCATAATTTCTTGCCCTTTGTAGGTCTTAGCAAATTGTCTTTCTGTCATCTCTCCTAAATCCTGTCCTGCCAACAATTTGTCCAGTGTGTGTCATATTTGCCAAACACCTTTTCCTCATTATGTGCCCTAGAAATTTCAACTGTCTCTTTCTGATGTTAAGTATAATAAGTTTGTAACCCAATGAAGAAAAGTATTTTATGCAGTAAATATTTTCAACATTATCTCCTTTGTCAATGCACTTAGTTCATTAGTGAATATAAATCATTTAAGTAAAATCTTATAGGATGAAATTTTGAAATCAAAATTCATTTAATAAATGTGTCAGACTACAGACTTAGCAATCGACCTTATAGTACAGCCTCACCATTTGTGAAATCACCAACAATGGCTTCATTTTTCCATGACTGGCAAATCAGCAAAGTTATTTATTTTTATTTTTCATGTTCAAAACTTTTATTAAACTAAAACTACTTTGCAAAAAAAATTCTCGAAGGCATAAAATATAAACAAAATCAAAAAGACAGGTACATAAGTCTTTAATAGAAATATTTTGAAAATATAAAAGAAATTAATCAATTTCAGTGCCATCAAAGTTTGAGTGATCAGATTCTTGAGGGACTGGGGTTAAAGTAATGGTGTGGGGGGTCAGAGTCCAATTCTCTAACAGATTTTCTATAAGTAATACATTTTATTTATTAATATATCCATAGAAACAAGTTACAGGGAGCACTATAACACTTAGAAAGGTTTTGCAGCTGAAAAGCCTTTCTTTCTATAGTCACTACCAATAGTTATGCATTTTTGCCACTGACACACAAGAGATTTCATACCATGTTTCTAATTTTTTTTTGTTTTTTTGTACACATTGCTGTTCCCTGCTGCACAAACACATTAACCATTGGCTAACTTTACTCGCAGTTTGTGTTCAAGCCTCAATGATTTTTTTTTTCCACATTAAGGAATTCATACACACGTTAGATGCCATTTTCCTGTTCAGCAGCTATCTGTAACAAAGGAAACAATTATGGGCTATTGGTGGGAAGGTACAACTTCTACTGCTGCCCCACCATCATCTGGCTCTGATAGCCAACAAAAACGGGTAATACTTTTGGAGCAACAATTGTATATTACAATTGACAAAGCTTCTTTTATTTAGGCAAAGTTCAAGGCTTTATGTTCATGATTTCCTGATGAATTTTTTTTGGTGGGGTGCTTACCTAATGTACATTATTACCCTCAGATTTCAGTCTTCTTCACAATTGAATGAGGGGGTGATCTTTAAATCCATCTATATATAACAGGGTCCTTGTAGGTGTAAAGTATACCTATTACAATTGTGTGTTTTCATCAGATTTTAGAAAGAACAAAACAATATTTAAGAGTTTGAAAATTTTAAAAAAATTGAAATCTGTCAAATTTTGAGCCGACTTCATTTATCTTGCAGACATAGTTATAATAATATCTTTTTGCAATAATTACTTTCTCTCTGGCTTGACACTGCTTAAATACTTGTTAGTGCACAAGAGACACCCAAGTACATTGATATTTGCCCTGTAATTGTTTTTCTATTCACATGGGAGAGACGTCCCCAAAACTGCCTGAACCTATGATTGGTTACAAAAATATGTAATGATTATACATTTCAAAGATGGAAATTTTTCAGGGTCTCAGAAGAAATAGACTTGGTTAGTTGGCAGGGTGCCAATGTGTTACTTAGAGGGAGACATTTCTGTGTAAACTTGTTTTTTTACCAGTGTATGTAGGGAGGGCATACCTTTTCCTGAAGGAACAGCTGAGAACACAATCATAAAACTACTATAATTATAAAAATTCCAATTCACATCAACAAAGAGCAAGTCACATCTAAGTTATAGTTACTCTTAATGGCCCTATTTGATAGTGCTCACTCTCGGTCTAACTCAGTCTCTCATTCTTCTTTTCCTCTGGCTTGCTTTCTTTCCCTTCTTCATCCCTCTCAGGTATTTTCATTTTCCATGTCTAGCCATTTTACTTTTCTCACTTTTCTCACTCTCCCTGGCCATATCCACTTTTCTCTCTCTCTCTCTCTGGCCATATCCACTTTTCTCTCTCTCTCTCTCTCTCTGGCCATATCCACTTTTCTCTCTCTCTCTCTCTGGCCATATCCACTTTTCTCTCTCTCTCTCTCTGGCCATATCCACTTTTCTCTCTCTCTCTCTCTGGCCATATCCACTTTTCTCTCTCTCTCTCTCTCTCTGGCCATATCCACTTCTCTCTCTCTCTCTCTCTGGCCATATCCACTTTTCTCTCTCTCTCTCTCTCTGGCCATATCCACTTTTCTCTCTCTCTCTCTCTCTCTGGCCATATCCACTTTTCTCTCTCTCTCTCTCTCTGGCCATATCCACTTTTCTCTCTCTCTCTCTCTGGCCATATCCATTTTTCTCTCTCTCTCTCTCTGGCCATATCCACTTTTCTCTCTCTCTCTCTCTGGCCATATCCACTTTTCTCTCTCTCTCTCTGGCCATATCCACTTTTCTCTCTCTCTCTCTGGCCATATCCACTTTTCTCTCTCTCTCTCTCTGGCCATATCCACTTTTCTCTCTCTCTCTCTGGCCATATCCACTTTTCTCTCTCTCTCTCTGGCCATATCCACTTTTCTCTCTCTCTCTCTCTGGCCATATCCACTTTTCTCTCTCTCTCTCTCTCTGGCCAAATCCACCTTTCTCTCTCTCTCTCTCTGGCCATATCCACTTTTCTCTCTCTCTCTCTCTGGCCATATCCACTTTTCTCTCTCTCTCTCTCTGGCCATATCCACTTTTCTCTCTCTCTCTCTCTTTCTGGCCATATCCACTTTTCTCTCTCTCTCTCTCTCTTTCTGGCCATATCCACTTTTCTCTCTCTCTCTCTCTCTTTCTGGCCATATCCACTTTTCTCTCTCTCTCTCTCTCTTTCTGGCCATATCCACTTTTCTCTCTCTCTCTCTCTCTTTCTGGCCATATCCACTTTTCTCTCTCTCTCTCTCTCTTTCTGGCCATATCCACTTTTCTCTCTCTCTCTCTCTCTTTCTGGCCATATCCACTTTTCTCTCTCTCTCTCTCTCTTTCTGGCCATATCCACTTTTCTCTCTCTCTCTCTCTCTCTCTTTCTGGCCATATCCACTTTTCTCTCTCTCTCTCTCTCTCTCTTTCTGGCCATATCCACTTTTCTCTCTCTCTCTCTCTCTCTCTTTCTGGCCATATCCACTTTTCTCTCTCTCTCTCTCTCTCTTTCTGGCCATATCCACTTTTCTCTCTCTCTCTCTCTCTCTTTCTGGCCATATCCACTTTTCTCTCTCTCTCTCTCTCTCTCTTTCTGGCCATATCCACTTTTCTCTCTCTCTCTCTCTCTCTTTCTGGCCATATCCACTTTTCTCTCTCTCTCTCTCTCTCTCTCTTTCTGGCCATATCCACTTTTCTCTCTCTCTCTCTCTCGTCATTCTCTTGTCATATCCATTTCTCTCTCTCTCTCTCTCTCTTCATTCTCTTGTCATATCCATTTCTCTCTCTCTCTCTCTCTTCATTCTCTTGTCATATCCATTTCTCTCTCTCTCTCTCTCTTCATTCTCTTGTCATATCCATTTCTCTCTCTCTCTCTCTCTCTCTCTTCATTCTCTTGTCATATCCATTTCTCTCTCTCTCTCTCTCTCTCTCTCTTCATTCTCTTGTCATATCCATTTCTCTCTCTCTCTCTCTCTCTCTCTCTCTCTCTTCATTCTCTTGTCATATCCATTTCTCTCTCTCTCTCTATCTTGTCACTCTCTTGTCATACCCATTTTTCTTTCTCTCGCTCTCTGGACACTTTCACTTTTGTCTGTCTGGACACTTTCACTTTTGTCTGTCTGGACACTTTCACTTTTGTCTGTCTGGACACTTTCACTTTTGTCTGTCTGGACACTTTCACTTTTGTCTGTCTGGACACTTTCACTTTTGTCTGTCTGGACACTTTCACTTTTGTCTGTCTGGACACTTTCACTTTTGTCTGTCTGGACACTTTCACTTTTGTCTGTCTGGACACTTTCACTTTTGTCTGTCTGGACACTTTCACTTTTGTCTGTCTGGACACTTTCACTTTTGTCTGTCTGGACACTTTCACTTTTGTCTGTCATTCTCTCTCTCTCCTCTTTCCAGTAATATTTACATAGAATAAATTTCAATCAGCCCTCCAGTTATTAGCAAAACTCCAAGATAGCACCCCTCAAACATTTATGTTAAAACGAGTGATGTATGAAGTTGGTTTTGATAGATAAATGCACTGGATTGCTCCAAAATCTGTAAAGAGTTTGATAAGAGCACACAGACAATTATTTACATGTTGAGATAACTAAAAACCTGTCCACTTGAACTTCATAAGTCACAAAGTAAAACAGATCTTATTCCATAATAAAAGAACAAGCTTAAAGTGTAACATTTGGATTTAAAAAATTTGAAATAATTTTTTTTATTTTTATCTTGCATTCGTGCTATAATTGCTTTTAGCATATCAAATTTTGGCCTCTTTTTTATGCTGACACATTAATTTGGAAATTCATTCAAAAATCAAATAATTGTCAGATTTTAATGAAATTTTCAGGACTTATTCAGAAATGAATGAAATTATTTTTATTAGAAAATCTTCGTAAAAATATTTTTTTTTTACTTGTTTCAGACCCTTAATTTTATGAAATCTTGAGAAATACAAGATAATTTTTAGTGATTATATTAGTTAAAAGCAGATTTCTTTGAGGAATTTAAATCACCAGTTTTTTTTTTCATTTTCTTTCAAAATTGAACCCCATCTTACTGAAAATCTGTTCTAAATGGAAAATAAATAACCCAATAAACCTAAGACATCATTTAATTAGAGATTTTAATTGCTTTTATGAATAATATATATTAAAGACAATATTGTATGAAGAAAAACATTTTTTGATGAAAAATGAATTTTTACAAGATTTTTCATTTTTTTACAATTTGAAATGGAATAATTTTTAAAGTTTTTAAATCTGTTAAAATTCATTTTAAATGAGATAATTCTTAAATATTGTTATTAAGTCAAACTATGCTTAATCATATATTGTAAAGCTTATTGCAATCTGACGACCCTGAATGTTTCTAAAAGAATTTTGATTTGGTTTTGTATGTGTGATTGCGTGCAGAATTTAAGTATGAATGTACAAGCCAATAAATCTAGCACTTAAAGATCACATGTTTTAAGGGTTTTCCCCTCTTTACAGAAAAAAAAATTGTCTGTTGCAGTTGGCTGTAAATGTTTAATAAATCGATTAACACATCAGAAAAACAAGACCACGTAGTTAAGAAATGTTTGCATACAACATTTTATGCTATAAGTAATATTTGTTTCAAATCGGAATAATTTAACTTTAAATTTGCTAATTTTCCTCAAATAACGTTTCAGAAAGATATATTTTATTTTTGCAAGATTTTAAAAACAGAGGATTAACTTTTGTTTACAAATGTGCCAAAAATGGCGATTTTGATTGATTTTAATGAAGAAAGAAAATGATTCTGTTTGAAATACACCACAGAATATTTTGCTTACTGGAAATAGTAAATTTTAAAGCTAAAATGAAAGCTTCACAAAAAAAGCCTCTTTCATTTTTAAAAAATACATGTTAAACCTTATGTATACCGAAGTAGTGGAGGTACCTTTTCGTCTGGCATATGTTCAAGAGAATAAGTCATTGAAAGGCTGTGTTTTCTTTTATTTAAAAGCTTTTACGACTAGGTATGAACACTAACCATTAGCATTAGTAGTAAAGTAGCTTGGTATAATGACATCATATAAAAGGGTGTATGGTAAGCATTGGATGCCTATAATTTATATAATCAGATTTGATAAGAGGACATGGTTTATTTTGAATTTTTTCATATCTTATTTGTTATAGTATTTGTTTATTATTATTTTTTTACATGAGATGAATTTTAATCATTTAGATTTGAGTGCAGTTAGTAGTGTCTTACTTTCTTTTTTTGTTCTTGTTAAAAAGAAATAATTTCCTTCTATTCATGAGGAATAGAAGGAAATTATTCTTTTGTAGTTGTTGCTGTCTCCATCTGCCAAGATGAAAGTTTCTCTCACCTTGTTTTTCTAATAATACATGAACTAATATATATATATATATATATATATATATATATATATATATTCATTCTGTGTATTTAGGCAGCAAATTTTATTTAAGGCAAGACATTTTATATTAATTAATTTTACTGATTGACTTTTCCAAATTACGAATATTCCTTGTCAGACAAGGAAATTCCATCAGAAATTGTGCTAATACAACTCACTTACATCACAACACTCACTAGTTCAACAAAACTCACCATTTACCTTGATGATTAAGCAAGTCAAAAGCTTGGATCATATTTCTTGAACATTTCTTCTGAAATGAACTTGGACAATTTCTGATGGAATTTCTTCCTAGCCTGAGAAGGATTATTCATAATTTGGAAAAGTCGATCTGTAAAATTAATCAACACAAAAAGTCTGTTGTCTTTAATAATATTTATCTTAAATAAAATTTGCTGCCTAAATATACACACACACACACACACACACACACGTATGTGTGTTTCCTTTTATATATCTCTATTCTCCTTTAGTGTTTACTTCTGTATGTATGTTCAAATGAAAATAAATGTTTTCATGTGTGTGAAGAATATATGAATCCACACTTGGGGAATATCCTTTTATTCCACCAATTGAACCATACGCTTTTTGCCGATTCTCTATCAATGCACAAGATTAAGATTTGACTCTGTTTTGTCCTTAGTCAAAATCTGGGTTCAGGCTCCACTTATTCTGTTCAATGTCAAAATCTGTAATTTCAATCACCCTCCCACACTCCTGCCAGTCATAATTTCATTTTAATGATCAAGCAGGTGTATTTAAGCAACTGGAAAACTTAATGATTTTTGGATTAGAATTGAGATTCAAAAAATTTGAAATGTAAATTTAGTCTTTTGCTGCGTAAAGTTTGAGAGACTAACAGTTTTCTGCTAATTAAAGCTTGTTTAGAAATTTAGAATGCAATTTGTGATTTAACTGTAATTGATCTGATTAAAGATTATCCTGTTTATACAGTTTCTGTGTATTTTTTGTTATTTTTTTCTATTTAATCTTAAGATTTGGGTGATTAAAATCTAATTTTTACTTTATTTTCATTCTAAAATATTTTATGTGTTAACTTTTGCCATGGGGATTTTTAATATGTAAATGAATGCTTATATTTTATTAAAAATGAAAAATCTTGTTGTGGAAGTACCTGGGGAGGAAAAAAAAACTGACACAACATTGATGATAAATTGATCTGTTAGAAATGTTGCCTTAAACTACACAGACAGGAAAATAGCATAAATACTGCTTTGATGGGTGGGACAAGGAACATTTAATATTACAGAGGTCACTTGGACTTGACCTTGCAAAAAAAAAAAACCCTCCAAATAATTTGAGTGAAAAGATTTAATTTGATCAGTAATTACAGTTTTAAAAAAAATAAATCGATTATGACCTTCACATGTGGTGCATCATGCAAAGAAAAGGTTGCACACCTTCTCTTCTTTTACCAACGCAACCCCTGACTGATGTGCCTGAAAACAATTAATGCATAAAGTCAGATGCATTAAAACTTCAGCTGATTTTCTTTTGAGAGACGGTTTCATTTCTTCTTCTTTTTCTTTTTTTTAAAATCAATTCACTCCAAGCAAAACGAGAATGCCACTAGTACGTAGGGGGTTACAGAGCATGAAGGTGAGAGAAAAGACTGGGTATAGGGGAACCAAAGAAAGGATAAAAGCTGAACAGGGTTCATGGCGATAGAAAATGCTGCATTTAAATTTTTGAAGATTGTAGTTATTGGAGAAGCAATGGAACAGAAGGGAGTTCCACAGGCGGGAAGTGCGAGAAAAGAAACTGTTGGAGTAGAAGTGGCAGTTATATTTAACTAATTCAACAGTAAATGGGTGGGACCTAGATGCCAATCTAGTAGCACTCTTAAACTTATTTGTTATTGTATTAATGCCTCTTGTATACACTCTGCTGTTTCCTCATTGCCTGACATTCTGCTGCCTCTGCTCCCTCCAGACTCACTGCATCTGCAACTTACTGAGATTGACTCTCTTCGCCTATGCATACCTGTCCACCATCTTTTCTTTCAAGTTTATTTAGAACCTTTCAACTCTTGCTAAGAGCATCTTGGGAAACTTTTTCTTAATATTCAGACCTGATGCTGGAGAAATATAAAGTCTTTTGAGAATCAAAATAACTTGTAGCAAATTGAAGGTAAACGTTTGTTTTTTTTGTTTTTTTTGTTTTATTGTGTTAGGCAGAGAAGAAAATTAGGATAGTAACTGTTGCTAAGCCAATTTCCCTTTATGCACAATGAGGCCCAATTTAAGATGTGAAAGAGTCGTTAAAGAGTAGGTTAACTTTAATGACCTTAAACTTAGTTTCAACAAAAAAATAAAAATAAATAAACACTTGGAGGGATTTTTCAGAGGGAAATTAACTGATCGCGTATTGCACCTCCCCTTTTTCTTTTATGTACAATGAAAATAAAATGCTTAATTTTCAACCCTTTTTATTTGTCATATTTTCAAGCCCATCACTGAAATTGTTGCATTGGCAAAATAAAAGATCATCTTCTTAATATAATTATTTTGATTTATTTCTCATTTTTTATCAACAAACAAAATGTTAAAATCTTTTATGATAATCTGATATCTGTTAATTTAACCCAACAAAAATCAAGTATTTCGTTAGCACAATTCTGTTTCCAGTCCAAGTGTGTCAATGTTCATAGAAAATTACTATGTGGTCTCCTCTTATTTATTTGCATATAATTATAGCAATTCTGTAAATAGAAAATGGCCTGATATCAAACTTAATAGTCATCTTAAAATGCCTTCAAGCAAGTGTTGCATAGATTTAGTTTTGTTTTTTATAGAAATTTTCAGTGTTTAACTTTTATTTTGATACCTTTCTCATCAGTGATGTACATGTTCAAAGTAAATGAATCCAATTTTAGAAAATTTAAATATTTTACTGTTTGCATATGAAAACCGGAAACCTAAAATTAAACATGACACTAAGAATGGACAAATAGAAATGTTGCAAAAATCGCAGTATCAAGTAGAGTGGATGATCTGCAAGAAATATTTGACTGTAAATTATTAAGAAATATTCTTTTTGATGGTCTATTAGAAAACAATTGTAAGAATTACATTTTTTCTAATTTGTAAATGTCCCCCAATCTGATTTCTGTATCCTTCTAAAGAAAGGATTCCATACGGAGAAAATGAAATATGTGGGTCTGGTATCATTGTAAGGTAGGGAAACATTTTCCTCCTAGCTCACAAGCAGAGAGATTTTCTTTAACAAATTGTATATTTGATATCTCCTTTCCGTTTTAAGTTTACCCAAAGAGATTGAAAATCTGCTGACATTGATACCCTATCACTTTGGTTTTGGAGAAAGTTCTATTGTAAATAGCAATAGAGTGCTATTCATATATAAACACAACATAATTTTACATTGTCTACCCAAGTAAGTGGTCAAAACTTTAATCACCGTTGGCTAGAATACCAACTAAACAATTCCTTAGTCATGATCTCTTTTAACAAAGTGAAGCAACTGTATATGACTGCAAAATGTCTATTTTACAGTCTTTGTTGTTAATGAAAAATTTCCAAAGAAATGAAATAAATCCAGAAAACTGGGGGGGAAAAAAAAGAGAAAAAAAGTAAATGTCTTCTCCCATAAGGAACAAATCATTTTAAAAAAAATTCCCTTGAGTCCAGAATAGGCATAGTAAATTGAGTTAAACATACACTTTCTAATTATTTTTAAGTACATCTACATACATCCACACACTTATAGCTGCTAGGATTCTGACCTAAATGTTAATTAAGCACTTTGCTAATAACATTTAATGAATATGATAAATATCAGCTAATATCAGGGTTTTTTTGTAATTGTTCGATAATTTTCTTTTCATTTAAAAAAAAAAAAAATAGTAAAAAAAACTAAAAACAAATAACTTATTACCAAATTATCAGCTTGGAAATTTTTAATCCTCTTATAAAGATTTTTAAACATTGAAAATGAATGGTCATTTAAAAGCATAAACATCTTAAAACTTTTTTATTTTCTAAACTTTATTATGACATTATTTTTTCTTCTGAAAGTGTTGAATCAATTTATAATAACTGAAGCTGCTATGAACAAAGTGTGTTTATTTTTCATTTTGTGCTTGCTTAAGAACAACCTGTGTGCGTGTGTATTTGTCTGTCTCTGTGTGTGTGTGTACACTAGCTGCATAACATATATTTAATAATGGCATTTTTCTTTCTCTTTCTCTGTCTATAATAATAGACTCACCTGTTATCAGCTAATTATTAGCAACAGGGTTCCAGGTAATGAGAATATCCAGTGTAAGACTAATGCAAAACATATTCAATGCTACTTGAACTGAAAAAGTGTTGGTACCATAACAGAATTTTCAAAAATTAAAACATTTTAAATTATATGAGATGTGGAAAAACTTTTGGTTCAACAAAAAAGACTTTCTAGTCAAATGTTATATTTAAAAACACACACACACACACACACACACGTATTGTGTGTGTCTCTTCAGCTGATTAATTGAACTTATCCCATCATGTATGTATGGAATGAATTTATTTGAATGTGTGATTATAATACTTGTTTTAAGTTGTTGGTAGTGTGCATGCACATGCACGTAAGCATTCAACTTAATGAAATTATTTTTCTGCTGTTACTTTTGTATGTTAAGCCAAAGCTTTCTTCCTTCAGGCGGTTTGGGCATCTATTCAGAGCAAAATGAAATTACAAAAATAAGCACTGGTAATAGCAAATAAAATACAAACAAGTGAAAAATTTAAAAAGGATTTAATAAATAAATACATCAGAATATAATATTTAATTCATTCAGAAAATTTAATGTTTAAATTTATCCCAACTGTTATTTATTTTCCATACTGAAATGTGATTCAACAAGAATCACAAATAATCCTCTAAAGTTATTTTCTCCCCCATTTTGAAAATCTGATAGTTTTGTCACTTTTTCATCCATTTTTCAAAAGAATGTTAGCATTTTCAAATTGGACACACTGTTATTACTGATCTATTTTTATATTATAAATGTAGCTATGTCAAGCATTTTAAAATCTTTTTTTTTCACCCTAACATTTTGTAATGCATTGTTTCTTGCTCAAGGCTGATTTGAAACTGTGCAAAGCATTCAGCTAACATCAGTTTGTTCTTTCTTCTAAGTGGAGCACTTTATAAGCTTCCTTCAGACAATATTGTCTTTAATATATATTATTCATAAAAGCAATTAAAAGCTTCTCTAAGTAAATAATGTCTCATTAATGTTTTGTTGCATTTTTTTATTTTTTATTTATTATTTCATGTCCGATTTTGCAAAATAAATTCGGAGATTTAAATTCTTCAAAGAATTCTGATTTTAACTGATATAATCACTAAAAATTATCATGTTGAATTTCAACTTTTCATAAAATTAAGTGGGTGAAATGCATGTAAAAAATTTTTTACTAAGATTTTCTAATAAAAAAAATTTCAAAAATAATTTTATTCATTTGTGAATAAGTCCTGAAAATTTCATTAAAATCTGACAATTATTTAATTTTTGCAAGAATTTCAAAATTAATGTGTCTGTCACCAAGAAAAAAAAAGGCTAAAATTTGATATGTTAAAAATTAGTACAACTGCTGATACAAGAAAAACAAGTTTTTTAATCAAAATTTCAAATGTTCTAAAAAGGAGTTAAAAAAAAAAAAGACTAATCAAAAAATTAATAATTTAAAGATTTTGATGATAAAACTGTTTTCATTATGTTTGGGGCATGTTTTCATCATGTTATACTGACTTTTTTAACAATATCAATGGAGGTACCTAATATAATGTTATCATCAACTATTGTGAGTAAGCTGCTGGAGAAAAGCCTTTCCCAACTCCTTCCATTACTGTCATGTCTTACCAACATACCTTCCTATCTCATCAAATATTTTGCCTGTTTTTTTTTGTTGTTTTGTTTTTTGTTGTTTTTTACTGTGTTGTCTGTTGGGCAGCTATCTATCAACCTTTTGCTCCATCTGTAATTCTTTCTTCTCGTGTCACCACATTTTTGGCACTTAATCACTTCAATATTTATCTTGATCTCTTCTCTAATCCATATTCACTTCTGTCTAGCTGTTATCCTTAAAATTGTTCTTTCCATCAATATTTAATTTCTGTTTTTTCACCTTGATAACATGCTTAATTGCACAAAATGCATTTCATTAAGTCCTTATTTTGATTAAATTACAGCTGATTGTTATAAGTTATTTTATCTCATTTTTTTAATCTGATCACCTGCACAAAGTAGATGCATCCCTAAGGCTTATAGCCATATAGCATTAAAAAACAAGTTTCTGTATGATCACTGAAGTTAAGCAATGTTGAGCCTGGTCAGTACTGTTATGGGTGACTGCTTGAGAATACCAGGTGCTGTAAACTTGGATGTGCAGGTGGTGTAATGGAAAATGGCACAGAATTGTTAATTGGAGAGAGCAGAGTTCCAATTCCAGTGGAATTTCTTATACTCATTTACATACATATTTGTCCTTGGGAAAAGGTATGTATCCACCTATTCTCCTCCCAGCTATGAGTTAATTAGTAAGACCTATATCACTAAATAATTATGATCTTGAAACAAATTCTTACAATGTAAAAATATTTTCTAGAAAACGAATCAATTTGTTCCTAGATTTCGTTCAGTTGTTCAGCTTTTATTCCTATGTTCTTTGAAATGTTATGAGAAAATATCACTTTTGTCTGCTTTCTGTTCATTTTTAAACGCGTGTATTGAAACTTTTCTTATTTATGTCATTTAGCATTTTTTTTGTCATTCATCCAATTAGGTTGACATTAGTCAAATGTCATCAGCAAATCATGTTAATGATGTACCTTCAAATTGATTTTATGTAATACATGATTTATGGATTTCAAGCTACATGAAATGCTGAGTTGATTATAAAAAAATGGTTTTGTTCTTTTATCAAATCAAATTATTATTGTGTGAATTTCACCTGATTTTTATCTGCTTTAATTCTGACTTAATTTTCAATTTGTTAACTGGAACCTCAAACAATTTGATCTCTTTTAAACAAGCAAGAAAAAAAACAAAAAAACAATCCAAATATTTTCACTGTATTCAAATGTTTAAAAACAATTTCAGCATTGATTTTTGAGTTGCGTTGATAATCTATTCTCAAAATTACCCAGCATCCTCTGGGTGAAAATATTTTCCATAGTTTCCATTACCTTTGTTGTTGGTTTGGTTTATTTTGTTTTACGGCATATCAACCTCAATGGATTATTTAATGCTGACAAGATTTTTAGGGTAGGTTCGTATGAACAGAATATGTATTCTTTGTAAGATCAGGTTTCATTGACATATTTTTTGTAAAGAGTTTTCGGTGAGCATCAAATGTATTACAGGTAATATTTTGTTTTCCAAAAATGAATTTCTGGTATTTTTACTTTATAAAAATCTATTTTTATACCTTCATAGTATTTTGATACCAGTTTTTGGGTTCACTATTTGCCCATAGCTGGGACCCTAACAGGTGCTACCACATTGGGTCAGTGTGGACCTTAGAACAACAGCAATTGAAAGGTGACAGCAAACTCCTTGAAACCTCTAATCTCCTGATCAGAAGTTATGCTGCCGGATGTAGTTTATTATCATGCCGGGGACATTTGTTTGTCTTGACTGCTTATATAGATTTTAAAATGAAATTTAAGTGGGACAGATATAAAAATAAGGAGAATGGGAAACCTGTATATTTGTACCTTGTTTTCTTTATTGTACATGCTTTAGTTTCCTATCCAAGATCTTTGAATGTAAGCAACATCAAGCCTGATCATACCTAGATGGAATACCAGGTGCTGTAAGCTTGGATGTGCAGGTGGAGTAAGGGATAATGGCTTGAAATTCTTAATCCGAGAGCCAAGTTCCAGTTCAGTTGGGTTCATTATATTCACTTACATGCCTTTCACCCTTGGGAAAGTATGTATCCACCTGTTCTTCTCCCACCTATGGGTTAATTAGTAAGACTTGTATCTCTAAATTATTATTCTCAAAAAAAAAAAAGAAAAACAAGTTTTATAATCTAAAAATAGTTTCTGGCTTTAAATATCCTATTAAAGGTTGATAAGCCATAGAAAATGAATCCATCAATTTAGTTTCTTGAGTCAATTGGGGAATAATTCAGTGTTTAAGCATACATCCTAAGACTTCCTAATCAAAAGGGTCCTCCTCACCCCCCCCCTTTTTTTTTTTACAAAATACCTTTTAAAAATCTTAATGAAAGAAAAATAGTTTAACCACATAAGATATTTCAGAAAGTCTAACTGGGAAATTTCTTTAATAGTATTTTTTTTTTGTCTAGCCTCATATACTAACACTTTCTGACCAGCTTGGTCTTCTCAGTTATTTTTAACACTAGTATTACATATATTTTTCTTATGTATTTTAACTACGACTGGGTTACCGGATATGTTGTGTGGTACGATGGGTAGTGGCTTAGAATAAAAAATCAGAGAGCTGAGTTCAAATTTCAGTCTAGTTCATTTCATTCACTTTTGCACGAATACTGTTGGAAAAGCATGAAGCTATCATTTCTCCTTTCAACAACTATGGGTCAAATAGCAGGATAGACTAGGTCATGTAGTCTTGGTTGGCAACCAGTCTACCACAGAAAAAACAGCAGCCTACTGCGGGAAATCTTGTGCTAGGTCAGTAATGAATTGAAAGAAACCTAATCGCTCCTCAAGTGTGTATCAGATATAGTACTTAACTCGGTGGTTTACGATTTTTTTTTCTTCTCCCATTAAATAAAACTCTGGGAATGTGAAATAGCTTTAGTAAAATTTCTAACTTTGCACTTCAGATAAGAAAATGTCTTTTATAAACAACGCTATAACTAATGAGATTATCAGAGCTGATAAGCTAGTGTTCTTATCTGCCATGTTTTTGCCATAGTTTCTTTCTTTGACTTCAATTCCCTGCCATTACTGATAACTAAGAAATAGAAATAACATTCTTGTTTATAAGATTGAGACATGAAGCATTTTTCATTAATTCTTTTTTTTTTTTTACCTTTTTTTTCCCTTTTTTTTTTTTTTTTTTCCTCCTCAAAGTTTTTCTTTGATTAAACAAGGGAAATTAGTGGGAAAAGAAGCTTCTATTAGATAATGTTATGAAACTAACAGAAAAATGAAGAAAATAGTGATAATGGATTTTGTAAAAATATGCATAATAATGACAATGCAGATGTTCATTGGTATCCATGGAGGAATTCTTGGCTCCTCACCATAGAGATGAAAATATGCAAAGATTATTTATATATATTTAAAATAATAGGAAAGAACAGTGATATTTCTAATTCAGTGTTCGTAGCTTTTATTTTTATTTTTAAAAAACAGTCCTTGATACGATCTGTAGAGCTTAATATAATAATTTTTTTAATTTTTATTTTTTTAATTTTAATTTTAGGATGTTCTGTGTTACGATAGAATCATATTTAAAAAAAAAAAAAGATATATAATGTCACATAGCTGGTTGTTACGTTCACCATCCCAACTCCAGAATTTTGTAAACGGATCCATCTGCCCACTCTTCAGAAGATATCAGCAATTGACTGCTTATACTTCTTGATTTTTCTTTTTTATATACACTTATCATTGGTGCAAGTTTTTTTTTACATAGTGTATGTGTGCATTAAGGCGCATGCAACCGCCTGCACAGATGTGCATACATGTAGAATGTTGTAATTATAAAAAAAGCTTTATATTTGTCTATAACGTATGCATACACACACACACACACACACACATCTATATATATATATATATATATATATATATATATATATAATAATTTTTTCATATAGACAAAAATAATTTATTCACTATCACTGTCTATATGAAAAAATTATAATAAGTATACTATAAGTATTGAGCCCTCTTTTAAATTAATACTGTGAACGTTAGAATTTATATATTACTTTTGTTCTCATTACATTCGGAGAGATATATACATATATATAATGATCTTGAGTTTATAATACAATGTAAATGTTAGTTAAGAAGTATTTTTTTATTGTAGGTATGAAAAAATGTTTTGGCAGAAAATTGACACCTGAAAAGGGGTTACAGACTTGTATAAAAATAACTTTTATCAAATTGTTGATGTCATTAGTAAGAAGAAAGATGGTGTACATGATAAAAAATATATATTTGTGAAAAGTTTTTTTTTTTTTTTTTTTTTTTTGTTTGTTTGTTTCTGTAAAAAAAAACAAAAAGAAATAATTTAGCTGTTTAAGAGGATTTATACCACCATTTTCACTTTCAAAAAGTCTCCACTTCATGATATATTTAAGTTTTGTCTGTGTTTTTATATTTGATGCAAAAAAGCATTTAATTATGTGCATCACAAAGAACTGTTGGAACTGCTTAGTAACCGGGGAAGAATATCGGAATAATCAAGTAGCTATGCTTGCAGCAAACGGCCTGCATATGGATAGAGAATGAATTCAGTAGATCTACAAAAATGGAAATGGGTTTCAGACAAGGATGTATCTTCTCACCAGATTTACTCGGTGAGGTGATTCTGAGAGAATTACAAGTCCTACCAGGATTCATTATTGGCAGTCACAATCTTAACACCATCAGACATGCAGATGACACAGTATTGATAGTAGACGCAGAAAGGAACCTACAATAGCACCTACAGATCTTAGGGAAGGTAAGCGGGAAGAAAGGACTAGACATCAATTGCAAGAAGACAAAATGCATGGTTGTTAGTAAAAGAACAGCTCAACATGCAAATTACAAATTGAAGATTTCAACCAAGTACAAAAATTTAAATGTTTGGGTATTGTTTTAACAGAGGATGGAAAGTGAAACACTGAAATCTGAAGTTACATTGGGATAGCCAAAGATGCTTTCTAAAGGCTAAGTAAAGTATTAAGAAACAGAAAAAATTCATTAGAAACAAAGAAAAGAGTACTGAACTATTATGTAACATTCAGTCATCCTATATGGCAGTGAATGCTGGACAATCTCTTCACAGATGAAGCAACAAAAATGGATGCTGAGAACACCAAGGACCAAGTATGTAAAAAACAATGAAATTTTGGAAAAATGGAAACGAAAAGTAAACTTACACTTAACATCAGGAAGACAGTTGAAATTTCTAGGGCACATAATAAGGAAAGAGAGCTTGGAAAATTTGATACTCACAGGGATAGATTGAAGGCAAGAGAGACAGAACAAAACAATGCATAACCTATCTAACGAGCTCAAGTAAATAGATGGTGGAGCAAGGTTTAGAAGAGATAACAAAAAGAGCTACAAAGGACAGGAAATTGTGGAGAGCCATGATTGCATATGTCCTGAAGCAACATGTTACAGAGAAGAACATTAAAAAATTGTCTAATTTGCATGAGGATATTTTTAGGGGAAAAAATTTGTTTCCAAAAATCAACAAAGGAATTTAATAAATTTTTTTGTATTTGTTTAAGAGAGGATGAAATTTTTAGTATTTATTTCTGAAAGAAATTTTCCTTTCAAATTTTATAGAAAACAATCTTGAAACAAATGCTGGAGAAAAACTGAGAATTTGTGAAATAGTAGCATTGTCTGCTGACACATTCATTCACACGGGGTCTGTATACAGTGCATGAGAAATTCATCTTTTTGCTTTTAGAAAAATTTTCTGGAATTTTTGTTTGACAATCCGTAGTTGATTGAATCAACAGATGCAAATAGCCATCTGTACTTCACGTTAGATTTTCGAGGTTTTCACAGAATTAAAAGCAAGTTTCTGATGCATGACTTGCAAATTAAACGTTACAGTCAAGTATACAAAGTAGAATTCAAAAGTTGAAGAAATTTGACCATACAAAAAAAAACACCCACTTAGCCTGACATCTGGTTGCCATGGTCTCCTATAAAGTCTTCTCCTTGTATAGTAATCAAAGAATTCACAGCAAAAGTTTAGAATACATTTGATTTGTAGATACTATTGAAATTCCTCTCACTTTTGGGTAGCACTTCTGTCACTCAATAGAAATTTCTACTTCCATTTATTCAGCCATAATTTACTCATCAAGAACAGAAAAATGTATGTAAACAGTAGATAAAAAAAATCTTTGAATAGGTAACAGAAACAGAATGCCTGATGTCTAGAAAAGGTTCCAAGCTTGATGAACTTAATAGAAGGAAATGATGTAGCCATCGCCGAAACAACCTTTTTTTTTTTTTTTGTTATGCCAGGCAAGTGGTCTGTCAGGATGTGAAAGGAGCAACTTTTGGACAGTTAAGTTGACCTGCCTGTCTTTGCTTGCTGTTGCATTCTGATTACTTATACAAAGTTGAAAGTTCACTCTGTCAACTGCTAACAATTACAGTTGCTTCATTCCTATCCAACTGGATATTTCTTTCTTATCATCATTTGTTCCGTCGTTTCTCTCTCTTCTGCTTCCAATTCATTTCCTCTGACTGACCAGTTTCTGAACAAGATTAAACTCTGAAATAATGAGGCCTGTTTTAAAAGTAGTAAACAAAGAAATCAAACTCGGAATACCCCACTACCTGTCAGACATAGCTGAGCAACTTGGGTAAAGAGCAGATATTTTATTATCTATGCCTACATGTTCATATTATCCTGTTTTCATGCAAATAATTGCAGTCTGTCTGATAAAGATGGTTAACAAGTGCATGTCTGTTACTTTCTATTGCAACTGCAGTCGGTGCATTTGAGTGTTTGTTTGTTTAAACAATTTACATTTTGGAACAGTTGCACTGGTTAATTAACTCTGTCATTTTCTATTCCCTTGGCACAAAAAGAATTCCCCCCCCACCTCACATCACTAAACATCATCATTAATATGATTATCTAACACATAGGGGTGGGCTGAAAACATCATAAGCAGAAGTAGTATGTTAAACCTGTGATATCTTGTATGCATTAATTTCAACTCTTCTTGTTAATAACAGCCTACTTTCTTTCCAGGTACGAGAGTGGGCTGAAAAAGTTCATTGATTGAATATGAAGGAGTGATGCTAGAGCTGTGAAATCTTGCATGCATTAATTTCAACTCTTTATTAATAAATGCATTCTTTCTATCCAGGTAAACTGACATCTGACTGTTCAAAGAGGACTTTAAAAGTAATAAGTAGCAAATTCTTTTGAAAATGGGCACAATTTGGCATTATGGTGTTATTAAGTACCTGCAGGCAAAGAGTTCAGCTCCCAAGGACATTCCTGTTGACATATTTGTTACATTAAAGGCTGATGCCCCAGCTTTATCAACAATGCAAAAGTGGGGAGCTGAACATGAGAGGGAGAGTCTTGAATGGAGAGTACTATGCCAACTTCCTGAGGCAGTTAAAAAAATTGATGTAAGGGGTTTTGTTTCATTAGGACAATGCTCTAATACATAAGTCTTTGGTTTTAGTGGCTGCTGTGCGTGACTGTGGCTTTGAACTGGTTGATCACCCTCTCTATTCTCCTGATTTGACTATCATCTGTTACCCAACATAAAAAACACGCTTGGCTAGGAACCAGTATCGCAGAAATAATGACGTCATATCTGCTCTTGATGTCTTTTTTGACCTACAGGATGAAGAGTTGTCTTTTAACAGTCAGATGTGAGTTTACTTGGAAAGAAACAATGCAGTTATTAAGATGAGTTGAAATTAATGCATGCAAGATTTCACAGCTCTAGCATCACCCCTTCATAATCATCCTATGAACTTTTCAGCCCACCCTCGTATATTTCAATCATAATTTTTAGAAAATAATTATTCTAGCTTTAGTTTTAAATAAAGCTTTGTCAGTCTGAAATAACAGAGTACTTGATTCAATATGACCCATGTAGACACTGATGTGCAAGTAAATCATTGAGGCAGATTTGATCTCTACTCTGCCTTGTTAAATTGGGTACTGTTTTATTTTTTGTTCTCTGTCTGTTTCTGCATCTGTACAGGCAAATTGAATTAAGCTGTTAAATTAGTTCATTCAATGCTTTGTGCCAATATTTATATAAAGACATACTTGTCCATTTTTTTTTTTATTATTGTGTGTTTGCTTATACAAATATAGATAAAAATGTAAATCTAACATTTTCTTTTGTTTATGTTTACCAAAGTATCAGTGTTGTCTATCAATTCAGCTAGTGTGTTGGGTGGGGGGTATGTGCATTAGAATTGGTGGAGCAATAAGTTCATTGTGCAGTGATAAAGAAACAAATATTTATTTTTTAACATATCCTTTGTCAATGCACCCAATTCTTTTCTATAGATCACATATTATACAATGAAAATTTCAGTTCAAAATTCAACTGTGTCAGGCTACATACTTATTGAGCCACCCCCCAAATATATATTTGTGTGTGCTTGCATGTGATCTGTGTGTCATATGCTTCAGGGCATGAGTGATCATAACTCTCCACCACCTCCATTCCCACATGGCCCTTACCAATGTTTATCCTTTTGTCAACCCTCTACTTCCCACCCCCGTCCTCCCACCATCCATTCACACAATCTTGTCAGGTAACTGCTTTCACCTATCTTTCTTGCACTCGATATTTCCCGTGAAAGTTTTCCAAGCCCTCCTTTTTAATGTGTCCCAGGAATTTCAGCTCTCCCTAGTTCTGAGTATAAATGTTCTTTTTCTTACCATTTTCTTTAAGACTTTCTTGTTGTTTACTTGCTTCTTCATGGAATTCTCAGTATTCTTGTGTAGAACCACAAATCTGTTGCCTCCAGTTTCCTCTTCATTTGTAGTGAGATGGTCCAGCGTTCACTGCCATACAAGAGGTTTGATATCACATCGCAATTCAGCACTCTTTTCTTTGTTTCTAATGGGATTTTCCTGATTCTTTGTTTAGCTTTTTTAATACATTCAGATTTTGGTGCCCCATCTTCCCTCCTCTGTTAAAATACTACCCAGATCTTTAAACTTTTGTACTTGCTTGATAGTAACATCTCCAATTTGTACTTCCTTTCTTCTTGCACCTGATGACTAATACTTTTTTCTCACTTTCCTTTACTCCCTTTTGCCTTGGAAGCCCTGTAGTTTCTTTCCCACATCAGCCATCAACACAGTCATCTGCAAATCTTTTAATGTTAAGATTGTACCCCATGATAAAACTTGGTAAGGTCTCCAGTTCCCTTAGCATACCCTCACTGTAGAGGTTGAACAGATCGAGGGAAAAGACACATCATTGTCTTACACCCACTTATATTTTTATGTAGCTACTCAATTGATTTTCTATCCGTAAGTAGGCAGTTTGCTCCCAGTATAAGTTATGGATTAAACTAACATCCTCTCCGAATAGATTTAATTTCCCTTGCAGTTTCTTGTGCCATACCTTGGCAAATGCTTTTGCATAATCTACAAAACATATGTGAATATCCTTCTGCCTTTGTATTGCTCTTTCCAATAGCATTCTGATTATAAATTTTTAGTTAGTGTCCTTAATAAAGCTACACGGTTCTTGTCCTATTCCTGGTCTAATTCTATTTTGTGCTATAATCATCAGGATTTGGATCATTAGCTTGGATATGTGGCTCATTAAGTTGATTGTCCAATGGAGCTCACATTCATTTGCACCTTTTTTTTTTTTTTTCTTGCTACAAAGATATATCTGATGAGGCCCTCCAGTATGTTGCCACTGTCATATACTTTGTTTACCACTTATGTAAGTATCTTGATACTATTTCGTTCTGCCGTTTTGTTTGTCCCTTTTGTCCAGTGCTGATCTTCAAAATTTGAATATCTTAATATTGTAAGTTTCTCTCTCTCATCATGAAATAATTCTCTGATTTATTTTCTCAATCATTGGAGTATTTCCTTTTTCTATTATCAGTGTTCCTTTCTTTGATTTTTATACAGCCTGTTGATGAGCTTACCTTTTTATTCAGTTAATTCTTTTATTCTGTTTTACAGACTTGCTTTATCTGGGTTGCCAATTTCTGTTTCTGTGCACCATTCATTGAGCCATTCCTCTTTAGCAGACTACATCTATGTCTAATTTCTGTGTTTAGTGTTCTGTACTCTCTTCCATTCCTTGGCATTGTTTATTATCGCTTTTTCATCATCTCTAGAATCTTATCTGTCAATCACTCTTTCTTATTTCATTTTCATTGGAATGATCTTATTCGTTGACATCACTAGTTCTTCTCTCAACATATTCCGCTTCGAATTTGTAGTGTCATTCAAGTTATTTTTATTTTTGACTTTGATTCCTGAATGACTCAACTTGCAAGGACATAGGTATAGACAATTGCAGTTTAAGTGTTTCTTTGGTCTTCTTCAGTTTCCTTATATATATATATATATATATATATTATACTTTGATGTAGCATACAACTAGAATAAGATTGCTCCCACAGTTGGCACTTGGATATATTTAACTGTGAGGAATTTAGTTTCTAAATCCTTTGTTGATATTTACCTAATCAATCTGCAGCTCCTCCTGTGCTTCTCCATGTCCATAGATGTCTAGGGTGTCTCTTAATTTGAGGGAATAGTGAGCTCTGAATGGAGTAAAATAGAGAACCATTTGTTCTTTTTGTCAAAAGTTAAGAGGCAAGGTGGGAAAAAAAAGCCATACAGAAACAAAGAGGAAAAAAAAAAGAAGCATAGGAAAAAGGCCTAAATAATTGCTACTGTCCATCATCTAAAGTGATACAAACTGTCCCGAAAATGGCTAACATTACAGTATAACATGGCCTTGGCATAACCCACTAAAAGTGCTCACAGGAACACCTATCCATGTATGACATGGCACTGCAAATGTCCTAACAGGATCCAGCTGTTAACCAGAGCAGCTCTTTTAACCAGAATTTGGGTACCTTGCTACCATTCAGGATGAAGCAACTCAGTTTCCTCAAATTGAAAAGTCACAGCCTCTGGTGAGTCAGATCATCAAAAAGCTGTTAAAATCATTAAGGTCATGGAAGGAGTACAAGATGGGCAATAGGTGAACCTTTCTACTCCGATTAACCACGAGTTCACATGACAGGAGGTTGTGCATGTTTGAGATACCATATCTAGAGATAGTCAAACAAGGCTGCAATGATGTCCAGCCTAATATGGATTTAATGAAACCTCTTTGAATGTAAGCCAAAGGCTGTAATTTTAAGAGATTTAACATTGGTTTAAGCAAGTGTAGATCATATAATTCTAGTTAAAATTAGTATTTAGGAAACAGTGGTAGATTAAGTTTTAACATAGGAGTTAAAACTTATACTAACATAGTATAAAGTGGGCGAGTAAACTGCTTTTTCATCAACAGAATTTTTTTAACCCACAATGAGAGTGGTGGTCAGAGCAACAGAATACAGAGTTCTTAGTAGAATTCATTCATACAGTTAGGAATGAACAAAATTCAAAGTTTAAAGCTCTTCCGACAAATTAAATTAAGATTATAACTTTGCAATAAAAGTTACCTAATCTTATAATTACCTAATCGTTGAATTCAGAAATGTGTGAATGAAAAATTGGAATAAAACGCCATAAAAGTAACAAAGTAATGTACAAAAAATAAATAAAATTAAGCCAATGAAATTAACACAAATACATTTAAAAGATAAATAGAAAAATTAACCCAGAGCACTGACATACACATGTCAGACTCTTCTATTTGGTCAAATGTCTTGTCTTTGGTAAGTTAGCATTGCTTAAGAAAGGAATTCTCTTATTAAAATTTATAGCTATACCTCTTGAGTAGGTTGTTTGTGAGTTGATGGCTCAAAGAATAAAGAAAAAATTTGCAACCTTTGTGCTCACACGAAAAAAAACAAAACGGTTTTTCCTTTAACACTGCTATTATTTTAACTACCTTCACTCTTTGGTAATGTTTCTTTTAAAAAGCAATGATTAGAATTGTAGTAAAACTTAGATATCTTCCCAAGAACAAAGAAAATATGTACATTCATGTTCATATGTTTAGGTTTTATTAAAATTTGAATCTTTGCTATTTAAAACAAAGTTAGTTAAAATAATTGCAGTGTCAAGTGAAAACCATCCTTTTGACACAGCATTTTTTTTAAAAAAATTTTCTTTCATGGGCACAAAAATTAAAGATTGCCAAAAAATATTCACTTATTCAGTTACAGGTATTCCAAGAAACAGACATTCCAAACTTTCCAACAAATTAGTTACATTAACGAAATAAGGATTAAAAACTTTTATGAAAAAGATTCTATAGGTCACTCAAATTAGATGACTATTTTGAACAAAAGGGCAGTTTCCATACTTCTTTAATCACTGTATATGGTTTTCTTCAAACTAATTCCTTCATCTTTGTTTTTATTTTCTTAATTTTTTTTTCTTTTCTCACAATGTTTTGACCACCAACCCTGTGGTCTTTGTCAATATCTGGTGATCAAGAACGATGAATCTTACTTATGCATAACTCCTTACACTTTTCACATCTGGGTTTTCACATTACTTTCAGAATTGTATTTCTTGGCCTCAAACTAGAGTAAATTGAATATTTTAATAGCAGTTTGTCTGCTACTTGATTAGTTCTTTCAACCAGGTTAGAATTTTGACTTCTGTGTAGAAAAATATAGGCCAATATATTTTTGTCTTTTCTCTGCGTGGAGATTTCTTAGATCAAAAGATCGCGAATAATTATTTCTAATTACATTTGAAGAATAATTACTTCTCTACACCTTTTTGGTAAATAAATAAATAAGCATCCACACCTTGCCCATCCCCCCCATTTGCTTGTTGATGTTTCTTTTTTCCAATATTAATTTTTAATCTCAAAACAAAATCGATCTAAAAAGTTTTTCCCAAGTCAAAACAAATATTTCTCTGAGATGGTTTTACTTGTACTTCTGGTTTATTTTCTAGCATTTTGCTTAAAAAAAAAACCCAAAACAACCATGTGTTTTCATGAAATAGATGATCACAGGTCTCCACAGCTTCCTGCTCTTCAATATCTTTAAATTACATACTACTATATTTTTTCTTAGGAAATATAGTGGAATTATTTTCTATACTTACTCCAGGTTTGGAATTCAGAGTTGTCATTTTACACATGATAGACTGTGGGAAGCTAAAAGATTTTGTCATTTCTTTTATCTTCCCACTGACTTTACCATTACTTCACTACAGCTTCCTTTAACTTCAGTCATTTTTTACATTAATGAATTAAATATTTCTGGCTGTAAGGGTAAAGTTGATGACTTTGACAATTCTTGACTTAAATTTGATTCTATCACTCTGTTATTTATTATGATTGAAAGAATAAGGGATTGTCAGTGAGAAAGGAATAAGCATTGATAGAATCAGGTTATAAGTAAACTTTATGACCAAATTCTGTTTAGTTCTGAATTTGAATTATTTTAACCAGTCAGAATTAAATAGATGACCAATTTGAATGCCTGAAAAAGAAATCATTTTTTGGGAGATTGGATGAATTTTCATTCATTTTTTTTTTTCTGTGTTCCTTTCATGCAGTCAGAAATCTCCTTGTATCAGGCTGCCTTCAATTTGGGATGCAGTCACAGTTAATAAATATGAATTTAATATCTTCCAAAGTTTTCTTCTTTATTTCAGTATTCCAACCTTTGCTTCATCATTTTTTCTTTAAATAGGCAAAATGTAATACAAGTGCATTTGAAGAATGCGTAAAATACAAAAAATTCAATTTTTTTATAAATGTTGAAAGTGCTTTTTTTCCCATTCATAAACTTATTAATTAGTACAAGAATATTTACTTCATATGAAAACTTCTGATTCATTTGGCTGTTTTCTTACAAATGAAAGTGTAATAAACATTCTAAGAAAGTTCAATTTACTTTGTTTTCAGTGGTCAATATTCTTTGAAAAAACAAAAAAGAAAGAAAGAAAAAGAAATATGTGACTTATTGAAATAATTAAAGAAAATCCAAAAATAGAATAAAAAAAAAGCTATTATTCCAAAACTAAATTTATGCAACTGATTTTTTGCTTTTTATACAGTGTGCTGTAGAATACTTCCCACTATGGAACAACATTAAGCTAGATGAAGACACCATTGCCACTAATGTCTTAGTATTATGTGGGAAGTATTTCTGGGAGTTATACAGGGGCTGCAAAAGTAGGTATACAGTAAGTATTGTAACAGTATTGATGTTTGTATAGTCAATACAATACATTTTGTGCACGTTTTGTTTTTCATTACTATATACTTACTTTTGCTGGACCCTGTATTTGATCGATTTTATTACTCCAAAATTGCTACAGATTTTATAAGTAAATGAATGCTATAGACCTAGATAACTGTTGAAGATGACACCTTTAAATGCTAATCTGAACCTGTCAATCCTAAATGAAAGAAATCAGGAAGTTTTTTGTAGAAACATGAATATAAATGCAAATTTGTCTTATTTTTATATTTTAATTGTAAGAAAAAAAATAATCAATCTTCTTACTGTTCTTTATAAAGTGTTTTTTTTTTTCTTTTTGTTTTTCAGGTGAGTTTTCTTTTTGCTTAGAATTGTTTACTCATGGGTAAGTGATCACTTTTTAAAAATAATATTTTATTACTATCATCTGAAGCAATTGTGACCTGTGAAAATTGGATGGTCACCAGAAAAGAATGGTACCTCCTGTAGAAATGACAAGGATGGTGACTATTTAACAAAGCGGAACATTGCAGCAAAAATTCAATGTTGTTGTTATTGAATCCATTAGTCAATGCACTGTACAGTGTATATATCATTTCATAAGGTTTTGTAGAGAACATTACCATTGAACTGTGAAAGGCTGATACCGTATTACCTGGTCAAACAAGTTTTTTTTTTTTTTTTTCACTGGGCAGTTCTGGTATGGAGGAGACTGCCTGAGGTTATGTATTCAGCCCGTTAGAAGGCTGTTGTGCAAATAAGTAGGGTCTCTAATGGTCAGAGGGTGGGGGTGGGGGGTGTTCCATTGGAGGTTGCAATGGTCACTAGTGAATTGGTGTCTGTCTTAACAAATGTAATTTAAAAAAAAAAAGCATTCACACTATTTTATGTTCAAGTGTTCCAAGAAGTAGGACTTCAGATAAGCCTTTCCAAAATGGAAACTATGATTTGCAATGAGAATGATGGCATCTACTCTGGATCCATCATAAAAATTTAGAATGTGAAATTGATAAATTCTAAACACCTTGCTGTATGGATCGGTAGGAGATAAGGAAATTGAACAGAAATTCGGTTGGGCTAGGGGTAGTTTTGTCAAAGACTGTAAAATGCTGTGAAACGAAAATATTAATGGAGATCTCCTCTGATCTAGACTTTGGTATGAATGTTATGCTTGGTGTCCAATTCATTGAGAAATATTGAAACTTTCATCTCTATACAAATGTTTTCTCAGATCAATGATTAAAGATGTCTTCAAATGAATAAATCCTTTAAATCTTAAGGCTATCTTTCATCAGACCCATAGACTGGCACTATAAAATCACAAAAGATTTACCAAATAACAAACCCCATTACTTGAAAATTTCCAACGGCAGCAACCAAAATAAATAGCATATGTAAGAGAAAATTGGTATATTGATAATCAATATGTTAACTTTCCACACAACCAAAAACAAAAGCTTTGGAAGGAAACTCCTGTAAATATTAGAAAGAACTATAACTTTTAATGAACTGGAGAAGTCATAATTTCCTTTTTAAAAAAAAAAAAAAAAACTAGCAAAAAAACTATTTTATGAAAAAAGATTTTAAAATTTCAACTGAAAAAAACACTAACTGTTGGATCGTTGAATGTTTCCTGTATGGAAAATGCTAATTTTATCATGACCCTTACTGTGTTTCTTAGCGGTGATTAATTCCAGCAAGATAACGCACCACCCCATTATGTTCAGGTGATATGAAAATGGGACACTAAGTTGACATCCAGGTATGCTATTGGCCTCCATGCTCACCAGGTGTGAAACATATTGTAGGATACATTAAATCCCCAGCTGTTATAACCAACAAGCAAAACTATTATGGATAACATGGGGTTACCCCTCCCCCAAACAACTCTAGTCCCTTGATGCTTCCATACCATATCACATAGCTTCTGTTATTTAAGCAAAACGAGGAGTTACATATCCTTAGGTAGCTTATCTGAAATATTCTGGCACATATGCAAATACACACAAGATTATGTTGAAAAGTTTTTGACCTGACCAAGAAGGAATTCAAAAATCCTAATGTTGAACCATTTGGGAAACTGGGTTAGTTCAAGAACTTTTTATTACTTGCTTGCTTATATATACATATTGATTTTCTAAGCCCGGCTTAGATGTGGCACAAGGCGGAAAGTATGGGGCACCCAGTGAGAATCGAACTCACTACTCAGTCGTAATTGATTTAGCAAGACAAGCTTTCTAACCATTACACCACATACATAGACTTGCAATTCTAGTCAGTTGCAACAGACAAATCCCTTTGCTTTCCTTCACTATGCTATGCCATTGTTCTTTCATGTAAGACATTGGAATATTCCACAAAATCATAATTATCGTTAAACCAGTTTGATAGGTTTAAGCCTTAAGTGATTGTCCTTTGTTTCACATACAACATATTATATTTGGTTATCATTTATAATATTGGTTGAACTTTCAAAATATGCTATTAAAAAACGTGAACTTTCTTTACCTCCATTTACTCCTGAGCTGTTAACCTAAAAGCTGTGGTAGGTATTGTTATTCAGTACAAAAAAGGAGTTTGAATAAAACTAAGTATGTGTTACAAAACCAAACAAAAAAGATACCTTGTTTATAAAGACTGTGAAAGGACACTTTAGAAATGACAAACAAGTTATTTTGAAAAATTTTTAAAGTTAAATATGTTTATGACTTATCTCCATGAAACATGAATCACTAAATTGGGCAGGATGTACAATATAGATCATATTGATGTAAAATTGTTATGTTACTTATATGCTAGAATATGATATTTAAGTTAACATGGAAAGACGATAGACACAAGACTAATCAGAAACAGAACTTCTGTTTGTGATTAGTCTTGTCTATCGTCTTTCATGTTGACTTAAATATCATTTAATCCTAAGTATGTTTCTAATAACCATGTCCTGAAGATGGTCTACTAGACCTAAACGTCTGACGTTGACAGTAAAACAACATTAAAACAGTAAACTTGCATATTCGGATTTTGTTTTGTCTTTTCCATATTTTTCATCATACCGTCAGATCTACATCCACATATTTGCTTACATGCTAGAATATGTAAATAACTGATATATTACATACATATTCCTTTACTAGAATATATAACTAATACGCACACACATTTTTACCATTTCTGTTTTTAGAAATGTACTTGTTAAAAAACTGGATTTCTCTGAAGATTGCAATTAAATTTAGTTGTTACATTAAAAATTCTAATTAAAAAAGATCATTTGTTTTCAATCGATTTTACTTATTTTCCTGACAAAACAAAATTCAAATTGTCATAATTTTCTTACCTTCATCCAGTTTTTTGCTTCACTATTTATTTTATTTATTTGCAATCGTTTTATCAATCTTGCATGCCTCCTCCCTCTGCACACACACACACACACACACACACACACACACACACACACACACACACATCTTTGCCTTGCTGAGCAAAACCCATTAATGTAGTCGTCATTTCTAATTTTGGAGACTTTCTCCTGATTTTAGAAAAAAAAAAATCTATTTCAAGGGATTTTTGGAAAAAGAAAGAATATGATGAATCCCCCCCCCCATATTAAATATGTAAAAGCTTCACACTTTTTGTTTTTAGATAATTGCAGGTCATGCAGAGACAGGAAATAAGTGTCTGGATGGCAGCACACCTGTGTGTGTGTGTGGGTGGGTGTATTCTCTTGTGCAAATTTCTTTTTTCTCACTCTGTTGTCACTGTCTATCTCTCATTCTCACCATCCATCCTATTTGCACTATTGTCTGTTTCTCTCGCAATCACACTTTTCTCTGCTCTCATTTTCTGCCCTCGTATCTCTCTGTGCTCTTTCTCTCCATGACTCTCTCTCTCTGTGCTCTTTCTCTCCATGACTCTCTCTCTGTGCTCTTTCTCTCCATGACTCTCTCTCTGTGCTCTTTCTCTCCATGACACTCTCTCTGTGCTCTTTCTCTCCATGACACTCTCTCTGTGCTCTTTCTCTCCATGACACTCTCTCTGTGCTCTTTCTCTCCATGACACTCTCTCTGTGCTCTTTCTCTCCATGACACTCTCTCTGTGCTCTTTCTCTCCATGACACTCTCTCTCTGCATTCTTTCTCTCCCCTGTCTCTCTCTCTCTGCACTCTTTCTCTCCCCCGTCTCTCTCTGTCTGCACTCTTTCTCTCCCCCGTCTCTCTCTGTCTGCACTCTTTCTCTCCCTCGTCTCTCTCTGTCTGCGCTCTTTCTTTCTTACTCCCCGTCTCTCTCTGTCTGCGCTCTTTCTCTCTTCCCCCCCCATCTCTGCACTCTTTCTACCCCCATCACTCTCTCTATATTCTCATTTCTATGGTCTGCCACTTCTGTGCCCTCTCTCATCCCTCTGTACAGTCTTTCCCTTGAGCTTGTCTACTGTGTTTTTATTTGGATATTCTTCACACATAGTTTTTTTCTTTTTCTTTTTTTACTTCCTCACTCTTTACTGCAAAGCTTACCTGTCCAACCCTTGGCAACTTCCCTGCAACTTCTGTTTTTTTTCTAAATCTTTATTGAAAGTGAGATTTCTGGCTGTGTACAAGATTAGAGAGAACATGATGGAACATTTGATGGCAATCCCAAAAGAGAATTTTGAAGACTCTTTACAAAAATGAGGTTATTTGAAGAGGACTAAGGCATCATTGGCTGTGTTCTTTTTTTTCTTTTTTCTTTTGATAGACCTCATATGGTGATGCATTTAAAGTTGAATCAATAAATATTTTAGTAGATGCGGAGAATATTTTGGTTAGCGTTCTATTTGAAGAATGTTTACATTTCCCGCTTGTAATCTTGGTTTTGCTGAAAGTGTATTTGTTTCAAATTTTATTTTTATTTTTTTTCTCCTTTCAAAGTAACTACATTAAAAACTTTTATTTTTAATTAGCCACATCCACCCACCCTCTCCAGCCGTCATCTTTGTCAATGACGTCTTTTTCTATGTGTCAATTTTTAACAACATCAATGGTTTTGCTGCTATATTTAGCCTGCTCAATGGAATCTCTAACTACATCTCAAACAAATGGCTTTATTTTTAAAATTAAAGACAAAAATTCAATAAGAGGTCTAATAGATGTTGCCTGTATGTTTTAGAACTTTTACCTTTCCGCCTAATATTGTAATTGTTTTCATTCTTTGCAAAGATGTCAAATCTCATTGACACTCATCACTTGTATATAATGAATATATAACAAAGTCTTTCCTGCTGTTAAAAATGTTTCTAAAATAAATCTACCTGTTGTTGATATTGGATTAAAAATAAACTTAATTCCAAATGGAGCCTTCATTCACTTTAATCACTATTTTTAGAGATAAAAGTCTAACAGAACAAGAAAAATAAATTGCTAATAATAATATAAATATTTCTGTACTTAATGCTCTTTTCCGCTGAATATCCCTTAAAGGTATTTAAAATTTAGAAATAGTTTTAAAATTGGAAAATTTTTTTCCAATCTCTCTGAGTAAAAAGAAAAACACCTGCACAAAACATAAAAAAAAAAAAAAAAGACAGAGTTTTGGTTAATTTTTATTTTGAAACGTTATATTTTTTCTTGAGATTTCATATAATCAGTTGAAATTGTAAAATTCCTTGATAACAAAATGCTTGTGAAATTTCACTTCTAACACTTTTATTTTTTTTTTTTTACCATTTTTAATCTGATGTTCCATTCTTGACATTAATCCCCATAGAGGAGGACGAAAGTAATTCTGATAAAGAAATTTGCCAATAATCAATTAAAATGATATGAATTAATATCTGTGAACCAAATTTAACTGCTCGTTTCTCATTTATTAATCAAGTACCAATTTTCTTTATTTTTCTTATTAGGGAATTCACATCCTCTCTTTAATATGTCTAATGTTAATTAAATTGAGTATAAAAAAGAAGGAGAATAAATAAATGGTAGATTTAGATTACAATATTTATCAGCTTATGAAGTGCATCCTATCATTGAAGAAGAGAAAAGTTGTTCAATAATTGCACTATAATCAATGGTATTATGGATGGGTGACCAACCATGTAGAGATAAAGTAATTAAAAAAAAAAATGTTTAATGAGGTTTACTTAAGATCATTTTCTTTGAACCTCTTCAGATTTGCTTTCAACTTTCACACTGTTTATATGATTAATACGTGATATTAATTTGAAGGAACTTTTTGTTTAAAGTTGGCTGTTTTCTTCTTTAAGGAATCTCTGAAATTCAGATGATTATTTCAGATAAAAGCTTTTGTTTATAACTAGATTGACTTTGAGACTGCCTGCATGGGGCATGAAAATCATTCAAATGCAGATTCTTTTTTTTCTCTTGGATCTGTACTTATTAGAAAGCGGTAAGCCATAGATTTGATGATGGTTTTCAGTCTGGATTTTTAAAAAAATGTTGTTTTTTTTTTTGTCTTTTTTTTATACTTTGTTCTGCTTTGCTAGCTGATACATCGCAATGGTGCTCCCAAGTGGGTATTTTTGTCAGTCTGACCATGGATTGCACTTGTTCTTTTGTTTGCGAGGTGAATTTATATCCATTTTCTTTCCAACCTAGTAAGAACGTAAGGCAAGAATAGTCGTTTCTATGTCATATATTTCTAAGAGGTGATATAAGAACAGACTTGTTCACCAGTTAATTGTGTATTTTATTATTGAACTCACCAGGATTTTAAAACTTATCTTTTTGCTTTATTTCCTGTTGCTGTTTATTTTCTGCTTCAGGATAAAAATATGTTTAAATGTATTTTGCGACTAATATGACAGCTGTTGAAAAGTTCTCAACCTAACCCAAATGTTATTTAAAAAGGGGGGGGGGAGTATTTGCTATTTGTTCTGATTGTAGGTAGTGGGTTGAGCCTAGAACTTTTCAGCACTCCTTGTATAAATGCATATTTACCACTAGCATTTGTGATTAACTCTTTAATACCTATTGTTCTACTAGTGGGAGATACTTCTATACTTAAAAAAAAAAACAAAACAAAAAAAAACATTAATATCCATCTGCTATCAAAAATGTCTTATATGTTCCACTGGTGGAACAATTCAGAAATTAAAAATTCAAACACAGGTAACAGTCAAAATTTCAGATGCTGACTTTTAAAGCAAGAATGCTCTCTCCCCTTGCAACATAATCTTCCCACCCTGCTACACCTATTTAACCTTGTGTCATACTAGACTGTGACTGTCAAGAATAGAGTTGGTTAGAGTTCTTCTGGCATTGAATCCAATCTCTTTCATCTTTTCTGAAAGATGTTTTCACCATTTGGTGCTATACCATCTTCAGCAGGGAGTTGTAGAAATGTTAGGAATATTTTTTGTTTCATACTTTTATGGGTTACCACTGCTGCAAATGTCTGACATCTTTCCCCTGCCCATCCTGCTTTCCTCGTCCAGTAACTTGATTTCCCATTCACATCGGCATAGATAACTTAGATTTCCTACCATTAAATAGAAGCAGTTCCTGCCACAAGAGACTTTGGATGCACGAGTCTATTTGGTGCTAGCAGTAGGGATTGGCTATGAAGAGTTGTATGCCTGTGTTGAGCTCACCCTTTTCTTTGAGAGGGATTTGTGGTAAGTATGCAAGTGGCTGCTATACAATAGTATGTAGGTATTATTGTTTGGATATGCATGTGTGTCTAGCAAGACATCAAGACTATGAGAAAAGGAAAAAAAAAAAAAACTTTATTTTTAACATAAGTACTATGCCATTCAAAATGGTTTTACATTGCCATTTTGAATGCTTGAAATGATTTATTATTCATTCGAATAAAATATGCAATGATTTCTTAACTAATCTGGGTTGTAAAGTTTATTACCAGGAATAAAATTATAGAATCAAAAACAGCAATTTATTTACAATGTTAGCTTTTGGAGTGGATGGGAGATAGGCAACATTTCTGTGGAAATAACACACACATGGTTGCTGAAAAGTTCTCAACCTTTCCAAAATTCTGATGTTTGGTCAGATTCTGAGAAGGGGGTCTGACCAAGAACATTTCTTTTAGATATCCAATCTGCATAAAATATTCTTCTGTTCTTCTCCAAAGAGTCTTTTTTGCTGAGATCTTGAATTCCTCTGACAGATTTTGTAGACTAATTTTTATTCTCTTTGAGAAATCTAAAATTTAGCAAGTGGTTATCTATGCATAATAAAATTTTGGGCTTTCTGTGTTCTTTCTGGCAATGTTACCTATTCTTTCATAGTTTTCACCTATTCTGTTTATAGCTGAGAGAGACAGAGATTTCTTCTGCCCTTAAGGTCTTGTACATTTCTGATAAAAACCTACTCTGCACTTTCTGAAAGAGGCCCCCAGATGATAATTTGTTTTAACTTGGAAATTATAACATTGCTGATGGCGGATATTTCCCTGTTATTTCAATCCCGCTTATATTTATGAATTTGAAAAGCTTAATATTTTGTTATTCTGGATTTGGCCTTTGGAGTTTTTTGGGGTTTTTTTTTTCCTAAAGAAGTGTATCTACAAGGAATTTGCTGAATAGTTTTTATTTGGCCCACTTTCTTAAATCTAATGGCCATGAAGAGATTAAAAGAAGTTAACTTATGGAAAGTGGTTTAGGCTGAGAACTTCTCAATAACCCCTGTATATCTGAATATATTGATTAAGTATATATATATATATATATATATATATATATGTATGTAAGGATAAATATATTTGTTTAGATTATTCTGTAGTGATATATATAATGTTTCTGAGTTTGATTTATTTAAAAAATGACAAATGTTAAAGTAAAAAAACAAACTTTTTTTTTTTTTTCATTTCTGTGGAAAAACTTAAGTTGCCAAATTTAATTCTCCATAAGTCCTTAGATAGATTTCTAATTGAGAATGTTTTTCATATTGTCTGCCTTCTTTAGAGGAAGTATTATCCATAGTTCGTGTTGTTTTCTTTGTAGCAGTTTCCTTATATTTGTTGTCTTCATTACAACATTTTGTCCATTAACCCCCCCCCTCTCTGGTTTTACTTTTGGTCACCTTCTGAGGATGTTGAGCAGAATCATTTGTTTACTCTTCTCATTCTGACCTGTCACATCTCAAGTAACTTTCATGCAATTTCTAAAGCCATCATGCTTTTTCATTTATGTCTACATTGAACTAATGTGTTAAATTGACATGAAAGCTTTTAGGAAATCTTTTCTTTTTTTTTTAAACTAAATCTTATATGAATTCATAGCAACATCATTATTTATTCTTCAAAGTGTTTTCTGTCTTATGCCATTCTATCAAAAAGAAAGATTTTGGTTTTGATCAGTTTTGGAACCATCGACCAGAGACAGTGTTACATTGAAGCAAACTGTCTCATCTGAAGGGGTGTCACATCAGGAGAAGACATCTGGAAGGATTTCCCATTTCACCTTCATACTGTTCAATCATTTCATCATATTAGCATCATGAGAGCATGCATTGCCCTTTAGCAAAATCTTTTTTAATTGACAGGGTGCGAGGGGTAAACTGTCGCCATTTTATATTTTTCATTTTGTGCATACGCATAGTTCATTTTTTTAATTTGTCGACTGCACAGTACAGTAGGACCAGTTAGGTACTGTTTGTGAGGGGAAAAAAACCCATGATGCAGTTCACTCCACCAGAAATTTGGAAACGGTATACTGTAGTGCTTGGCATTCATGCCGGAAGCTCCAATACAAACATTTCAGAGAGTTGTAAAATCTAAGGACAGTGCAGAGGATTCAGAAAGAGTTGAATGATTATGACGGTGTTTAGAGTGATGGCAATGTTATGCCTCCATTCATCTTCCCACAGGACCCCAGTGTCAACACAGGCCTGCATCAAGTGCCTTGAGGTGGTAATGCTGCTCTGGGTCAAAAGGGTGGCTGTCAGAAGAACCTGACAACAGAACTTTGCACCGAACCACACAAGCTGGAGAACCCAGTCATAGCTGTCAGACAATTTCTGTGACCACGTTACCCCTTACATCTGGTCACCTAACTCTCCACACTGCAAACCCATGATTATTATTTGTTAGTTACAGTTAAACAAGAGACCAACAAAACTCCTTGTAAGACCAAAGATGAACTGAAGGCAAGAATTATGGCAATATTCACCAATGTAAACACAGAGGCCATTCAGAAGAGTTGCAGGAGATCCTCAAGTCATCTGGAGGCTGTGGTTGAAGCCAGTGATGATTTTATTGAATAAATTTACTCTTTAATATATTTAAACATACTTTTGTGTAATTATGCTAAATATATCTGTTAAAATGAGATGTCAGTTATTTTCATAATTTATCCATCGCACCCTGTATGTCCTCCTGGTGCCAGTTTTGTTTCCATATATTGGGATGTTAAAGTTCACATTTTCTTCTTTTTTCAGAAGAAAACTTGGGAATTTTCAACATACTTCATTGAAATTTTTTCTTTTCAAAAATTATAATTTAGATACGTTAGAAAATAGATGTCAGTTTCGACCAGGTTCATCATCCATCTTCAGTGATTGATTGCCAGATTTCCACTATACTTTTTCACCCCAAATTGAACTGAAAGTAAACAGTGTTGAATGTTCATTTTTATATCCTATGAGTTTTTTTAAGCAAAATTATCATCTTTCTGTAAAGTTTTCTGGAAGTGAATGCTGATAAGAGCAATAAAGAGCTCTGTAAACCTTTTAATATTCTTTTTAGTTTTCATTAATATTGCACAAAAATTGGTGCTTGGAACTTTTGCACAAACTTCAATTTATCCTTGTGCAAACTAAAAACCAGTCCAAGGATTGAATTAATGACTATCAAGGAAGCATATGAACTCGTGATTCACTAGGCTCAGCAAAGATTTTGGGAAGTAGGCAATGTTTTCTGGGACTCACTAAAATAAACTTAAAGTGAACCTTGGAATGTATATAACACTATACTTTTCTGTAATTTATTTGAAACCATATTAAATAACACGTTCCATTTTGAATAAACATAAAGTTCTTTTAGTGAAGTGTTAAGGATGGAGAATGGATGAGAATTTTTTTTTCTTTTGTTTTTTTACCTGATATGAAATTTATGTTTTCTATCATCAAAATGTGACTGAGTTAAGACTGTCCTCTATGCAGATTTCTGTATGCTTCATCTTTGAAAATATCTTTTTTGCATAAATATATTGGACCAAATGCTGAAATTAAATTTTGAGCCAAAGATTTGAAAGCAAAACATCTTTAATTTTGTGGGTGGGAGTATTTGTAAAAGTCAGTTAACACTTCCTCTTTGCATTTGTCTTTAAAAGCCCATCATTGACCTGCGGGTGAGGCACTTCTAACTGTAGATTAAATGTAAGGGCTTCAAAGATACTTGAACATTATATATACAAATAATATAAAAATATATTCTATATGGCCTTTGGTCTGGACGAAGATTCACAATGTACTAGATTTGCCATATCGGGGTTTTTGAATCTTAAACTTAATCTGTTCTTTCCTAATTGAAAGTTCCCTCAAAATGTCCATAGCTCGGCCTACTTATCATATTTCTATGGAACCTTTGTCAGGAATTAACTTAAAAGCAAAACATCCCAAGAATAGTGATATTTTTAAAACTTTTTTGGTTGTTAAAAATGAATTGATCTTCCTAATAGGCAAATCATTTATGACCATTTCCATCACTGACAGGGAATGATTAATTTCATTTAACAGGAGATATGAAATTACTTCTATTGACAAAGATAAAGTTACTGTGTGCGTGTGTATATGCGTCTCTCTGCGCACATGCACACGCATACACGTAAAAAATATTACAATGTCAGGTATTTTGTTCCCTGAAGTATACTTAATGAAAAGACTGCACGTTCCAACTTTTCAATAGAAAACTGATCAGAGTGACAAACAATACTGCAATTTAGCATTTTAAAAC
>OZ038487.1:17074913-17079913 GCA_964036315.1 Acanthosepion esculentum
TTTTATTTCATTTTATTTTTTTTTTGTTAAAAAACAATATTTTTTGAAAAGAATATTTTCATTTTCAGTTTTTTTCCCCAGCAATCTTCAATGTTTTTAAGTGTGAAATCAAATTATTTTGTGACAACTTGATCTATCAAGTATCAAAACAGTCATGAAATTTATTTATTCAATTGACCAGATGTATCCAATAGCAACATTATTTTTTTATCATTTATTTATTGAGTCACACTTCTTTTGTTTTGTGGAAAATGTTTTGAATTAAGACATATTTCATCTACAACAAAAGTAACCACATTTTTTAAGGATACTGATGTTAGTAAAATGAATAAAATCTTCTTTTTTTTTTTAATTTGTTTTTTATTTTACTACATGATTTTATAAAGTCAATACCACATTTATTTTTATATTTTATTTTAATCTTGCTGCTACTGTACTTTCTCAATTATCCGGATACCCTGGAGCAAGAGTCGAAAAAAATGTTTGTATAATTCAAAATTCCAGATAATTGAATACTAAATTATCAAAACAAAAACTGATTTTTTTTAAAGAAATTTAACATACATTTATTAGGTTGGTGCAAAAATAATGTCGTTTTTTGACGTTCAACTTCATGTGAGAAAACGACATTATTTTTGCACCAACCTAATAACATACATATATATATATATATATATATATATATATATATATATATAATCATCAAATAACATTTTCAAATACTTTGTTCAAGATTTTGTCCAGTTTATTTTTAATGAAAAAAACACACCCACTTACGTTGGTTTCCTGTTGGCCTTATGTTTTTCTGATGCTTTCTCCGAAAGCCATGATAATTCAAATGTCAGTCCTTTGCATGAAAACAAGAAAATTAGCAAAAATTAATTGAACTGACTTTATCAACATTTTTATCGAACATTGAGTATAATTTTCTAAATTCTCAAAATGCTTGTCCAAGATAAAATATTAGTTTAGGTTTATTTTGGATAATTGAAAATAATTTTTGAATGAATTCAATTTTTTCCTCATTTTATGTCCAGATAATAGAATTCCGGATAATCAAGGAAGTACTGTACTAAAATTACCCGTGTAAAAACATGCTTGGCAACAGTTGTGGTGGAGGTTTAATGAAGATTGAGGTTATTTAGTAAAAATGACTGAGTTCAAACCTCAATCAAAGCTTATTCGTTATTATCTGATTCATGCTGTTAATTCTCTGCTTTACATTGACACCCGCGGTCAGTAAAGTTTCACTAAAAAGCAATTAAAAAAATTCAGATGAAAGAAAATAAAAGTACAGAATTGATAATAATGCCCAATACCAGTTTCACACTTTTCATTCATGCAAAATAAAAATAAACTTAAATTTTAAACAGTATATTGGGGTGGGGGGTACAAAACTTTATTAATACAGCAAAAAAGCACATTAAAATTTATATAAAAAAAATTTTTTTTATAAAATTTTAATGTCCATTTTTCTAGTATAAATAAATTTTCATATTGTGATTTAAAAAAAAAAAAAAAAAAAAAAAAAAAAATGCACTTTTTCAGTGGATCCCATGCGGGTGGTTTGCCATATTCCCCTCTCCCCATATCGACAGGAATAGTGACAACTAGCAAATTGTCTTTAGCACATTTTATTTGTTTAAATGTAGAACCCAAATCACCTTCTGTGAAAAGATAGAAGACAACTTCTCCTATCTTTTCTTTAATTCCCACATGTTTAGTAAACTTAGGAGTTGAGTTGCAGTTGTGAACTGAAGTAAACTTCATTATGTGACGTGATTTTTGCTTTTTAGAATTCTTCTCATGTGTTGCATTCTTGAGTAACACCTTTTGATTAGCATATTCACAGATGCCAATGCATTGAGGGTTGACATTTCTTATTTTATAAAACTTGTCCTTTTTCCTTCTCGCTACCTGTTAGGATGCAGCTAGGCAGTCGCTTGTCATTCACAAAAAAGCAATGAAAAGACTATTTATCTGTTTTGTCTCTACGTTTGTTGAAGCAAAAGAAAAGTTTACTTTTGGAACAAGTTTACATGTACTGTCAAAAACAGCTGCAATATTTAAGGAATTCTACAACTGCATTGTATTTATAAAATATTAAAAAAAAAAAAAAAAAAAAAAAAAAATGATTACTTCGAATTTTTATGTTTAATACTTCCTGAATATTAAACTAAAGTAAACAACTTTCTATCCACCATTGAATAATTATGGGGTTTTATTTGTCATAAGAAAATTCTATTTCTGCTACATCACCAGAAAAATCTACTATTCAACCATTTCTATATAATGGAATCTTCTGATGATGTAAAAAAAAAAAAAAAAATAAATAAATAAAAATGACACTCACACACATACTGCTTTTGATATGTATATAAGTTACAAAATGTATATAAGAATATGAGAAACATTCTTTTACACCATTATAGCTCTGATGATGTTTTGACTGATTCATTCATTTTCTGCAGGTTATCAACCCTTTTGCAGGTTATTTAAAAACCCAAAATAATTTTCAGATTGTAGGAATTGTTTTTTAATTTTTTTTGTGAGAATAATTAACCCATATCTAGAGGGAGAAAAGGTGGATTTATACCCTTTCCCAAGGGTATTTGGGTGTAAGTGAATATAATGAACCCAACTCTACTCAGAACTCGGCTCTTCGATTAACAATTCTGAGCTATTATCCATTACACCACCTGCGCATCCAAGCTTACAGCACCTAGTATTCCCAAATGGTCACCCATCTATGTACTGACTAGGCTTGACATTGCTTAACTTCAGCAATTGTATGCGTTTCAACATGGTATGGCCATAAGCCTTGATGATGCTTTGAGGTGCAAATTTATTAAATTGACTTTTTACATATAGTGAATTTAAATAACTTTTGAAGGCTTTTTGCTTGTCTTCTCAGATTATTTGCAATGAACCTTGAGGACCAAACCCATACCCTGCCAGTTGAATCAATGGCTCTGAACAAACCCCATGGACATAGCTGTGGTGATGCATACCGAATCTGCATTGTCTATGATAGTAATAAACAACAAAAGAGCCATGTCATACTGTTCCACTTCTTCTTACCATAATTGTCAAATGTTGGTCGAAGGGAGTAGCAGAAGAGAGACCCTGTTCCAGCAGAATATTGCACCTTTCTACATGATTCACATGACCTAGGATTTCCATGATCATGTCACCTCCCCTACATGAAATCTCCTAGCTCTCATTCTTTGAATCTCCTAGTCTACTATGTCTTGGGCATTGCTGAGAGAGAGAGAGAGTGAGTAACCAGTGGCCCACACAATACCAAGGACTTGTTGAAGACTACTACTTGTAGTTACTTCCAAGGCCACATTAAGATTCTTCTTTAGGCTATGGATAGTTATGTCAAATGGCATTTTTCTGTTTTCTGGAATTTAACATGTACACAATTAAAATAAATAAGTATGGAATATTTCTTCTATTGAATATCTTCATTTTCCTTTATAATTTGGTTTCAGTTTACCTCATACACCCACTGTGTGTGTGTGTGTGTGTGTGAGATTATATAAAATGCGAGGGGTCCTGGAGGATATATGAAGGAATTCTAAAGGATGAATTAAAGAAAAGGAAAAAAGGAAATGAATCAAATTATTACAAGTTACTTCATAACTGATAATTTTCTCTTTCCTTCTCCTCCTTCGTTTTCCTTTTCTTTAATTTTTACTTGATTAGAGATTTTCTTTTTCTTTTTTTATCTCATAATTTACTTTGTTTCACCTTGCCTCTCTATTATTTCTTCCAATCATTTAAGTTTTATTGATGTCCTCATCTCATTTCTGCTTGCTGCTGCTGCTGCTTCTTTATTTACTCTTTTCCTTCCCCATCTCCCTCCCTTTTTTCCTTCTCTCTCGCCCTTTCATTCTCTCTCCTCCCTGTTCCCTCCCTTCTTCTCTTTCCCTTCCTCTCTTTTCCCTTCCTCTCTTTTCCCTCCCTCTCTTTTCCCTCCCTCTCTCCTTCCTCTCTTCCCCTCCCTCTCTCCTTCCTCTCTTCCCCTCCCTCTCTCCTTCCTCTCTTTTCCCTCCCTCTCTCCTTCCTCTCTTTTCCCTCCCTCTCTCCTTCCTCTCTTTCTCTCCCTCTCTCCTTCCTCTCTTTCTCTCCCTCTCCCCCACCTCATTCTCTCTCCCCACCTCTCTCTCTCCACCTCTCTCTCTCTCTCCACCTCTCTCTCTCTCTCCACCTCTCTCTCTCTCTCCACCTCTCTCTCTCTCTCCACCTCTCTCTCTCTCTCACTCACTCACATATTTTATTTCAGTGCTTCAATCACCATATATAATGATTGATCTGTGTGCTTTCACCTGAACTGCCAGCAACAGGTGACTGCCTGTTAGGGAAGCTGGCAAGATTTATGGCTTTTATTGCCACATTTAACCATTTTTATTTTTACTGCCTAAGGAAGAGTTCTCCATTTATTTGCAACCTAATTAAAACCTTCCTGTTTTTATCATCATCTAATCAGGAATGAGTGTCCTGGCTCATCAAATGTTGCCATGGTTACTCTTCAATTGGATATTCTCAGCAGTCAGTACCTATTGTTCTTATTGGTTTCATCCACCCACAGGATCATCCATTCAATTCCTGTTCCTATTTCTTGTTGTCGCTGTCACTACGATGAAATCCTTTGCTTTACTTGAACTGCTGGTGTTTTATTTTTAGCCATTTTCCTTGTTGCCTGCATCTGATTTTTATCAGTGGCAGGACCATTTATCAAAGAGAAAAGGTCTCAGGACACCTCATCAATCAAAATTACCTGCAAGTGAAGGCCAGCCTTCTAACAAGAAACACCTGACCATTTTTGACCTGCCAACAACTGTCACTCTCTCTCCTGATCTCAGAAGAAGAACTGTGATACTCTCAAGGATCAGTTTTAGCTCATTGCCCTTAAAGGCTTCATAACTTTCCGTCCCTCATTCTACTTACACTCATGCCTTTCTTTCTCTTTGTCTCTCCTTCTGCCTTTCTTT
>OZ038487.1:17084913-17154913 GCA_964036315.1 Acanthosepion esculentum
TCTATGTCTCTGAAATTGTTTTGTGTTATCTATTTCTCATGTGTTTGTATCATTGAGTAGCAATCTAATTTTTTTCGTTGTATGTGTTCCTCTTCATGATAAAAGCTCTACCTCCTTTGTTGAATAAGGTAATGGGAATTTCTTTATTTTTGTCTAGGTTGTTTGAGGATTTTAACTGTCTCTGGTAGAATTCTTTTGTTGTTTTTCTCAGAGTAGCAATAATTAGTTCTTGAATGAAGCCTTTGATAACTTCTGTGCCGTTGTGTCTATGGTTCTTAATTATTGTATTTATTAGGTCTTCATTTTGAGTCCCAGTAGCAAATTTTAATCTAAAGCTCAGGGCTTCCAATTTGGAGTTGGATAGTTTCATATCTGATTTTCTATATGGTCTGGTTGTCAATGTAATTCCATCTGTTATTAGCATAAAGGGTGTCTAGTCCTTGTTGGAGTTTGTCAGTTTGGTTATTTATGTTTTATTGTATATTGGCCCACTTCAGATTTCAACATGATTTTCATGTGGTAAAATTCCAGTCTAGCTTTTACAAAGATTAATTTTTCCATTTATCCAAGTTCTTCACTTAAAATCAGTGATTAAAGACATACATCAGTTGGAAAAATATGGTAGGATATTATGATTATTCTGTGTGTGCAGTGTACGATGACTTTTTCTTTCAATGCATCTCAATAAAAAAAAAAAAAATACTGGGAATTGGTAAACTGGTAAAAATTTTTGATCTCCCAAAGCTCTTCAACTGTCTGTAGACCTTTTACTTTCCAGTATTGTTCTATGATATTCAAGTCAGGAGACTAACTTGGCCAATTTTCAAAATCTTCAATGTCATTTTCTTTTAAATAATTCAAAGTTGACAGCAAATCATGCCTCCAGACTAACTTAACTTTTTTTCACCATCATTCCACAACCAAGTCAAAATGTCTTTTCTTTTTTTATTTCCCATTTATAGTTAGTACTATAATAAAAAGACTAAAATATTCAGGAAATAAATATTTATTTTGATAAATTCAATTTTTTTGTCATTTATTTGATTTTAATACGAGGTTGTAACAAAAATTAAAAAGCTAAAATATTAAAGTTTTAAAAATAAATAAATACAAAAACATTGGTTAAACTTTACTGTAATTTTTATAAAAATCACGTTTTTACTTTTATTTTGATATTTCAGTTAAATCACCTTGAATAATTATTTGCAGAAATGTTCTGATTAATTTTCATGGTCAAACTGTTATCATACTTTAAGAATTGTTCTCTATGCATTCATTTTCTATTGAAAGAATTTTAGTGCATTCCAACAATAAAAAAGGTTTTGAAATTTTCTATCAAAAAGAAATTTTATTTAGAATTACCTCCCTTACATTGTGATAACGTTTCTTGTTTTGAATTTGCCTTTTGTATTTTTAACTTTCTCTATAATAAACAAAAAAACATTTGGCATAAATGTTGTTTGTTAATTGTTCATTGAAGTTATTTTTTCAAAAGTTAGAGGAAAATATTATTTTTTTGTATTGTTTATTAAAGCAAAATTAGTTCTTTTCTTAGGTATTAATGCTTTTCACATGAAAAGATAATAAAAATATCAAATTCAAGTCCTTTTAAGCATTCATTTTTCAATTGGTTTTCATTCAGCAGTTTTAAGTTTTACTTCTGGTTTAGGTGGGTGCATGCATGCTCTATTTATTAAAAGTTTGCCACATTAGTGAGAATGAAGTTTTTTTGGGTTTTTTTTTTTTGCTGTTTTTTTTTTTTGCTGTTTTTTTTTTTTTTTTTGTTTTTTTTTTTTTTTTCTTAACTTCAAATCATGTGTCTTGAAACCCAGGTAAAAAGATTTGCAGATTTATCTTCTCTTTACATACCCATAATTCCTTTTCAAAATGGCTGCCCCATTGGACAATCAGAAAAAAGACAAAGAGCAAACACAGAATTTCTGTTTTTAGGCAAAAGAAGTTGCTGTGGACATTCAAGGGAGGTTGATTCATTTTTTTATGGAAAGGCTGGTCTTCATGCAAGCACAATAAAGTGATAAATGACAATCTTGGAGAGGAAGGAGAAACTAAAGGGCTTGTCATTAAAGTTAATCAGGCCCTTCAGTGGCAGGTCAACTGCTGCTGTGAATGAGACTACAAAGTCTAATGTTCTCATTACCACTGTAAGAAGAAACACTATTGCAAAATTGAAAAGCTTTCAGTTGAGTCATGGCAGTCTCTTGGTTATTGAATGGTTTGTACGAAGTGAATTCCTAGAATGTTGATAGCATGAAAGAGCACAGGGTGGTTGCTGCCCAAGATTGTCTGGAGTTCCATAACACCAATAAGTTTTCCAATGGTGATGTGGTAACTCATCCATGGCTTAAAAAAAAAAATATAGGAGAAAAAAACAAAACAAAAAAACTAGGAGATTCTGCAAGACAGGTACACATGCCATCATTCAAAGTTGAAATATCTTGACTGAGAAGAAAGGAATAGATTTAAAAGTCCTGCATTCCTTTTACTAGTCTGTATATGTTTCTACTATTAAATCTATTGTAATTAAAGATGAACCAATACTTTTTGTCTAAACCTTATAATCTTCGTAAAGGTCTGTAAAAATTAAAATACACCCTAATTATTAGCTAGCTCAATTTGGAGCTGCCTTTTTCTTAAATAGATAATCTAGTTAAGCTCTAATTCCACTTGATTGATGCAGCTTACAGGTGATATGTTTCTTTTTATTCTCCATTTCTCTTTTCACTTTCAATAAAGCTAATTGAAAATATCAGTTCCCTTATTTTTAGTTTGGCTTCATGTAATTTTGGTTTGAAATTTCCTTTTTGCAAAAAAACAATTTTCTGTTTAAAAATTCAAAGTAGATCTCTCACCACTCTTATAATTTATCTGTAATTTAGCCATTCTAATTTGTCTTCTGTACGTGGCACAATAGAATGAATTTCACACTTCAGCTTCACTAAAATCAGTCGATTTTATTGCATTCTTGTCAGGTTCTCATTTGAATGCATCCATTCGTAAGAATCTCTCTCCATTCTGCATTTGTGTGTGTTTGGCCGAGGTGAGGGGGGGTTGACAATGGCATCTCTGTTATTTATATTTCAGATCAGTATTTTATCTCACGTAGAATCCCCAGGACCAGAAAAAGAAAGAGCCTTTTTTTTTCCCCCCCTCATTCTCTTTATTATTTTGACCTTCATAGAATGAAGATTAATATTTAGACAAAAAAGATAAGGAAAAACAGATTAAGTAAAAATAGCCACTAGGCTAATTTTTTATGACAATTGCCAAAGGGAATGTTTTATATATAATTCCATGAACTCATTGGAGAAAAGATGGTAAAATAAATATGCGTGTGTGTCATACAAGTGCATTTGTGGTATGAATGTTTAAACACCCAAGAAACATGATAAAGAAAAGTTATTCTCCAAAGTTAAGTGACTGTTATGTTCTGTACATTAATATATGCTTGGTTACACTTCGTGCACCTGTATGCACACTCGTACTGATTTTTTTCCTTCATTTTTTATTGTGTGTGTGTGCGCACACAATAAATATAATATACTTTTAAGGTATGCTATATTTATGGATAAACGTGATCACTATCAGAGATCAAGAATATATAAATATAAAAGGGGACACTGAGTGGCGACATTATCCAATTATAATTGAGAAGTCAGACTGGAATTGAACCTGCATCCCTTTTTCTACCTCAGGGAAACCACAGAGCCTGACTGACACGACAGTCACAATAACCTATTAAAGAAATGTTTTTCTCTTCTATGGTTGGTTATTATTAATTACATTTATATATATATATATATATATATATATATATATATATATATATGAAGAAATATAGTCTTAAGATGTGCTATATTTATGAGATAAAGTGCTCAATATCAGAGATAGAGCGTGTGTAAATATAAAAGTGAACATAGAAGTCAACACTTAGAGGAGACAGTCTGTTTCATGCTAGATGCAATCGTCGTGGCCTGACGATTGCATCTAGCATGAAACAGACTGTCGCCTCTAAGTGTTGACTTCTATGTTCACTTTATATAAAGTGTGTGTGTGTGTGTGCACGCACACTTATACTCAATCAGGCCTGGTGATTGCATATAATCATGAAACAGATTTCTGCCACAGTGTGTTGACATCAATGTCCACACACACATATATATATATATATATATATATATATATGGTGGATGCTGATTTCCTGTTAAGAACAGAGAAAATATTATCAAAGTTCATATTCAGGTTGTGTTTATTTAAGAATAAATCCATTGAGACTGATGTGAATTCATTTTTCTCTACCTTTAACTTAGCTAAATTACAGGACAGACTGCCAGGCTCTTTAACCATGATTGACAGCCAGTCTAGGAGACACACATTTAAATTTTCAAATAACAAGTAGAGCCTCTTTATAAACAGCCAACACTGGAGTGTGAAAAGCACAGCGCAATATGGATATCACATTGGCCATTTACTACGTCCCAGTCTGTCTCGATGACCCTGCCTCTGGATCTAACTAAGCACAGAGGAGCAAGGAAGAATAAGGCAATGTGTGCAACTTCCCTTCAATATAATTGAAACCTGGCTTCAGATGTGATGAACCCATAGTCATCTTCAGCTATAAAGGACAAACATGACTTTTATAGAACCAATTTAGCCAGAGGATAATAATTTCAGTTTACAAAAGAAATATATCTACTTAAACATGTATACCCACTAAATATAATATTTATAGTAATATATGTGTATCTATATATAATATAGTGTCACTGTTACACTTTATAGTAATATATGTATCTATATATAATATAGTGTCACTGTTACACTTTATAGTAATATATGTATCTATATATAATATAGTGTCACTGTTACACTTTATAGTAATATATGTATCTATATATAATATAGTGTCACTGTTACACTTTATAGTAATATATGTATCTATATATAATATAGTGTCACTGTTACACTTTATAGTAATATATGTATCTATATATAATATAGTGTCACTGTTACACTTTATAGTAATATATGTATCTATATATAATATAGTGTCACTGTTACACTTTTCAACTTAAAGGGACACAACTCTAATTTTCAATAACTCATTTCAAATGAAAAAATTAATCTCAAATTTACAGGGTTTCAAAATAAAATTGTCCATGTTTTCAACTTTACTCTTAGAGGCCATAGCCTAACGTATCATACCATTTTGGAATCAAGCCAACTCTATGAGCCGATTAAAAACATTTGGATCAGGGCCTGCAACCCTGAAATTTTGGATTACCAACTTTTTATTAGCAAAATTTCTTTATTTTTTTTTATTTTTCTTGTACAATAACAATTTTTATAACTTAGAAATAAATTTGGGAATAATCAAAATTGCAAAATCCAGCGAAAGTCACCCATGAAATAAAAATAATTGTATGGAAAGTAAGGACCTATGTACATCAAATTGTCTTTAAATTCAGTGGCGGCAGAATTATCATTGAACTTAAGGAAAGCTTAAATATTAATCCAGTACTTAAATGCAGCAATCAATTTTGAGTTCTTCTGTAGTTCATTGTTGCCTATCACATATTGTGATGAAGGCCCAATGAAGAGCCCTCAGCAGGAGCTGGCTTAAATGCTGCCATATTGGATGGCTTTTAAGCTAGTGTGTGTATATATATATATATATATATATATATATATATATATATATATATATATAATGCTATGGCTTTAGTGTTGTTTCTGTTATTTTTTTTTATCTTCACCCATTATTTATAGCTGCTGCTATCCTCCGTCTCTTATGAAACTGAGTGACAGTGAGTTTTCCTGAACCTGTTTCAATGCTGGTGTCTTTCTGCTTATAAAGGTATATCTTCTTCCTATCCCATCTCTTTCATTGATGAACTGCACAGGTAAATCACCACCTTCCCCGTCCTGGATGTGTCATGTCATCTCACTTTCCATGTAGGTAGCTCGGTGAGAAGATCAGTAGAGGGCAGTGCCGACAGCTGGCTAACTGCCAACTCTTTCTATCTGCCTGAGATTCTGATCAAAATTACCATCAACACTCTGATAATGCCACTTCTTTGCCTGTGGAAGAACCTAAATCTAATGGATAAAGCTGACAAGTAATATCAACACTGATTGGTTTTAAACATGCAAATATCTGATTGTAAAGTACAAACTTCTCATTGTTGACAATTTTGTGGTACCACATTCATTTTTAATCACGTGTGCCACTTGCTTGCTTATTGCCCTGTCTGGTCAGATACAGAAAACAGGAGGACAAAATAGCAGTGTAATATGACCATTGAACAACTAAGCCTATTTGATAGTCTATAAAATGGACCTAACCACCAATTACATTTAATATTAAAGTTTTATGAGCTTAAGTTGCTATATACAAGTACTGATAGTGTGTGGCTTCTAGATAGGTATTAATCTACACCTTAACATCACATACCAGATCCAAAGATTTGTATGTGTGTGAAAAAGGAGGGTTTTATATGCCATCAAATAATGTTTCTTACTGACTTTACAAGATAGGCCATATGACCTAGATGTTTACTCTTAGATGGAATCTCAAACTGACAGTGAAATCTGTGACCCCTTTTTAGTGATATGGGGTCTGTGTACAAGATGTGCTGAGTCAAATTGTTTTTTTGTTTCTCTCTCTTGACATTTAAACTGAATTACTTTCTTGCTTTTCAGTTGAAAAACACTAATCTGGTGTTTTCTGAATTGCCTTCAGTTTCTGGAGGTCAAAAATTAAAAGAACATCACTACACCTCTCTTATAAGATGTTTGCAGTTGCAGCTTTAGTATTGAGAATTTTTATCTTTTTGTACATAGGAAAAAGAATTCCTATTGGCAGCTACTGGTACAATAATCTGGTTTCATTATTTTTTTCTAGTTTAAAAAAAAGATTCTGAAAAGTTTTTTTTTTTTTTTTTGTCTCTATAATAAAAAAAAAATCTGTCTCTTGCACAAACATACACATCTGAGATTTCAGAAAGATGTAGGCTACTTAGTATACTTTTCTTTCTTTTTTTATAAATAAAAACAAAAAAAATCTTCCTCTTTGATTTCTCTTGAGACTGTACTTTGTGTGCTGGGTGATTATTTCTACAATCTTGACAAATGCATGATTATGACTGACCGTTTGCCCTGAAATGACGAGATCCACCACTTTCTACCTATCAACTCTCTTATTACTCCCATAAACTGTTAAATCCATGGTATACTGCAAACTTTAAGTAATACAAGTTAATGCTTGGTTGGTGAGGTTTGTTACTGTACAATAACATTAGAAAAAAAAAAAAAATTAATTCTATTATTCTTAACACGTTTTTGATATTTTTGGGAAAGTTACGACAAAGTTAAATTTTTCATGTGACTTGTTTTGTCCTTTCGGACTTGATCAGATTAAAGTGCCTGTTGCATTTGATGCAACTACACATGCACAAAGAAGTGACACCAAGGATTTAAAATTTAAAATTTTTTGAACACAATTTTGACTTAAAAAATGCTTTTCAGTTAAAAGAGAGAACAATTCACTAAGATAAAAATGTATAGACAGTGATTTAATCACTAGATCATCCACAGTAAATTTACATCCAGGTTCTTAGACCCTTTCACGTTTCTCAGCAGATCTTCTATTATAACAGTGGTGGATATTTAATAACAGACATGATGGAAACCTAAACAAAAAGAAATGGACAACACTATGCATCTAATATATATATTTAAAATGTTTAAATTTAAAATTCTCAGTGTCCCCTCTCCTTTGTGTGCATATTTAGTCACATGAATAATAAACCTCACTTTAGTCCAATGAAGTCCTAAAAGACAAAACGCATTACACAAAAACTTTTTCTATTTTGTCATAGTTTTCCCTAAAATTGGTCTTGATTTATAAAACTGTATATATTGTTTCCCCACACTTTTTGATATGTAATCTAGACAGACTAAGAAGCCTCTGATATTGCAATTGTTAGTGTACATGACCTTTTCTTTAGGTTACACTATTTCAGAAGGGAGGAGTTGTTATGTAACTTTCTTTGCTTAGTCCAGGCACTATTTATTTCCCTATGAAAATATTTGTATCCAATTGATACAATAGCAAAACAACTTTTGATGATTTGAATTCTAACACTTGTCTTTTTCTATTTATCACTTATAATATCAAATTGTATTGACTGATTACCGTCCTTGTCCACCCAAGTTGGTCATTCATGGTCCTATTTTCACCATTCTATGTCACTTTCTTGACCATGTTCTTCAGTCTTGATTCTCTCCTGTTATGAAATCACTTCGATACTTTTCATAATTTCCCCTTAGAGAAACAACAGACAGAAAGTCTCTAATTTGATTTTTGCAACTTGAATTGAAATCTGAATACTCTGTTTAATAAGAATAATAATTTGCTTTAACTTGGACTGGAAAAATAGGAAAGTGAAGGAATTGTTATAAAGGAAGCAAAACACTCAACTTCTACAAAATTCTTGATAAATAGAAGTAGAGAAATGATTTCTCATGAGCAATTTGATCTTTCTTTTCTTTCTCTTTTCTTTCCTTTTTCTCTTTTCTTTCCTTTTTCTCTTTTCTTTCCTTTTTCTCTTTTCTTTCCTTTTTCCTCTTTCCTTTCCTTTTTCCTCTTTCCTTTCCTTTTTCCTCTTTCCTTTCCTTTTCCTCTTTCCTTTCCTTTTTCCTCTTTCCTTTCCTTTTTCCTCTTTTCCTTTTTCCTCTTTTCCTTTTTCTCTTTTCCTTTTTCTCTTTTCCTTTTTCTCTTTTCCTTTTTCTCTTTTCCTTTTCCTCTTTCCTTTCCTTTTTCCTCTTTCCTTTCCTTTTTCCTCTTTCCTTTCCTTTCTTTCCTTTCCTTTCTTTCCTTTCCTTTCTTTCCTTTCCTTTCTTTCCTTTCCTTTCTTTCCTTTCCTTTCTTTCCTTTCCTTTTTCTCTTTCCTTTTTCTCTTTCCTTTGCTTTTTTCTTTTCTCTTCTCTTTTTTCTTTTCTCTTCTCTTTTTTCTTTTCTCTTCTCTTTTTTCTTTTTCCATAATGAATTTCTATTTAAACTCGCCATTTTTCATTTCTTTTTTTTTTTTTTAATATCCTGGTTATTATCAAAATAGTTATTATCAATCTAGGATACTCCAGACTTGATTTAAAAGTTTGCTTTGCAATTACCTCAAATTGCTTATACAATTGGTATTAGGAAATTGTATGACACTCAGCCTACTTCTTCCTCAAACAGTCGCAGACCAATTTCTACAAATATTAAATAAAACTTATTCCCTAGTTTCTGTCTGCTATATATAAAAGCTGCAAATGGAGTGGGGGGTATATTTCTTAAAATCATTCTTGATTGGTGGCATGTTGAATTTTTATTCTTTGCTTTTACTTAAATCCATCTTCAAATTAATATTTGTATATTAATTTGAATTTACTGTTAAATCTAAATAAAATATATTACACTGGTTAGTACTGATTGTTACATTCTGATACTACACCAACAATGTGTTGTCTTTGCCAATCAAGATGGTCTATGGTAAATGACCTCTTTAGTACCACACATTTGCTCCTTCATTTTCAGACCATAACCAATTCCCTTGGCACAGATGCATATGGTGCGTCTCTTGTTCATTACTAGGGCAGCATCATAGCCTGGTGTGTTTTCTTTTTTTAAGTTGAGGCAGTCAAGATGCAGTCATATCTAGATGTTTAGTATACCTTCATTCAGTGACATCACATTGAAATGTTGGTCCCTCTACCACCACCACTTGTACAGTCACCAAAGTTAAGCAACATCAAGCCTGGTCATTACCAAGATGGGTGACAGCTTGAGAATACCAAGTGCTGTAAGCTTGGATGTGTGGGTGGAGTAATGGATGATTGCTCAGAATTCTTAATAGAACAGTTCCAATTCCTGTTGTGATTGTTATATTCACTTATGTGCAAATATCCTTGGGAAAGGTATGAATTCACCTCTCCCCCACATCTATGGATTAATTAGTAAGACTTGTATCACTAAAATGATTATCTCAAAAAAATAAAATTGTGTATAGGAAAAAAAAAATTTAGATTTCAGTATTAAATGACTGATGGAGGTTTATATGCCACTAAACAAATTCAACCTACCAACAACCAACGTTATTCAGAGATCATCTTATCAGACATGAAAGTATTTTAAATATTGTCCCACTTACAAGATTATCTGTTTTTATTAAGACCTGTCACCATATCACTCATATTTTGGCTGTAATGGATATATCTGTATATCATATATCTAGCATATCAGAGTGAGTGTTTGTAAAAAAACAAAATGAAAAAAAATACTTTTAATCCACCCTAATACTAATTTTTTAGAGAGTGAATCTATTTCTCTTAACTGAATTTGCTCTGAAGACACTTATTATATTTAGTGTTCTAGTGTGTTAAAATTTAAAATCTTGTACTTTCAAAACCAGTTTACTTCTGAAGTAGCAGAAATGAATCAATTTCTGAAGTGAAATATGGTTATTGTTCAATGAACTAGCAGAATACCCATAAAAAAAAATCATGTGATTATTTATGCATAAATTGACACATTCACTTAGGGCCAAATTATCTCTGCCTCAGATCAAAATTTTGTATCTGTGGTGCACACTGTCGTAAGTGTTACACACACACACATATATTTATACACATTGGAAGTAAGAATTACTTCAAACAGTTTTTATTGAATTCTTCTAACAGTCTGTTAATTTTTCTTTGTATTTTTCTCATTTACATACAAGGTGTTACACACCAAGATCAAATTTATGAAAAAAAATGTCCAAATTTGTTCATGTTAATATTATCAGTTGTAATAGAGGAAAGTTTTGATTAGATTTAGCCTGACTTTTTTTTTCTTTTAAAAGGAAGTGCTATAATTTTAATTTAAATTGCTGCAATTGATATCAGGTGTGGAAAGCTTTGTAAAGGGTAGACATTGAAATGTTTAAAAACTGAACTTAATAGGAGTCATAAATTTTAACAGCACCTAAAGTTCAGGAAATAAAAAATGTACTGAAATAAACACACTATCAACTTTGGACAGTTCCCTCATAAATTTGATTTGAATTGGCAACAGCTTAGATGCAAACTGGAAAACCTTATCAGTTGTTTTCAATAAAACATGTTTATATTTTTGTGTGTGCGTATATATATATATATATATATATATATATATATATATATATACACACACACACACACACTGAAAAATTCTCCGCCCAAACAAGAAATCTGACCAGATTTATTTCTTTGGGACTGCTTCCTGCTTGGGCCAAGAACTTTTCATTACCCCCTTGTTTATGGATACACCTTGTATCTGAAGTATGTGAATTGTTCCAGCCAAATAATTTATTGAATAATTATCTTGTTTTCTGTAAATAAATATTTAATCATGAAGTAAATGATTTTGTAATTTTCATGAGTAATGTGAAAATGATTGAATAATTCAGGTCAATTATCAGGTTGGTACAAAAGTAATGTCCGATTTCAAGGTCTATATAAAAAAGAAAAAAAGCCCGTGATTATGAAATATTTATTCATTAACATAACCTCCTTTGGTTTCTTGAACATCATTCCATCTGTCAACAAGTTTGTAAATGCTATGTCTGTAAAATTCCTTAGGTTTTGAAGCAAAAAATGAATCGACTCATTTTCAACCTCTTCTCTTGATGTCAACCAAAGACCATCCAAATCATTCTGTAGTCCCTGAAACAAGTGATAATCAGAAGGAGCAAGGTCAGGAGAATATGGTGGATGAAACAATATTTCCCAACCAAGCTCCCCCAAGAGATTTTTTCATTAACCGAGCTGTGTGAGGATGAGCATTATTGTAATGAATAATGACACCCTTTCTGTTCATTAAGGAAGTTTGCTTTTGGTTCAAAGTTGTTTTCAAACGATTAAGACGATCACAGTACAGATTAGCTGTAATTGTTTGATTGTTGTTGAACAGTTCATAATGGACAATTCCTTCAATATCCCCCACCCATACACTCAGCATAATCTTCTTTGGATGAAGCCCTCCTTTTGGTTGTTGAACTGATCTTCCTCCTTGACTGATGCGTGATTGGCTGCATTTAACGTTCTCATCACCTGTAACAGGCCAACCTAAAAATGGTGCCTGAAGGTGACATGAAAGCAATGATTGAGAACAAGCAACATACTGTTGCATATTCTCTGGAGACAGTTCATTTGGGACCCATTTCCTAATGACTGGAACCTTTCTGATCCTTTTTAATTGGTGTATCACAGTTGTACAGTCTATGTTAAATTGTTTTGCAAGTTCCCTAGAGGTAATGGTGGGTTTGTCTGTGGCAACAGCTTCCAGCTTTTCAGAATCAAGTTTTTTTTTTTTTTCGATGACCCTCTTTTTGCTGGTCTTTCAAACTGAAATACCCACTTCAGAAACAGGAAAACCACCTCCTGCAATTTCTTTCATTCATTGCATCAACTCCATAAGTGCTCTGAATAGACTTTGCTGCTGCACTTGCATTAGCAACCTTTTTGAAACTCATACAGTAAGATATGTCAAATGTGATCTTTAGATGGGGCGAACATGGGTGCAAATATTGCGGAAGATCATGAAAAATATTTTTCATAATCTTAAAGAGAAAGGTATAAATTGCTTATTGTGGCATTCTTTAACTATAACAAGAAGCACAAATTTCATAAACACTATCTTAAACTTTCTTCTCAAAAATTGAACATTACTTTTGCACCAACTTGATAGTTTTTATGCCTTAAACATAGTATAAACAGGTGATTATTTATGACTTGGTTGATAAGCAAACTGATCTCTCACTTTATGTACACTAAGATCCAGTTGTAATGTGTGCATTAGTATTCTGCTTTCTTGAATTATTATTTAAGCTTTCTATTCTTATAAATATGATGCCTCATTTTATAACATTCACTAATGTGTGTGCGTGTGTTTTTCTTCTAACACAGAAGAATTTTTTTTTATTTATGGATGAGTGATGCAGGAAAAATTCTATACTTGTAAAAGTCTATATTTGTGAAAAATAATGTCTGTTACAAATGGGTAAGATTTTTTTTTCCTTCCTTTCCTTTCCAGTGTTCTAGAAGAGACTTGCTCAAGATAATAACAATATTTTGTAATGTTTTAGCCTGGATTGCCTTTGGAAGAAGAAAAGCAGAAAGAAAAATAAAAGAAAACAAAGTTGATTGTTGCGGAATTTGTAGAGGCAATTGTGAAGAAAACTACTCCTTGTCATGAATGGCATTGAATTGGGTGGAATTGTTGAGGTGCAGCAAGATGAAACTGAATTGAATCTAGGGGTTCTTTTACTGTCTCTTTCTTTCTTTTTTTCTTCATTTGTCATGTCTTTCTAGCAGAGTTGTGATATCAATGTCTCTTATTTACAGGCTCATATTTCTTTATGCCTTTCCCTTTGTTACTTTGCTTAAAGACATCCATTGTTCTGGCTTTGTAGACATAATTCTCTTTAATTCACTTTGCGTTATATATATATATATATATATATATATATATATGTATGTATGTATGTATGTATGTATGTATGTGTGTATATATATATATAATATATATATATATATATATATATATATATATATATATATATATATATATATATATATATATAAAAAAGTGTGCTTACTATTGGAGATAGTGCTTTTAAATGTACAAAATGTTGTAATCAACAACACATGCCTCAAACAATCATCAGACATGGTCTGATGATCACTTGAGGCATGAAACTGACTTACTATACTGTGTTGATTTCTATATCCACACTGGATGTGCATCTATGTGTGTATGTTTCATTTTTATATATATATATATATATATATATATATATATATATATACTGAACATTGAAACTAACAGTAGATGGTAACTTGAACACCTATGACCATTCCCCGTCAACCGTAGGGTGGGGGTAGCATAATATAGCCTTTGTTGTTGAGAGCCACCTGTCATTACTCTCTTATTTATCTGATCACTTTCAGAAAGTTGGGACATCTCAGTTCTTGGTGACTAGTGCCACAAACGTGACCTACCTTTTCATTTTCTGTGGTTGATTGCAAGCTGCCATGACAATTCTCTCTATCTCTGAAGAAAAAATGAGAATGTTAAAATTTGGCATTTCTTAGTTAACACTTCATCGTTCTATTTATGGCTGGCTCAATGTGTTCTCAAATACTTGATATACTGTGTATGTTCTTTTTAGGCAGAGGTATTGCAGAATTTACATGTACATAACTGGATGGATTGCATTCACCACAGAATGTGAAAATATAAGTTTATCAAAGATTCAAATCTGAACCTGTATTAGTTTCTATCAATACCACTATTTGAGGAATGGGTCACTTTAACAGATAGGTCCTATTGTATGTGGGTACATTTGCAATAATATGCATGTATCTATCTATCTGTGTGCATTTAAGTGTTGACTGAAAAGTTACCATCCTTAAAGAGTGAGTGGAGTGTTAGTTTTTGAGATTATCTCCAAAGCCCAGCATTCTTTCATTAAACCTGCAGACCTCAGAATCGAAAATGTTTTCCTTGGAGTCCAAAGAACACTTTTGTAATATAAATGGCTGTATTGCTTGTTGGAAGTTGTTCAGCCAGTAATTTGATCTCCCATGTTTATCAGTCTGTCTTCTGGATAGGATCATCCATATTTTGTAGCAAGATCCTATTTCTTTTAAGGCAGAGTTCTTAAATTCAGAAAGAAACCTTGTTTACTGTTTTAGACACTGCTGCCAAAGTAGAAGAAGCATGAAAACCTCAATGAATTTTCCTGCAAGGATGTCTTTTAGCCTTTAGCCCTCTGTAGGTGACTATTTTCACCAAGAAAAATCTTAGTGCTGCCAATTCAAGTTGAATTTGAATTTCTTAGTTGTGTAGTCATAACCTTCTATGGCAACACCTAAAACAATCTCAACTGAAATTGAGAGCCAGGTTACTGCCATTTCAAATACATAGAACTAATATATAAGATCTTTATATTTTGAGGGAATTTCACATACTGTAAAAGGGGGAGTAATATAAATGATGCAGGGTGCTGAATGTTAAAGCTGTGCCTGTTTTGGGCTTGGGACATTTTAATTTTTGTACTAAGCCTTTCTCTCTCTTTAACACTCACACATATACTTTACAAATTCCCATTTTCTTTTAAAAGATGGAAAATGTTTAAAATTATAATGAAAATGCTATTCTCTCAGTTTTTTCTGATTTTTTTTCTTTTAAGCCTGCACATTCTCTTCATTGTTCCTCTTTAAAATAAAGGGAGTTTGCTTGATCTTTAATAATTTTTAATTTTAAATACACCCTCAAGGCCTATTGAAAAGATTTCAATTTTAAAAAAATAAATTTGTTTTGTTCTTAGAAAGTGGTTCTAATGGGAAATTTAATGGAAAATAACCTGTTATTTTCTAAGCTTTTTATTAGAAATACATTGTAAGAAAAAAAAAAAAAAAAAAATTCACTTTTATCATTTTTACCTTCAGTGGTTCTCATGATTACTTGCGGCTCTCTAACAAAGTTAAATAATGGCAACGTCTCAATCTCTCCTCTCTTCTATCAATTCTATTGAGATTTGTGCCACTGGGATTTCTTAGATAAAAGCCAACATCAATGCTTTTGTACCTTCTCATAAGTATCAGGTAACTCCCCCCCCCCCACATCTGCTTCTTCATTCACACCTACCTGTTCGGCCCCTACGTCCCATAGGAATCTCTTTTTCTGATTGTACCAATATGAGAGTTCTGGTCACAACAGACAACTTTTTGAGTTTGCTCGTAATACTTGTAAACATATTCTCAATGAGGCTAAGTCTTTGCTGACAGAATGAGACACTGTATGTCATCTGACTTGATGGCTCTGTAATAGTGTTAAATAAGAGTAAGTCTTCCATCTCTCTGCTCTTCACTCAGTTTCAAATGTTATCTTCTACTGATAAAGAAGAATGTTTTGCTTGTAATTTCTCTTCCAATTCTACTTTTGACCCATTTGGAGTATCTTTGACTGACTTTCCACTTAGAACTGAGTCTTTACTGAATGATATGCATATAACTGTTTCCATGGTTTTTCTAAACTGTATCCCACAATATATGTGAACTTGATGGTATCCCTGTAATAGTCCTTAAGAAATGTGCTCCTGAACGGGTTCCTGTTTTCTCTAAACTCTACAATAAATGCCTTGCAGCTTCTTGGAAATCCTCTTGAGTTGCAAAATTTAAGGACTTAGGCAGACCACATAACTATTGGTCTATTAGCCTCCTACCGCTTACTAGGAGCTATAATCAACTCTGAATTGATTAAACATCTCACTTTGCTAGATCTGCTGCTAGGAATGTTGGTTCCCTGTGTCATGCTAGACAATTTTTCTCACCAGAATCTATCTTACATGTTTATAAGCCTACCATTTATTCATGCATTGAATATTGCTGCTGCATCTGGTCTGGTACTTCTGTTGTGTATTTAGGGATTCTTCATAAAAGCCAAAGAAAAATCTGCAATGCTATCAGTCCTGACCTGGCATCTTGACTTAAGTCCCTTTCTCACTGCCATATAATAGCTTCCATTGCTGCTTCTATCATTTCTTTTTCATTTTAATGGTTCTGATGATCTTTGCTCATTAGTACCTTGACTTTATGAATTTAATTGCCGTACTAGATTAGCAACTAGGCTTCATCATTTTACAATTGAAATGGCGGCTAGATGTATCTTTGTTATATGCTACCAGTTTCTCTGCTCACATTTCTTACTTGTGAAACTCTTCCAGCTTCTTGCTTTCCAGTCAACTTTGATCTTCAAAACTTTAAATCCAATGTTAATCGTTATCTTTTGTCTTCTTAATTCCTGTTCTTTTATTGTCCTCTCTGTTTCTTTCACTCTCAGTAACCCCTTGCATCCTAGTGACTTTTATGGCCTTGCTCAGGGCAAAATAATTTCCAGCATTCTTCAAAGAAAAGTAAAACAACTGTGGAAGATTTGTATTCCTATTAGGGTCATGGTTCAAGACCTGTTTCGAGCTCCTCACATATTTTATCAAGATCTCTCAGCAGCAAAGAAGTACATGCTTTTTTTTACCTTCACAGTTATCTTTGGCCTAAAATTCATTTGTCTAGACCAGGAAACAGACCTTCATTAAATGTAGATTTAATTTGAGATTTCAAGATTACCTGTCTACCTACCAGAGCTGAAAACAGTGATAGGCTGCTAAACGTTGGGGATTAGGTTTGAGTGTCCTTTAAATTTTTTTTAGGGAGGCAGCTGCATTCTTTATACCTATTTTTTAGGGTTTGTTTTGGTCCTCTTTAGGTTGGCAGTAAGGGTTGGGTCATGTGAGTGCAACAGACAGCAGTACACAAAACATTTTAACTGTATATCCTCCTGAGGCCTTAAAACAAGTGCAAAAGACCCACCACCATCAATTTTTTTTCTCAAATTAAAAAATATTCTATTCTTTTGTTGTGTGCAAAATGTATTGGATCAGAAATTAGTATTTACAAGGGAAGTATTGTTTTTTTTATCACTCATTTGACACTGGAAGGTATTGATGATGCAAGGCTGTTTTATAGATTATCTTTGATTTCTTGCATCCAAATTGTCTTTATTACATGTTTCAGATAATTTGCGGTGGTAACTTTCAATGGTGCAATCATTCTTTTCATAATATTCTACACACGGTGGTTTGCTGAGAGAATCACCTGGAGGTTTCAGTGGCACTCTGTCATTTTCGTTGATGAGAATAGGTTCTGCCTTAATGCAGGGGCTGATCATTTGCGTGATGTGCAACACTATAGCTGGGAATCAACATTCTCCATAGAGGATTCACTCCCAACACCCAGGCCAACACACAGCACAATGTTGTAATTCATGATAGGGTGCCATAAGTTAGAATTCTCACTTTGATGTTTGTGGGAAGAACATTGAACAGTAGCACATACATTGGAAGCACCTTGTTCAAACAATTCTGCTGCTATTCCTGCAACAGCAAAATAATGCCTTCCTGTGTGATGCCTGTCCTACTCCGCATGCTCTGCAAGATGTTTGTCAAATTCCAAACTAGACTTGTCCAAATTTGAATATATACTGCACATGACATGATGCCTAATTTATTCAATAATTCTTTCTCTCTTGCTGTATTGCATCAACAGGTTCAAATGGTATGGAAATATATATTCTATTTGCCAACTGTACGATCATGTTAATACCCAAGTGGGATATACAGTTTATATGGAGCCTGATTTCTTTTGATACACCCTTTATTTTGGTATTTGTAGATGTATTGATCTGTAGATGTGATCAGCTACTATACTCCTGCTAAATTACTTGCCTATTTCATCCTGAGTAAATTGAAGCATATATCCAGGGTATGTAATATTATTTTCTGTCATTTCAGTTCAGCATCTTAGAGAATTTACGTATACTGAAAAATTTTATAAGGATCACATGAATGGTGAAACATTCAAATTAATTTGACTTTTGTTGTTTTTTTTTTTTGTTGTTTTTTTAAATGGATTATCTTGAGTTACTTCATTTTTTTTTTTTTTTTTTTTTTTTTTTAATGTTTAATGAATTAAGTTTATTTATATCTTTCCATCTATGTATTTGACAAACTTTTCATAGTGGTATTTCAACGATCCTCAGGTAATGGCTATTTGAAATTTTATTAATGAGGTGTTGTCTAAGCTGATCCCTTGTGTAAAAAATAGTAATGATTATTTTCTCCCCAAATATTTATTGTTCAGACTATAAAGTAAAACTCTGTTGGTTTTTCTTTAATTTTGTGTATAAGTGAGAATTATTTAAATAAAATTTGGGAAGAATTTATTTGAAGTTGGTTTATATTGAACTTGTTTTCCTGTATTTAGAAAGTTCTTTTTACATAGGTTTTGAATTGAGTTTTCTCTATGCATTTTGTTTTTAAGTGTACTGTCAATAAAATAAAAGTTCATTGTGTTTTAATATACTTCAGCTAATGATGTTAAAAGGCCTTTTTGTCTGTAAAGGCTTCACTTGATTGATTTGAAATTAATCTCTCTCAATTTGGAGGTTTTTATGATCACATTTTTTTATTTTTGTTAGACAGATATGAGGTTTTTTTTTTTTTTTCACCCTGATAAAAATTCATTGACATCAGGTCAGACAAAGATGATACTAACTATATAGCTTATAGTGCGACAGACAAATTGTTTTCACTTTGTGTGCATGTGTGTGTGTCATGTTACCTCTGAACGTGATGCATAGTATTGGCATCTTGTGTTGCTGCTACTATTACTACCAGCATCCTTCAACCCTTAAAAACAAAAGCAAGTGACAGCTTTTTCTCTTACTAACTTACTAGGTTTTTCCGACTGGAGTATATTTATCCACTGAGCAAACAGATATTGGCAACCCAGGCCAGTTAGATTACCCCAGGGTCAAATGCTGCCACCAAGGTTGAATTTTGAGTACAAAGAGAAACCAATTTGTTGTGTGTGGCTTCCTGTCTTCCTTCCTTGCCTGCCACCATCTTTTTCCACCTGGCAACTAGTTGCATTCACTTGACTGTACATTTCAGTTGCAGTGATGGATATTATATCATCTTCCAGATGCACTTCCTTCCTATTAGCCATTGGGTCAGTTTTCTTTGGCGCTCTAATTATCTTTCTTTCTTTCTTAATCATTGCATCACCTCCTCTCCACTTACAATGGACCAGTGCACTAATTATACGTATTGTACTGTTGGCTTGTTGCATATATATACCTTGTTGGTACTTGTCTCAAAATCTCTCATCCTAACTAATTCAAAGTTGAAATTTTATCCATTATTCTTTCTGTCCACTTCTCTCTTTCTTTTTTTTCTTTTGCTCATCTTCCCTCTCCTCACTTTCCCTCCTCTCTCCTTTCCCTCCTCTCTCCTTTCCCTCCTCTCTCCTTTCCCTCCTCTCTCCTTTCCCTCCTCTCTCCTTTCCCTCCTCTCTCCTTTCCCTCCTCTCTCCTTTCCCTCCTCTCTCCTTTCCCTCCTCTCTCCTTTCCCTCCTCTCTCCTTTCCCTCCTCTCTCCTTTCCCTCCTCTCTCCTTTCCCTCCTCTCTCCTTTCCCTCCTCTCTCCTTTCCCTCCTCTCTCCTTTCCCTCCTCTCTCCTTTCCCTCCTCTCTCCTTTCCCTCCTCTCTCCTTTCCCTCCTCTCTCCTTTCCCTCCTCTCTCCTTTCCCTCCTCTCTCCTTTCCCTCCTCTCTTTTTTCTTGCCTCGAAACTTTAAAACACACTAAGCTATTCAGCTTTGGTTTAATATATATATATATATATATATATATATATATATATATATTAACTGATTTAAAATGTTTTTTCGCTACACAGTAATAACCAAGTTTCAAAAATGGAAGCTAAAAACTTTAAATTTAATTATATAATTAAATTAAAAGCATTAGTTCCGTTTCATCTTCAAGCGAAAATTACTCTGTAAATTTACATTGAGCATTGTTTTATAAAAATAAAAAATAACAAGAACACCGGATTATATATCTTACTGTTCTTTCTTTTTATTTATATATATATATATATATATATATATATATATATATAATGTTCAATTTAATGGGGGTTAATTAACATATCTATTTCTATGTTCACCATCATCACTTTTTAACAGAAAGAGCGTCATTAATTTTTCTGCAAAATGTGAATAGTATTTAATGTATAGCATTCCATCCATCCAAATTTCTTTTGCTTTTTATTTCCCTTTGATTCTTTTGGCTTTTTGTAAATAAACAAGAATAAAGAATATTCCTGATTTTCAGCAAATTGCTGAGATCTGTTGATCTTAAACAATACAAAATGACCTGGAGACAAAATAAAAATCCTAACCTTCTGAATTATTTAAGGATTCAATATCCAAATCATTTAATTTTTATTAAAAAAAACTTTCCTGCAGGAGAAGCATGCTTTTCTTTTTAATTCTTCTCTTTCTCCTTACATTTTTCACTTTTCTTCCCTCTTTCTTCTCTCCCCCCCCCTTTCTCTGTATATCCAATTGCCCCTTATACTCTCACTTTCTCTGTCTATCAACTTCCCCTTCTGCTCACCCTGCCTTTTCTCCCCCCCTTTTTTGTCTTCTTTACTCCTACTGCATACTGCATTCACCTTTTCCTCACTCTGCCTTCACGTCTCTACCGATTGTCCTTGTTTTTTTCTTTCTGTGAAAATAGTAAACATTTAACCAATAAAATCAAGTTCTATGGTCAGTTACAAATTTAATTATATTACTTTAAAATTTTTGTTATTTTCTCATTTTCTTCTTTCATACTTTTTTTTTTTTTGTTTTTTAAATTTAAATTTCCGGTTGTGATTATTAAATTTATTAAAAACAAAATCCATATTTGCTCTCTGCAAAGAAAAAAAAGGAACATTACAATCCAGCAACTGAATAAGCAATTTGATGAATTTCCCTTTGAATAAAGCAATTTGTATTTACAAAATAATTATTGTATGATAAAAAGAGAGATTTTATTTATCCTGCTCAACTGAATCTTACTTATTCTGTAAGTTCAATTTATAAGGATGCTGGCAAAGTAGACATTACAAAAAGCCTGTTTTTTGTTACTTTTTTTTGTGACCCATCCCTTGTAATTTTCATTACTGTTCCTTTTCCTAAATATCCTTGCCCTTGTGGAATTCTTGTATCATTTTAATATGATTTTAAGAAAAACAATATTTTTGGAAAGAAATTTTATTTGATCCACATAATTACACCTGGCAACTTCAATATTTTTGATTGAGTAGAAGGTGGGGGGTTTCATGTTGTGAAGTTTGTTTTCATTTCTTCTATGCTTTTCCTCCTTTCTCATTAATGAACTTTGTAATTTAAATGTTAATTCTTACTAACGATCTTCACCTATCAGGGTTTCAAGGAGGTACTACTTCTTTGAGTAAATTATACTTGTAATAATTCCTTTAGCCATTATATCAATGAAGCAAAATGTTTTCAAATATTATCATTTGCAAAGATTCAAAACTGCTTTCTTGAATTTTAAATACTTTCCTTAATCAGTCTTTTTGCTTTTTTTTTTCTATTTCAAAATTTTGCAAAATTTAATTGTGTGATTTAAATTAAGGTCCTTGTCAAGTGAAGCCATTTTCTTAGAATCTGATTTTAAGTCTTCAGAAATCACAATATCTGAACTTTGAACCCAACCCGATCTTTTATTCAAGACTTAAAATCAGATTCTAAGAAAATGTTCTGAACAACACTAGTTATACCAAATGAGCTGGTCAACTTAAGAACTTGATTTATTAGTCTTCAACCAACTCACCAGTCTGTCATTAGACCATTTTATCTAACCCTAATCCGTCTGCATGAAGACTTTGTATAATTTACATAGAAGAAGGCACAAGGATTATTGTCAATGTCTTGATCTCTTCTATTAGAGAGCTTTTCTGGAATGACTAATTGGCTTTTAATCTTAAGATTATTTCTGCAAAGCCAGTGTTAGCTTAGTGGTTCCATCACTAAACTGCTATGGAAGGTTTAGTTGTTTCAATAGGTAAAAGAGGGCTTTTATTCTTTAGAATATATTTGATTGTAGGATTCTTTGGACATGTAAAAAAAAAAAAAAAAAAAAAAAAAATGTTGAGCATTCAAGGTGTCAGTTCATTGAAAGTGATTCATCTCTCATATATATATATATATATATATATATATATACACACACATGAGACAAGAAAAAACTATTCTTAGCCAACACATTTTGTACTCTGTGGGACTTTACCAAGGCAAATGTAGGATTTATTTTGTTGCATGTGTTTATATACAAGAGCAAGGATGTCATTGGTTTATCAAGGCTCAAATTAAAAGCCTTGAAAAACTGATGACATCCTTGCTGTTGTATATAAATACGTACAAAATTCATTTGCCTTGATAAAATCCTTCCAAGGATGAAACGCAGCACCTAAGAATAGTTTTGTTTCTGTCCTTTGATTCTTTTTTTTTTCCTTTACAGATATGCACTCTCTGCAAATAATTTACACATATATGCACATGCACACACACACACACACACAATCTGATTAAACCATATATTTTGAGAGTTCTGTAGGCATTTTTATCATAGAAATAGCAAATTGTGTGCATTAAATTCTGTATCATTTGCTTGTGTATGGTCACACATACATTACAGCGATGTTCACCCTGTACAAGGCGCAAGAGCCACTCAAGGTAGAGACTTACAGAGTATGAAGAACAGTTTATGGGGATACATGAAGAAGGTAATTTTTAACCCTAGACTTGAACAAGTTCAGATTGTAGTGATTGGGGAAGCATGCTCTTTAGAGCCTGTTCCACTAAGCAGTGGTTTGTGGGAAGAAGCTGCTCGAACTTACATCTCACTGATGGGGTACAAAGGGAATGAGGGTAGTTCACTACAATGTGTGTAGCATAGCAGCTCTTGGCCACGATGATCAGAACTGATAGAACGAAAGAATGTTGTTTGTCTGAAGACTTTCCATGGAAATAGGAATAGAGCTGTGTATATTGAGCAATCAAGTACTTCATTGAAAGTGATTTCTCTCTCTCTCATATATATATATATATATATATATATATATATATATATATATATATATATATATATATATATATATAAGGATTGTTTGTTGAAATAGCTATTCAAATGAGGTAAATTTGGATTTCTGTTCTATGTAATATATATATTTTATTCCAAACATTATTTTCAGTGGATGCCCATATTTGAGTAGAGGCTCTATTTATTTTAAAAAGTATTATATTTCATCTACCAGCCTGCACATTTGAGAAAACTTATTAAAGAAATGCCCCCTCCGACAGTATTTTCGCATCCAGAGAAACCGGTGTTTAATCAAACATAATTTAACCATTCATTTACAAAGAGCTTAACAATCAAGCAAGATTCTATTTTCTTTTGAAGCTCATTTAACTCATTCAGATTTTCTCAAAAGACATAACTTCTCAGTTTCATATCCAAAATGTAAACAAAGTAATTTCAAAAGAATTAATGGACTTTATTTTATAATCCAACATTTTTATTACTGCAAATGTTATTTTTAGTCAACACCAAAAGCTAATATTTGTAATAATACAAATATGTCGGATTATAAATTAAAACCATTAATTTTTTAGAAAGTACATATATATATATATATATATATATATATATATATATATATGATGAAAATGTGGAAAAGACAAAGCAAAATCCGAATATGTGAGTTAACTGTTTTTTTTTTTGTTTTTGTTATTCTGTCAACGTCAAACGTTTCGGTCAAATATATATATACACACACACACACTCTCCCATCAAATTCAACATATGAGGGTCAATCAGTTCAGTTCCTAGGAACCGACAGCCTGGTATATGAGATTTGATTATACGGGTGAAGGTTTTGTGCAGAACTATCCACACTTTTTGAAAGGCCAAATACAGAGACCTGGTACACTACATGCCCCAAGGTCCCCAAACAACCTTCTGCAGGTTTTGAATTCTCCTAGACCAGTTGCCATCCAAAACCCAGTCTGTCCTGCTATTTACCCATAGCTGGGGTGGGGAGAAGAGGAGAATTCATACCTTTTCCAAGGGTATTAGCATGTAAGTGAATGTAATGGATTCAACTGGAATTTGAACTCGGCTCTCCGATTCCTCAGTCCAAGCCGCTAACCATTACTCCACCATGCCACACACACACACACACACACACACACACACATACATATATATATATATATATATATATATATATATATATATATATATATATATATATATATATATATAGTGTGTGTGTGGAGAGAAAGTTTAAATGCTCTAAGCTCTCTCTTTAAAGAATCTTAGCTTCCCATGCTATAAACTAATAGAAGAATAAAATTAATTGGGGATTTCTGTTCCTATCTTTGTGTCTTACCGTGTCTATAAATCAACATCAATGCAATACCTACCACCACGTATCAAGATAGTCTTTTTGTTGTAGCTAAACTGTTCTTCCTTCTTCACTGAAGACTTGTTTTGATATTCTGTGTGTGTGTGTGTGTGTTGGAGTGTTGGTCTTGAGGAAAATGCTTGTGGCCAATTATTGGATGGTGTGTGATTACAATCAGTAACTTATCTTGGGATGTTGTTCTGTCTTCATGCCCTCTGGGGGCATGGCAACATTGTAAGCTGATTTGCAGACAACATAATCAATTATGTCTACATCAAATCATTTCTCCCCCACCAATCCAGTGGTACCACTTACAGAGCCTCTTCTGTCATCGGGATTTAGTCAGCTCTCTTCATAAAAAATATTCACTGCAACTTTACAAATGCTTACCATCATTTCAGTGGACAACAGGTAAGAAAAGGACAGTCTTGTTTAAAATGAACCTTCGAAAAATCATGGATATTATAAAATGTCTTTTGTGCAATTCCAGGTAATGAAGAACTTTTAGATTATTTTTTTCATGTTGACTTTGCTGTCATTTTGACTTATGGTCAAAATATTTTATAAGCTTCATCAAATGTGTAATATAGGTATCAATATTGACATATACAGGTTCGGTTTACAGAATAGAATGATACTGATCAAATGCTACTTTGACAGCTGTAATTACAGTGTTTTGGGAATGCATTTCTGGTAATGTCCTTACTCCTACTCTTAAATTGTAAATATTACATTCTGCATGAATGTGTTGGATTGCTTTCAGAAGGTGGTTATTTTCAATTTGAAATCAAAGTGGTGAGACATTCATTGGATTAAAAATTGTATTGTACAGAAGCAAATGAGAAAAGAAAATGAAAACTGGAAAATTAAATTTACCCGTCTCTACCTCTCTTTTCACTCATGGCCATATGTTGAAATACCAGTTCCCATATGATCCCCAAAATTAAGCAATGTCAAGACTGGTTAGCACCAAGATGGTGGACCACTTGGGAATACCAAGTGTTGTAAGCTTAGATATGCAGGTGGTGTAATGGATAATGGCATGGAATTTATTAATTGGAGAACAGAGTTCCAATTTTAGTTGGGTTCATTATATTCACTTCCATACAAATACCCTTGGGAAAGGTATGAATCCGCCATTTCTCCCTGAAGCTATGGGTAAGACTTGCATCACTTAATCATTATCTCACCCCCAAAATCATCTTTCAATCTAAAAATATTTTCTGGCTTTAAAAAATCTGCAAAGGGTTAACAAACTGTAGAAAATGAATGAATCAATTAACATCTCTCTCTCAGACGTATAATCGCATAAATCTTTATATATATCTAAATACAATGCCAATATTTTGATAGATGGATAACTAAGCACTTTTCTTTTCATTTTGAAGGCATTTGAAAACCTGTGATCAACATAATTCATATTGTGAACACTAATATCATTGGTGATCTCTTAATTTTGTCATACTTTTAGCTTTGGTCCACAAATAATTTTTCTGAAAAATCAAAGTACTGATGCTACTATAAACACACATTCAACTTTGGGCTGTTGAAAAATACTTGAGACTGGTGTCTTTATGCAAGAGTTGTATGACATATGGAATCAGATTATCAACTATTAATAAATTAGAAAATAATCTTATTTTTTTATGAAAGCAGTGGTACCAATAAACACTACAATATTTTTTGTGTCGTGTTCCTTTAGGATATGAAAAAACAAGGCTCTCAGCAACTTCCTGTCACTTGTAGCTCTAAACAGTGTTAAATTCTTTACTATCCCTTTGTCTTCCCTCTGTCATCCAAAAATCCCAACCCTATTAGGTAGGGTACTCAGTTTCTTTTTACCTCTTCTGCTTTCAATATGTCCTGTGAGTGTTAAATTTTCCAAGTCTGCTTTCCTCATATGTCTCGAAAATTTCAGCTGCCTCTGTCTGATTTTAAATCTAGTGTCATTTTAGTTCCCATTTTCTTTAAAACTTCCCTGTTGCTCATGTGTTCAGTCCATGGTATTCTCAGGCATCTGTCTATAAAACTATATCTCTTGTCACTTTAAAGTTTAATGGCATGATCAGAACTTGCTTGCTTCTATTGATTTGGAAAAATTGTTAATCCATCAATGAGTACTAGATTAGGCCACGTTTAAAATCCCACTGCTACTAAAGTTTAAACTAACTTCTCATTAATAGTAGCCCAAGTTAGCCCAGCTTATTTTTAAAAGAACCCCAGTTATTACAAGTAGTGGAATTCAAATTTCAAGTATGGCTGTGCCTTTAGAATTATCCCAATCTGGCAACTCTTAATACAGCCAAACTTATTTAGAAAATTATGACAACTATTGTATGTATATATATATATATATATATATATATATATATATATATATATATATATATATATATATATATATATATATATATATATATATATGCAGAAATAGTCTTAAAGTGTGCTATATTTATGGGGTAAAGTGCTCAATATCAGAGATAGAGCGTGTATAAATATAAAAGTGGACATGGAAGTCAGCACTTAGAGGCGACAGTCTGTTTCATGCTAGTGCAATCGGCAGATCGACACACGCACACATACATATATATATATATATATATATATATATATATATATATATATATATATATATGTGTGTGTATATTTTATACATATTGTTCACCCGTCTTTTCTATTGCTACTGAAATGGATTGATCCAATTTGCATATTAATGGAAAAAAAACATGTTTCACACTTTTCTCCCTGGATGTATCCTTAAAGAGGGTGAAGAACAACATATCTGCCAAAATGTGTTGACATCATCAAGTACACAAAGAAGGGGTTCAATGACTCTTCTAGTTATAGATCACATAATATATTAATTAGTAATACAATTTGCACTTTGCTTTGTCCACTGACAGGCAATGTTTTCTGTAGTGAAATGTTTCAATATACCTGATATCATGGGAATCTTTGTTAAATCTTTTTTAAATGTATGAAACAAAATTCAGAATATATTTTTGTGAGAAATACAAAGATATTCATACTTAAAGTTGATACTTAATATAAAAACAGTATTGTTAGTATATTGTAATTCTTTTAATTGTTTTTCAGTTTAAAGCTGAGGATTTTGTTTTGTAGATTTTTACTGATTTCAGCTTAAAATTTGTTCTGATTTTGATCCCACTGCTCAGCTCTGAATTGAGCTCAACTTTTCATTCTGCTTTGTTTTGAGACTTTGTTGCTATTTTGAAGATCAAGGCTATACAGATTGAAACTTCACCATTTAATAACTAGTCTGAATGGCAGAGTTAAAGCAGTGCAAGAGAAATAGGCTAAATGCCAATGAAGATGAGGTTAATGGATGAGAAAGAGATTGAAGACTGTTTCTAGTGACTTAATTGGCTAGTGAAAGGCTGTCCGGTATGAAGCCAAGGGGTCCACTATTTTGAATAACATCTATATTTTTTCTCACTTGTAACTTAGCTGACTTTGAAAGTATGTTTTTTATCATTCATTAAGTCTTGTCATCTTGAATTTAGTCTTTCAATCTTGGCAAAGAATGAGTCTTTCTTTTGCGGGAAGATTTCAATGTTTCATCATTTTTCTGCAATTAATGACTGAAGAATTTTCAGACATTTTTATTACAAGTTACAGATTTTAAGTCTGATAAGCCAAATATAATTGAAAAACAGCCAGTATGCTAGCAAAAGCAAAGAATTGTATGAACTTAACATTTCAATGAATATTGAAATCTTAAGAGTAGATTTATAAAAGGAGTTAAGTTATTTTTTTCCCCCCAAAAATGTCTTATATATAATCTCTCCAAAATTGCTATTGTTAATTAAAACTGAATCTATTGTTACGATTAATGTTAATTTAGTAAAAAAACAGGCATTGGTTCTCTTATCCATGAATGGAACTTATGTTGACATTTTTGCTTTTGTTCAAACCTAATTTTCTCAGAAACTTTGTTCCTGTATCTTTTGTCGAGATAAACTTCTGTATACATCTTGAGTAAATTGTCTTGGGTACAATAGTGTCAGCATGGAAGCATTTACAGTAGGAATAATCGGATGACTGATCCGAACTGTTAAATATTAGTGATTCTGTATTGATTTATTGGGAAATGTATCTAAATAGTTACCAGGCAATCAATCATTACTACTGAACTTTTTTTAAGCAACACTCAACTCATATTGATGTAAGTGTTTAGTAGAGAGGGAAATTTGTTTGCTGTACAAAATTGATTGCTCTCTGCTTATTTTTTATGTACCAAGTCCTTTCAGGATGTGTGTGATCATGGCTATCCACAGTTTCCTGCCTTTTGATGATGTAAGTAAATTTCACTCGTTACAACCCCTCTTTGTCCCTATTTTGCTATCCATCTATATTTAGTTTCCCCTCTACTTCTCCTGTATTCAGTATATCATGTGTGTACCAGATTCTCTAAGCCCTCTTTCCTCATTATATATCCCAAAAATTTCAACTGTCTCTTTCGGATTGTAAGTATAAGTTTTCTTGTTTCTATTTTCCTTAAGATTTCTTTGTTGCTCACGTGTTTAGGGTTTTATTATTTATGGTAGAACCACATGTATGATCTTCACTTTTCTCCTGAACCACCAAATCTAGACAGAAGATCATTATGATAGTCCTGTGAAATCCTGTTTAGTTCATAATGGATGAGTTAATAAAAAATTAAAAAAAAAAAAAAAAAACTTTACCCATCTTGTTCTCTTTTGTTGCATCAGCTTAATGAAGACGATTGATAGAAGAAATATCATAAGTTACAAGGGAATATGTACTATTTTGTTGGTGGCCTTAGTCCAGTTGAGTAGTTGAACAGTTAAAAGTAACCATTTGTTTTGTTTGTGGTGGTGGTGATGGGGTTGAATGAATTAATCTTTGTGGTTTCAGGTAGGCATTTTCTTTATTTTTATGTGATCAGTTGTATATTAAAAGAAATCAAAAATGAAAAGCAAACAAATTGAGAGAGTGCTAAAAAGAATGTCGGCCTGACTCCCTTCCCCAAATCTGACCAATAACAAAACCGTTTTTATTTTATTTCATTTATCTATTCATTAAGGGCTTTTCAAGCAAATCATATACAGACCACCTTAAACACAGTAACTTTTGAAGTCAATTGTCAGAATGTGTAAATAAAAAAAATATCAGTGTGGATGCATGCAAACACACGCATATAGGTCTATCATATGTATGTAAACCTGGGAAGAAAAAAAGCATTTATTCTATACAACAAATATTAATTTTTCAACATAATCTCTCTCCTTGTTAATGCACTTAATCTAACATTTCTCAGAAGATGATATAGCTCAAACATTATACAATGAAAATTTCAAAAAAAAAAAAATTTGTTATAGGGGGAGCATAGTACTTTTAGTTTTCTAATTTTTAAAAAACATTTTTTTCATTTGTTTGATTTCTATAAATTTTGGTGTATATTGTGTGTAAATGACAGCTGATGCTGGGTTTATGACAAATAAAATTTGCCTATGCAATGATATTTTTAATGCTTAATGTTTAAAAGGAATTTCACAAGCCAAAATCATTTATTGGATTCATCTCATAATCCTGGAATGTTTGTATTTTTTGCATGATATTTAAAATGAAGAATCTTTTGAGTGAATGATATAAGAAAGAATATAAATAAATATTTGAAATGCTTTTCACTTTGTAAGATAGGAATGTAATTGGCATGATCAAAGAAAAATAGATAAATATAATGTAACCTTATAGTTGGCTTCTCTGACAAATATGTCTTTACATGGTAGATATAAAGCATACATATACACAAAATTTGAATTTATCTATGTAATATGTAATTACTATAAACATTATTTATAGTGAGTACATGTATTTGAATTGCTTTTTCTTTCTTTTTTTTATTATCTTAAACAGGGCAATTAAAAATACCGGGTCTAGATTAAGATGTTCTAAAGAATTTTCGCTGTTTAAGAAAAAAACGCCCCCAAAAAACAGGGCTAGCAACTCAAAAACATATACCAACTAAAAATAAAGTTTATAGCAATAAAGAAATAATGTCAGATAAAAGCAAAAGCCATTAAAAATGTGTGTGTGTGTGTGTGTGTGTGTGTGTGTATGTATATATATATATATATATATATATATATATATATATATATATATATATAGAGAGAGAGAGAGAGAGGAGTCGAAGTGGATAGTGGCTCTGATTGAGGTATCGGTGAGCCGAGTTCGAATTCAAGTTGAATCCATTACATTCACTTACATGCTAATACCTTTGTAAAAGGTATGAATCCTCTTCTTCTCCCTCCAGCTATGGGTAAGTAGCAGGACAGACTGGGTTCTATAACCTTGGATGGCAACTGGTCTAGAAGAACAACTCTGAATTCAAAACCTGCAGAGGGTCATTTAGGGACCTTGTGGCATGTAGTGTACCAGGTCACTGTATTCAGCCCTTCAAAGATTGTGGATAGTTCTGCACAAAACCTTCACCACTATAATCAAATCTCATTTGCTGGTGTTTGGCTGTCAATTCCTAGGAACTCATCTGCTTGACCCTCATACATTGAATTCGATGGGAGTCAGTATGTGTGTGTGTATATATATATATATATATATATATATATATGGTTAGTTTTTTTCTTGGATGAGTATTTGCTTCAAGGATTGTAAGTCTGTTTGTACTATTTCATTTTGCTAGTATCTTGGTATTGTTTGTATTTGGTAGCTGTCTAATGTTATTATATAATTGTAATATAATGCTTGTAGCAGGTGAATCTCCATGACAATGTGATTGTGGTATATCCTATATAAAACATTTTGTGTTTTTTATTTACAGAGAAACATTCTCAATGGGCATGCATAACCACACATGCATCACACTTTGACTATATCACAATACTCTTTGACTACATCACTACAGTCACCAGTTCTTCAAAACTCACCATTTGTCTCTACCTACCTTGATGATGACTTAAGAAAGTCAAAAGCTTGGACGATATTTCTTCTGAAATGAACTTTGGACAGTTTCTGACAAAATTTCCTCCTTATCTGAGAAGGATTATTCATAATTTGGAAAAGTCAATCAATAAAATTACTTGACATAAACTGTCTGTTTTTAATAACATGCATGCACACTGAGGGAGAAAATAAAAGGGTAACCCTTTGAAGGAGGATGCCGATTTTGATTTGGACATTCTCCTTCTTGAATGAACATTATATTGAATAGTTAGATTCAGTAAACATGTTTCTTATTTTCAATTCAAGAAAATTGGTACAATTAGTGATTATAACTCCTACTAATAGTGGTAGTGTCTCCTTTTTAAAGATGGTAATACCTTGGCATTGAGACTTCTCTACCAAGATGATTTAAGATATTATCTGAAACAACAGTTTGTCATTGTCTACGCCAGAGGTCAGCAACTTATGGCATGCCAAGCAATTTCCAATAGCACGCAGCTGCAAATGACATGACAAAGTCTGAACCAATAACAGCAACAACACAAAGATATTTAGCTGTTTCAATTTTAATATATGCTAAAGTATATATACTATATATTACTATATAAAATATATTGTAGAACAGGTATATTGACCTTGACTTGTATATAAATACACAGGTGTTGGTACACTGAATGATTTTAAAGCCCTAAGTCGGCACATAGTTAACAAAAGATTGCCGATCACTGGTCTACACCACCATCTTTTACTATCTCAGCGACTTACCTTGTCAAACCAAGCGACAGTATGTTGCGTGTATCCTACGACGGAAAATGTGGCGCCAAAGAAAATTACTTACCAAAAAAAGGCCACGTATTCCGCATGACATGATGGAATATTTTATAAACAAGTCAGTCGCTATAAAAGTATTTTGATATGCAAAAATTGAGTATCCTGTTGTCGACAAATGAAAATAATGCTCGTCCGATAAAAGTAAAAGAGAAAATAAAATTGGGGTAGTTCGGCTACCGCGTTTGAAAATTAACTCCCTATTCTATGTATGAGTGGCCAGCTAGGAGTCCTGACTTTAATACCCTGTGAATTTTTTTCTTTGAGGTTGGTTGAAGGATTAAGTCTACTATACCAAACCAGGATTTTGGGATAATTTGAAGAACAAATACAAGAAGTTATGTCGTCCGTACAGCAACATTTCCTGATGAAATGAGTTGACGCAATTCCTGTGTGGCTCAAGAAACTGGTAGCAAAATCTGATGACCATATCGAATTTTAAATAAAACCTCATGCTAAATGAAACCTCATATCCATTTCTTGTAAAAAATTATAGTTTATAAATAAATTATAAAAATTTTAAAAAGGGGAAGTTACTTTTAAATCACCCTGTGTGTGCATCCATCTCTCTCTGTCTCTCTCTCTCTCTCTATATATATATATATACATACATATATATATATATATATACATACATACATATACATATATATATATATATATATATATATAGCATTGTTTTACACTATAAGTGACCACAACAAAGTTGGTTATTAAACTTGATGAATAAAATATAATTATATATCATCCTGTAATTCATTGATAAGAACAGTTTTATTTGCTTTTATTTATTCTACAGGTGATATTAAACAAACTACAGCGACAGACTTTTTTTTGATATTTTTATGAATACAATCTAAATGTAAAATTACTTATGCTATATTTCAACTGTATTGAGCAAACATGGAGCTTCATGCCCCATAAAAAGATGGTGTGTGAAAAAAGCCAGTTTTTCGCATGATACTTGTATTATTTTAACAGCCTCCACTCTTCGGCAGTATTTGTTGTTTTAAAGAGCAGATGAGAATTGTAATAAACATAAGATGAAAGTGAATTACATTTTCTTTTGTTCTTGAAAATTTACAACAAAATATTAAACAGAAACACTATTTATTAGATTGTTTATTTACAAGAATAATTTTATATTTATGGCATTCTAAAAACTAATATAATTAAATTAAAACTAATGCAATGTTTATCATTTACCAATTTATAAAGAAATAAATGGGAAAATAATTTTTATTCCTAAATTTATAAACATTTACTAAGTTATTAAAATATATGAACCCACTATAAGGAAATACTTTATTTACCATTTTATAAAGTTTGAATCAATTAGCTAATGTTTTGCCAACCATTCCAATAAATAGAATAAATAAACAATCTAACCAAGAGTGTTTATTATTTTTGTTGTGAATTCTAAAGAACAAAGAAGATGTATGATGTTATATCTGAGGCTGTCGGGATGAACAAAAATGAATGAAAATAAGATAAGTGTACTTTTACACATAAATAAACAATCTTTATTCATTCACTGAGAACAGCAAGGATTGCATGGATTGAAACAATAAATTCCACCTGCATGTCAGCTTGTTGCCATGTTCAACTCAGAAGTGGTGCCCTCGTCTTCACAGACAAGGGAAGTAACTCAATTGTGTTTTGAGTCATCATCCTTTATAGGTGAAGGAAATTAGCTTCCCCTAACATATAAATTCACTTCCATATGTTTAGGCTTTATTACAATGCTAATCATCACTTTTTAAAACAAACACATTGCTGAAGAGCAAGGGTAGTTAGAAAAAAAAAAGCAGTGTCGTGGGAAAAAACGTCCATTTATGCTCCATCTTATTGCAGGCATGAACGTCCATGTTTGTCCTGTATTGATATATTAAGAGTATTCGAAAAAGCAAATTTATAAATATGATTTACAAATATCCTATTAGAAAATGTTGTGCCCATTTTGTCTCCTCTTTTAACCTGTAGAGAATGCTGCTTTATGTTTATTAAATAAAATGCTTGTAAGGAGCACAGTGATAGCCACCATGCACAAGAACAAAGAAAAATCCTAGTGACAATTGGTGTTTAATAATTTTGTAAATGTTACTGTTGACCAAATCTAATCAAGGTCATGTGCCTCCTTTCTTGGTGTCACATCTGTTACTATTCTCATTTGTATATATTCATTATTGATTACTCTATTTTTTATATTTCCTGTTGACTACCTTGGTCTGTAGGGATAAACACACACACACACACACACACACACATATGCTGGATTCTCTCATCATTTATCAAAGTATGGGTGTCAAGTATAACTCGGTTCCTAGGCACTGACAGCCAGACTCCTGCACGTGATTATACAGAGACCTGGTGCACTACGTGCCACAAGGTCCCCAAACGACCCTCCACAGGTTTTGAGTTATCCTTCTCCTAGAGCAGTTGCCACCCAAGGCTAAAGAAATCAGTCTGTCTTGCTATTTACCCATAGCTAGAGGGAGAAGAAGAGGATTCATACTTTTCCCATGTAAGTCAATGTAATGGATTCAAATGAAATTCAAACTCGGCTCTCCAATTCCTCAATCCGAGCCTCTATCCACTACTCCACCATTCAACTAATCCACCATACCTGCCTCTCTCTCATTATATATATATATATATATATATACATACATACACACACACACACACACACATATATATATATATATATATATATATATATATATATATATATATGATTTAAAGAACAGTTTACTTATGCCCTTGGGAAAGGTGTGAATTCTCTTCTTCTCCCCCTAGATATGGGTAAATAGCAAGACTGACTTCAATCTTTAGACTTGGATTGCAACTGGTCTAGGAAAAGGACAACTCTGAATTCAAAACCTGCAGAGGGTCATTTGGGGACCTTGTGGCACATAATGCACCAGGTCTCTGTATTTGGATCTTCAAAAAGTGTGGTTGGTCCTGCATAAAGCCTTCACCACTATAGTCAAATCACATGTGCAGGTATCTGGCTGTCAGTGGCTGACTAACTGACTACTTATATGACTGCTTCTGGTACCAATTGTTTATTTTAATCATTGGGCTTCTCTCTGTTTGTTTTTTTCTTTTTTTAAGTCCTCCATTATTGGTATGATGCCATCAAATATCATTTTCCATGGCCATGTTTCTTCAATTGTTTGGTCACAAATCCTTGTAGCTTTACAACAGCAGACTATTTTTTCCATTTCTATTTCCAAGTCGTGACTGCTATAAAATTCTGTATCCATTTGTTGTCCTTATATTTCATTTGCTTTAAGTAACAACTTTTCCATGTTCCATTCTCAATAACCTTCTCTTCCAACTTGTCAAGAAGACAGCAAACTAATACAACATGTCTGTCTGCCGCATGCCCCAAGAGAAGATGGCTACAGCTCAGGCTTTCAGCTATTATTAGATTATTGTATAAAATCCATAAATTCTTCACTAGTATCACATATTTTCTCTTCACACTGTACATCGCTGATTGTATTAGAAACTGTCTTCATATTAAAACTGTTATCCCCTCACTTTGATGCTCCATTCCTATTGGCTGTGAGAAATGATTACCAAATGGAAATTTATTGTACTTCTCTTTATCAGTAGTTTCTGAAATTAGTTACTTTTTACAAATGGACAATTAGATTACAGTTGACAATTATTAATGTAATATTAGCAGTTTCCTTATAAGGAAACTTTTGGCATATATTAACCAAGCAGTTGGGGTTACTTTTAGTTTAAATTTATAAAATCTTTCTCTTTAAGCAATCTTTCTGGAAAATAAAGTTCTCAAGTATAGAATTTGTTATCACTTTTTCCAGGATTGATGGGGGTTTTCTTCCTAACCTTTTGAGGTTTATGCTCATGGTTGAAACACTGGTTTCCATACAATCACTGAAGTTAAGCAACATTGAACCTGGTCAGTGCTTAGATGGTTGAGCACTTTCTAATAACCAGGTGCTGTAAGCTTGGATGCGTGGTGGTGTAATATGTAATGGTGCCGAGTCCCAATTACCATTCAGTTCGTTATATTCACTTACGTGCAAATACTCTTGCAAAAGTTATGACTCCACCTCTTTTTCCCCAGCTATGGATTAATTAGTAAGACTTGTGTCACTAAACCATTATTATCTCCCAAATTAAAAAAAAAATTCTTAAAATCTAAAAATATTGATAAAAACAAATAAATTTAATCTTTTGATGTAGTATGGAATATCAACATCTTGATCAGCCTTTTATATGATGTAACCTCAGTACTTAACAGTTACAAGTATTTCCAAGACTATAAACATCCTGGAGCCGAGGCACAACCTTAAACATGTTCTGTTTACTCGCAGAGGCGAGAGCCTTTCTGCTCTGGACTAGTATGTCATTGCCATACAAACAAAATCGGACGAGTTATTAATGTAAACAATACATGGTGCCAGTATGTGAGGAACGCATGGTGAATGTATTGTTGTATAAGAATGACTTTTTTTTTTCCTTAGAAATTTCTTTCCAATAGTGAGGTGCGTGTTCCAAGCCAGAAAATACAGTATATCATTATTTTCTCTTCAGTTACTATCTATTTAGCTTGTTGCTGTTTTTGAAAGTCCTCAACTGATGTGGTTTCTATTATTTGGTACAGTTCTTTGGGATTTGGTAGCACCTATCCACAAGATTCAAAGTCAAATGGCCAACACTGAGAGTTGTAGTTTTCATTCATTTGAAACCATTTTTCACCATTGATCTGAGGAAGTGGTTATATACAGCTGTCAGTTTAGGTATTTCTGAATGGATTTGGTACTATCTATGACATCTATATGAAAGTCTTCATCTGATGAGACTATTTAAATATATGACTCAAGTTTTTAGATTATCAACTCATACCACATGCAGAATGGAACTTTGAGTCTGGTGTCAGTTTTCATTCCCTTAAAAGACTTTGTTTCACTAAGCCTCTAATTTATTATTAACCACTAGTAACCTATACTCATAAATGTCAATATTTGTATAAAGACTTCAAATACAACTTCTTTCCTGGTTAATTATACAAACCTTGGTAACCCATCACACTCAGATATTTCCTGTTTTCAAACTTAGACGAGTTATATGCCTTACATAATCTATGACCCCTTGCAGTTTTATTGTGTCATATAATGTTTCAATGAAATTAATCCTGTATCGTTTGCAGTTTGGCAGTAAATGTGCATACTCAGAAAAATTCAAATTCAGGTTGGAATATGTTTGTCTGTTTATCAAAATAAAATGATAATAAATAATTTCCTTTATAAGTCAGAGATTTATAAATTATTTTCTCTTTTCAATAAATGAAATAAAATTTTTGAAGAAGATGGCCGATAGACTAGAAATTCCATCTGAAAACATTTTAATTTAAATATTCCTTTGCTTTCTAGAATAACAAATAGTCAGAACTTGCTGTTATTTATAAAAACACAAAATTTAATGATATATTTTATTTACATTTTATTAATAAATTATCATATTTGAATTTTTGACGTTCTTGTGCTGAAAATATAAATTTGATAACAATAATTTTTCATGCTAAAATGATTCCCTCCTGAGATACAAGGAGAAAGCAATAATATTTGGACAGTGAAATGAAAGAATAAAAAAAAAAAACTTCAAATTAGTAGTAAATTTTGCAACTGAAACATTTGTCAAAAGATCTATGAATTATTTGTGTTGATTTTCAATTAAAGATACTTCTGTGTGTGTGTTGAAAAGTTCTCAACCCAACTAACTTGTGAAATTTAACCAGCATCAGAATTTTTTTTTTCTTGTTAAATCCCTTTTTGGATAGGCAAAACTTTTCAGACGTATAAAATATCTGTTTTGACAGTTTTACAAATAATGCTTTAAATTTGTACAACTCCTGCTGTCTTCTTTCCAGAAATGTCTTAACTTTTGTGATCAGAATTAGTGTCAAAATTTATCAAAACCACCTTATAAGGAGCAAAGCATACTTTCATTTTTCTTGTCTAGAACACAGTTTTTTTTTGGTGTGTGTGTGTGTGGGGGGGGGGGGGGCAATTTCGTTGACCTTTACTTGACAACGTAGTTTGTCCATAGCAAAAACTGCGCTCACTTCAGGTATGACCATAGATTATTTTCATGCTATACTCATGTGTAGATTGTATATTAAAATTGATTTTGAATTGATATCTTGATTTTCTTTTTCTTTGAAAAATTACCTAATATGGGATATTTTTTTTTCTTTTGTAGGTAAGAATTCTTCATTTCTTCTTGTGGTGAGATGTAACTACTTATTTCCTTCATTACTTTTCACAGATTTAATATTCTAACAGTTATATATATATATATATATATATATATATATATATATAATTGAAAAATATAGACATATTATGCCTACTTATTTTTATACTGGTCATTTCCAGTTGTCTAATTAATCAGTTTCTTGATGTTAATATGAAATTCATCAAGGAAGCTGCCATCGATTTTTATTAACCCAAGTACCACACCTAATTTTTTCCCTCTAGAACTCAGGCTGTATTGAGCAAGATGAGCATAACTCCATCATTGGTATTGGACATCATCTCTAAATTAGACTCTCATAAAGCAAGTGGTGGTGACTGGATATCAGCTGTAGTCCTAAAGAAATGTGCTATTGAGCTGGCTCCAGTTCTCGCCAAACTATATAACTATTATATATATATATATATATATATATATATATATATATATATATATATATATATATAACTGACTTTTGCTTTCTAGACTGTTGGAAGTCTTCATCTGTTGTTTCTGTTTTTAAGAACTCTGGAGACCCTTCTGACCCATCTAACTACCATCCTATCAGTTCTGTACCACTCTTCAGCAAAGTCTTCAAGATTTTAATCAATGCCAAAGTGGTTAAGCACCTTACCTTTCATGATCTAATCTCTGATAAACAATATGGTTTCCGCTTTGCCCAGTCTACTGCTGATATACTTACCGCCATAACTGAATTTGTATAACAAGCTCTTGCTAATAACAGCTGTGGCTCTAGATATCTCTAAGGCGTTTGATAGGGTTTGGCATGCTGGCCTTCTACGTAAGCTTCAGGGATACAGTATTACAGGACAATTATTTGATTTAATCCAATTATTACTGTTTAACCATGAAACGGTTATCCTAAATGGGTTCTCCTCCAGTTCTTTCTTGCAAACACTGATGTTCCCCAAGGCTCTATGCTTGGTCCTACACTGTTTCTGATGTTCATCAACAATTTTCCTGATGCCATCAGTTCTCAAGTAGGCATCTACACCAACGACACTACCATTTACTCCTGTCTCAATAGTAAATCCGTTGGTCTTGAAAAGGACATCCAATCTGTGGTTGACTGAGGCAGGAAATGGCTTGTAAACTTTAATGCCTCCAAAACGAAACTGCTCTCATTTACCCACCACAGAGTAAACCTCCCTGCCTCCCATCAGAATGGCTGGTGCCCAACTTCACGAGAGCACCTCTCTAGGTTTCACGTTTTCCACTGACCTGAGGTGGAACATTTACATTGAAACAATAGCTGCTTCTACCGCAAGGAAAGTTGGTTCTGTGTCACACCAGAAAGTTTTTCTCGCTCCTGAGTCCATCCTTCAAATCTACCATTCATCCTTGCATTGAATACTGTTGCTATTTATGTTCTAGTGCCCCCACTGTTCACCTCAAGGTTCTCGACAAAATCCAAAGACGGATATGCGATGTGATAGGTCCTGACCTGGCATCTCGACTCCGGTCACTTTCTCACAGACATGATGTGGCTTCCCTCAGTATTTTCTACAAATATTTTCATATCAACTGCTCTGGCAAGCTACTTTCACTGGTGCCCCAACTGCATGAATTTAAGTGTGCTACTAGGTTGGCATCTCAGTCCCACCCTTTCACTGTCGAAACAACAGTTAAATATAACCACCTCTTCTACTCCAATAACATCTTCTCTTGCACTTCCCGACAGTGGAACTCTCTTCCTCTTACTTGGCTTGCCTGATAACTATAATCTTCAAAAATTTAAATGTAATGTCAATTGACATCTTCTGATGCCTTGATCCTGATCCCTGTCTTTCTCTTTGTCCTAACACCCCCCCCCTTACTTTTACTTTCATTCTCTGTAACCCCTTGCGTTCTACTGGTACTCCCACCTTGCTTGGGATGAAATACTTAAAAACAATCTTTGGTAACATCAATATACTACACCACAAAAATAATAAGCAAATCTTCAAATTTCCAAGGCCCTCTAAACCAAAATCACCCAACCAACACTCAACAAAAATTATTACGAATATAACAACAACATATTAAAATATAACATTTAATGCCATTTTACATTTCTACCAACTTCCTGTCAACAACTCCCTTATAATGAAATGCTTGTTTTGCTAAAAATTCCATAGCTACAACAGCTAAATTAAAAATTTTAAAATAATTACAGTGTACATTGACGTGTATTTTTAAAAATTGCCATCACGAGAGGCAGATTTTACCTCAGTTACAAAATGTTTTTTTTACCCCTGAAGATGGTCTTGGAAAAAATTGAAAGTACTTGGGTTAACAAAAACTACAGAGCTTTCTTTGATCAATTTCATATTAAAATCAACAAACTGATTAGACAACTGGAAATGATCAGTATAAAAACAAGTAAACACAATATGTCTATATTATTCAATGAAATATATTTGAAGATATGCTGCCTAAATAAATAAATAAATATATATATATATATATATATATATATATATATATATATATATATATATATTTAACACACATACATTAAAAAACAAAAAGTGAAAAGGACACATTTGTCAAGTTTGAAAATAGATATAGCATTCATTTGATTAAAATTCTTTATTTGCAAATGACTGGATATCATGCAAGGAAAATCAATCTTTTCACCAAGTGAGTTTGTACAGAAGTGACTTCACTGATGGTGACAAGAGTTTGGCACTTGATGCCCCTGTATAATGATGAGGAATTTTTCAAATTAACAGTGAAATAAAATATAATATTATAATCTTGATAACAAAGCAACAGCTGAAGAAAATTTTTTTTGGGGGGGAAAAAGAATCGGCATTAATAAACACATTGAAATATGAAATTACATTAAATAATTGTCTATATGTCTGAGATGAGGTATAGTGGATGAAAGCATTAGTTGAAGTAATCCATTGATTTGACCCAAAGAGTTGTGAGTTCAATACCTGGCCACAGCAGAGGTGAACAAAAAAATTTGGAGAGTTGGGTTACTAAAGGAAAATAACTGAAACTGAGATTTCCAAAAGAAGCATGACATATTTTTTTTTTTAAGCTTTTCACCCCAAGCAAGGCTGGAAGCCACTAGCACGCAAGGGGTTACAGAATGTTTGGAGGAAGATCAGAGTAGAGGAAAGGATGTGGAGAAAGTGGATCGATCAAGGCAAGGGGGTTACAGAAGATTTGGAGTGAGAGCAGATAGGAATGAAAGGGGAAAGGATGTGGAGAAGGGAAGTGGATAGATCAAGGCAACTGGAGATGTCAGTTGACATTACACTTAAATAGTTGGAAATTATATTTGTCAGGGAAACAGGAATAAGGAAGGGAGTTCCACAGGCGAGAGGTGCGAGACATGAAGCTATTGGAGTAGAAGAGACGTCTACATCTAACAGTTTCAACGGTGAAGGGGTGGGAACAGGATGCCAGCCTCGTAGGACGCTTAAATTCATGAGGCCAGGGAACCAGCGAAAGCAGCTCATTGGAGCAATTACCGTGAAAGTATTTGTAAAAAAGACAGAGCAATGGCACACCTGTAAGAGAGCGACTGAAGACGAGATGACAGATCAGGGCCAATTACATTGCATATCCGTCTCTGGATCTTATCAAGAACCCTGAGGCAAACAGCAGGGGCTCCAGACCATATATGGCAGCAATACTCCATGCAAGGGCGAAGGGTTGATTTATAGATTTGGAGGATCGAATCCGGGGAGTGGAATTTGAAATGAGGACAACAGTCTGAACAGGGTAAATAGTTACATTAAATAATTTGATTCAACCTGATTATTTTAGGATAACGAGATTCTAATTTTCTAATCAAGATATAACTAAAACACAAAACTGATTGATTTTATAGACGTACTAAAAATACATACTCACCAACCCTTATTGATCCCATCAGATCTTTGTGATGTCTCAGCTAATGAATTAACTTTCATATTTTTAGTTACATTTAAAACCTTTTGATAAAATTAGCAGATAAAAGCTTTTGTTTAATCATTCTTCTTCTTCAAACCTCATTTTTCTTAAGAAAATGAAAACTTCTTTCAGAAAGACAATGAAATGTTATTTTAGTTTCATTTAAATAATCAAATAAGAGTTGTTCTTTATCATTTATATAATTTCTTAACCTGCTTCAGTAGTGTTTTTTTTTTTGTATAAGAGAATTGCCTACTTAGATATTGTGATAAATAATGTTTTTGTGATGGGTCAGTTTAAGCTTCTGTCTTCAATTAAAATAAATGAAGGTCAAGATAGAATCAAATTCTAACCCAAAAGAAATGCACAAGTCTATCCTAACTGATGGGCCTAATAATTCTTAAGATTTATAACTGCATCTTGCCAGATTAGACAATTATCCTATTCTGATCAACAGAACATAATTATCACAGGCCTCTGGTTTTAAAAAAATTTTCTCGCTTTCAGTTCATTTATTTTTCAATAATTTGTCATATCTAGTCTTACAGAGACACTGAAATTTGGTCAGATCTTAAATATTCTGTGAAAATGGTCAAACTCTATTCTCAAGTTCTTAATTGTCTAATATTTTGGTGAGAAGTGATTATTAAAATTTTGCCAAATTCATGTCTATTTGACCACAAAGATTTGACTAAACCTCTAATTTCCTCATAAAAGGCAAACAAATAGAATTGAATGCAAAATTGAATTAAAAAAATAACTAACTTTTGTCATCTGAGAGATCCTGCAAAAAAAAAAAAAACTTCTTTAAGTTAAGAAGAGTTAAATAAGATGATTTTTTTTTATTTCTTGATTCTTTTAATGCCATAGTATAACAAAATATTTTACTCCATTGGATTGTTTTTGCTGCACTTTGATGTATCAGATATAAATCTGAAGTATTAACAATGCAGGCCCCAATTCAACTAGTTGACTGAAAAGAAGCAAATACAAGACCACCCCTTCCTCAAAAAAAAATTTGTCCATTCTCTGTGTGATCTTGTATCATGATAATTCCTTGATATCTACTTGGTTCCATTTCTAAAGCAAATTTAGTCAAGAGTTGAGAATTTGGCATGGTCCATTGAATTTAGTGATTGTAAATTCAATGACTTCAATTTTGATTGGTTCATTTCACCTCCAAAAAGCATAAATTTAAGCCAGTTTGGGAAATGTTTCTTTTAAGTTTGCTATGTTATCTAGTTCTAGTTTTCTTTGTTTAATTCAAATACTACCCCCCCCCCCACCTCTCCCCAAGTGAAGATTATTTATTGATCAAATTCAGGATTTTTTTTTCTCTCTGCTTTTTTGATCTTTTGTGCATGAAACTTTCACAATATATTAAAAAAAAACAATTATATTTTCCTTTCTTTTTAACTGTTTATTAAATATTGATGACAATATTGGACTTACTGCCCTGAACTATAGCTTCAGGATTCCATTTTCTGCAAGGATTTTTATGAAAGCCAGTTTTGTCAATATTGAAAAGTTCTCATTGTGCACTCACAATATCTCCCTTTGCATATAAATAAATACACACTTACTTTTGTATGTGAATACATGGTCATGTGTGAGATGCACACACACACACACACACACACACACACACATATATATATATATATATATATATATATATATATATATATATATATATATATATGCACATACACACACTTATTTGCATTGTTATTCGGAGCAATTGATAATGCCGAAATTATTTCATCTATGCTGCAGAAACATACCCTCTCTTTTGGGTTTGGAGTATATGCCTATTTCAAAATTGAATTTTTCAGCTCTTAGCCTGGGTACCTAGTTGCTTGGGGCTAATATATTTATTGGTTATCTGCAAGGTCAGATTGGGGTCACTTTCACCCCCAAATTGCATTGACCAGCAGAGGATCATTTTTTGCTACCTGTTTGACTTTGTGTTCTTTTTTTGTCTTAACTAAATCTATATTTTTGCAACTCGAAAGCATTTCTCAGTGGCAGTTATAAACCATTCATAACAAAAAGGGGAAAAAAAAATCAAACTTTAAAGTCATTGCTTTAGTCTATTCATTTGCAAGAGTCTGGTAATGTTTTCTATTTACTTTGAGTATGGGTAGAGTAGTTACTGCTGCTGCTACTGCCTCTGCTTTCACTAAGCATTTATTCCCACATCACATATACACACTCTAAAAGCTTTTCTCAGGTTTGAAAAAATAATTAATAAAATATAAATAAAATATATCTGTGGTTGTATATTGATGTTAATAAGTTTTTTCTTAGTTGCTATTTACATAGTAGTCAAGAGCAAGTTTAAGATTAGTATTGCAAACAGACTTTTTTTCTCCTTTTTAAGGTGCTTAGCTTATCGTATGATCCTGGCTTATTTTTTATTGCATAGTTTGCACCACTACTTTTGAAATCTGTCTGTCAAACTTTTTGTCTGATGTTCAGAAATTAAATATTTTCAGTTTCCTCCAAATTATTTGAACTTTGGTTTCTTTCTCATTTTTCTGTAATTTTTCAGTTGATGTGTCCTTTCTAGTTTTATTTAAAGTATTGAGACAAATCATTTTTATTGGCCCACAAATTATTTGTTTTGTCACAACACTTTTGGTAAGGGTCTTCAAAGAACATATTAGTTGAAATGTGATAAAAAAAAAAAGAAATTGATGAGGATATTAGTTTGAATAACTCTCTAGAGAAATGTATTGTTATTGTGTAATTACTGGTAAAGTGTGATTCTTACTCTTAACTCCTCTGTTCAATATTAATATGGGACAGCAATGTGGTGTCATAAATCTCCATTAGAATAAAACTTGCTTAATTCGTACTAATAAAAATAGAAATTTTCCCAATCAACAGGCTGATCTCGTGTGGCTGTAGTTGCCTAAACATTATCAGCAAATATTGCTTTTACAATATAATAAGATTTTTAAATATGACTTCTATTTGCTGTTTGCATTTTAGTTTGGCATTATTTTACTGACCCTCTTTGCAAGTGGGTAAATAAATAAACCCAAAACACTGGAATATTTAAGTGTAGCTTTTTTATTTTGTCGAGAAATTTGGCAGCCCACAAATCTACTTAATAGTAAATAAAACATTATTTCTGTTTTCTGCTTTGACATCAATTGCCAGTTTTCATATCAATATGACAGGTTTTAGTGCGTGTGGTGTAGGGTATGCATCAGTAAGAGCCAAGTGTGCATGTATTTATTTGTGACATTCCTGTCTGAGTCAGTATCTATGTGCATCAGTGCGCTTACATATATGTATCTGTAGAAGATTTTGTGTGTGTGTGTCTTGTCATTGACCCTATGTCAAGACCAGCATAAAAAACAGTGAGCAAGTTGGTTAGGATCATGGCCAGCTAAGGCCTCAGCACAGATTTGAATATGAAGTAGGGAAATTAACATTGATTAAAGATCCAGTGATGAAACACTTTTTCTCATCATTGACTCATTGATCATTGCAGATCTAAAGGAAGTTCAAAAGAATCGGAACCAAAAGGATCATGGCATTAAGATGCGACAGAAAGATGAGAGATTGTTAAAAAAGTAAAAAAAAGCAGAGCTTCAGCTTTGCTCCATATTTCAGATTTAAGTGCCATTTTTATTGGGCAGTTATATATTTGTGTAAAAAGTAAGTGTTCTGTGTCATTTTGAATAAAGAATGAACCTTGGTTTCCAGTTGCCATTTACTGAACTTAGTTTATCATAAGACCACAAGTATGAAGCACCCAGGGAGGATTGAAATCACAACTCAGCAGTAACATAAACTAGATGAGAATAGAAAATAAAATCTGGTAACATGATAAAAATATCTTGCAAGAAATTTTCAGATCAGTGTCTTTCGGAATAAATAACAGTTGTAAAATAGATGAGAAAAGTGATTGGCGTGAATAAAGATAAGAAATTGACAAATGACATTAGAAAGGAAGAACGACGTGTGGGGTGAGGGAGGGAGGGTGCTATGTAATTTCTGATTTCCTATGTGGTCATGAAAAGTGGATAATTTCACTACAAATGGTGTGAGAATACATCAATCAACTACGACTGTTCTATAGATGAATGTCGAGAATATTATTGATAGAAACTAGAAACTGAAAAAAAAAACAAAAAAAAAACTGTCGATAACCATCAGAAACATCTGAAATTTTGAGGGTACACAACTAAGAAGGCTTGGAGAATTTAACACTAACAGGACATGTTGAAAGCAAGAGAAGCAGAGAAAAACAATGAGTAATCCACTTGACAACTTTAAGCAAATTGATAGCAGATCAAGTACCACAGAAAGGAATAGGTTCTGCTAAGAGCAGTAAAAGAGAGGAAACAGTTGAGAGCCATGATGACCCACATCCTGGAGGGGCATAGTACCAAGAAAGAGGAATAAAAATGTCACAAAATATTTGAAATTTTATAAATTTATTATTTAAATAAATTGCACTTTATGTAGCTCTGCTATTGTTTTGGAATGGTTTGATTCTAGGTTTTTCATTTTTAATCAGGTTTTGTTTCTCATATTCTATAACTGACAACATAATGATTTGTTCATCTCAGCTTCATATTAGAATCAAAATTTGCCAGACTGAGCAACAAGTAGCAAATTAGGCTAAATTTGAAAGTCTAGAAAATTTTGAATTGAGTTTTGTCCTCATTAGAAGCCTAATTTAGCCTAGCCTGTTTTAAAAGTATCTCTTCAAAGTCACAATTATAGAAATTCAAAATGTAATATCCTTGGGTTTTCCATCTGGCAAATCTGATTCAACTGGTACTTTGCTCCAGGAATATAGCACCTTTTAATGATTATTATTATGCTGAGAATACAATTATGGAAAAATAACAATCAAACTCCTGAAGTTAATCACTTCAGGTCAGTAGTAAGAGAAAAAAAAATCTCTTCAGAGCCAAAGCAAAACCTGCTGCAATAAGCCATCACATGCACCTTCTCATTATTCATCCTAATGTTGAAGGTCTGTCAGAAATAGTTAAGAATAGAGTTGGGACAAATACCATGACAGGTCAGTTTTAATACAATAATGTGCTTTTTGATACAATGTAACTTGACTGTCATTTTTTTTTATATAATCATTGTAATTCATCTTTTATGTTATCAATTTTCTAAGCATATAATTAACTTCTCTGCCAATGATATTTTTGTTTTCATTTACAAGTGACAAATTTGTCCTGGGTATGATAAATTATATTTGGCAACAAGGCCTCCAATTCAGAAGTTTTGAGGAGTGTGAAACCACTTCTTAATTGCTGACCCAGGGTGGTAGTACCTGTTCAGGTCACAGCTATGGGTAAATAGTGAATCCCCAAACTGAGGTCAAAACATTAGAAAAAAATTAGCAGCAACACATTTTCATAGAAAAAAATAAAATTAGCAGCAACAAATTATTAAAAAAAAAATAAATAAATAAAATTACCAGCAATATATTTTTGAAGAAAAAAATTACCAAAGCTCACAATAGAATAAAATTTCAGCATTAAATGACCCATGTGGAGTTGATATGCCATTAAAGAAACAAACTAAACCAAACAAGTGACAGATGTATAGTTTCCTAGGTAGCTTTTCCTTTATTTACTTAGATAAATAAAAAAAAATTATAATGTTTCAAATGGACTTGGAATCACTTGAAGCTGTCAAAACTTTTTTTAAAGCTTTTTTAAAATTTGAAATATTTCAAGACTGACTTTGCTAAGTTTGATTTACAGTATTGATTGCTATAATTCCGTTTCTAAAAAACGTTTCTTGCAATGTCTGTGTCTGTTCTCTTGCTTTTCCTTCTGATATCCAACATTCTTGGAATAAACACTGTTGGTTGCAATACACTAAATTTTATGACTTTTTTTTGTGCCAAATAAGAGAACTTAACAATTTTTGCATGCATTGTTAGTTGGAGAATTCTCTGTTATGTCTATCAGTCTTAGCATCACTTTGTTATCAATAGATAATTTAGGAAATGTACAGTCAAAAAGTAAGCTTTGAAAATACAGAGTTGGCCATAAATAGTAAATTACTAGATCTCTCACTGACCCTTAAATCGTTGACATAGATCTTCAACATCTCAAAACTCGACTCATTTTGTCATTCAGAGTCACTGTCATATTACAATTTTAGGCAATGACTCTACTTCATAAAAAAACAAAACGCATTCACTCCCATAGATAACTGTATCCACTGCAGTTTGCTTGAATGTGTACCAACACTGGTGATATAGTCACTGCCAGAAAAATATGGAAGAAATTTTGCTTGTTAATTATCTTCAAGGAGGCATGATAGAGTAATGAATAGTGCTTCAAATTAAGGAATCGGAGAGCCAAGGTTGAATTCCAGTCAAGTTTGTTACATTCGCTTACATGTTAATACCCTTGGAAAAGGTATGAATGCATCTCTTCTCTCCCAGCCCATCTATGGGTAAATAGCAGGATAGATTGTGTTCTGTAGCCTTGGTTGGTGACTAGTCTAGGAGAAGGAAAAGCACTGAATTCAAACCAGCCGTGAACTACATATAGTGCAGTCACAGTAGCAGTGGTGAGTTTTAGGCAACATAGCTTGACAGAGCTCAACCCTCTTCGAGCTCTGTCAAGCTATGTTGCCTAAAACTCACCACTGCTACTGTGACTGCACTATATGTAGTTCACGTATGATCCTAATGGTTTCCAGGATGCGTGATTGTAACTGTTTTCAATGCAAAACATTTACAACCGTTTTAAAAAAATATATCATTTGGCAATAAAAAAAAAGGTAAATTTTTAGTTTCTCATTGTCACCTGATTTGTGAGAACTGTTCAGCAAAATCATTGGCTTTTTTGTTAAAGAAAATCCATGGATACTTCTTAAAAAGCCTTCATAGAATCATTGATTTTTAAATATGTCTCGATAATGCTATAAAAAATCTTCTTTGCTCCCCTTCCTGTGGATAAATGTATTGATATTAATGCAACCAGTGTAACTTTTAATCATTGTTTCACAACTTTTAAATATTCACTTGGAAGAAATGAGTGCATTTCTCATAAAATTTCTCTAAATCCCCTTGTGTAGAATTTGAGAGTTAAATTTAAATGTCAACCTAAAGTGCCGTTTCTAATAAATTTCACTGGCTGATGTCACTTCTCTCTCCAACTCCTGTTTATCTTGGATACATGAATAAGCCTTTTAAGAAACCAAACATGGTAACTCAAGATTTTCATGAGTGCTCTGAAAGTAATGCCGCCTTTTTAATATATTTTTTAAGCATTTCACCCCAGGCAAGGTGGGAGTGCCACTAGTATGCAAGGGGTTACAGAGAGTGAAAGTAAGGGAAAAGACTGGGTATGGGAGGATTTAGGAAAGCATAAAAAGAATGGAGAAGGATAAAAATAAGACTGGGGATCAAGGCATCAGAACATGTCGATTGACATTACATTTAAATTTTTTAAGATTATAGTTATCAGGGAAGCAAGTTAGAGGAAGGGAGTTCCACTGTCAGGAAGTGCAAAAGAAGAAGCTGTTAGAGTAGAAGAGGCAATTACATTTGACTGTTTCTACAGTAAAAGGGTGGGACTGAGACGCCAAACTGGTAGCATGCTTAAATTCATGCAGTTGGGGCACCCGTAAAAAATATCTTGTCGGAGCAGATGCCATGAAAATATTTATAGAAAAGACAAAGGGAAGTCACATTACATCAGTGAGAAAGTGACTGGAGTTGAGACCCCAAGTCATAAACTACAGCAAGTACTGATTGGATAATGACACTGTTCAATAGATCACATTTCCAGCTACAAGTTTCATATATATATATATATATATATATATATATAGCATGACTCTTCGGCAGAATTGAGTCACTGTGTGTTTATCTAAATCTAAAAATAAACACGCTAAAATTCACCTTCATCCCTGCCGTGAGCCGACGGCTTAGTGGTAGAAGTTCTGACTGACGCCAATTCAGTCGGGTTTCCATCCTAGCTAGAGGCAACCGGACGTCTAGCCACACTGATGAGCTGTGAAACAGCGAAACAGTCTGTCTGTGGATGACAAAATATATATATATATATATATATATATATATATATATATATATATATATATATATAGTAAGATTGTCTATGTATTTTCACCCGTTATAAACAAGAGCTTTTCATTTTATGTATTTGACTGCTGTACAGGGTCACACAGAATATAGCTTGTCGCACATATCATTGCCACAACTGTACTCATATCAGTTGTTTAGTCTCCATAAATATTCAGCAAGCCCCAATAATGTCAGTGTTTGAAATCTTTTTTCTATGTGAAGGGATTCAATGATAAGCTTTTGTTTCATATGTAATTTAATGTCAGAAACAATTGCCCAACTGTTAATCTGGTACTATCTGTAAAACAAAAAAAAAAATATAATTTTTGGTGGAAAGATTAAACATCTACTGCCATAGTACCAATGGCCACATCTGATCAACATAATAAGATAGGAAGCATTAGTTTCAGCCTTCATAAATGAGAAAATATTAAGTATCTGTATATGTATGTCTCACATATGAAGAGAAAAGGGAGATCACCACTCTCTGTGGGGTCAAGTTGAGATCATAGACAAAGAACATCATTGGAAAATTTGTAAACTTAAGGAATCAGCATATATGCTAGGCCACAAAAATCTCCTGTGCCGACCAAGCATAGAAATGAATACAATATGGGAACCAGTAATAAGGAGTGCCAGAGAAAAGCAATAGCAGCAAAAATTGCAATATGAGCACTGGTAAAAAAAAATGGTTGCTGAAGACATTAGTTTTATAATACCCAGAAATTCATACACAGATGTCCTCAAGGACACATGGCACAGTGAATAAAAGGGTTCAGTTCAACATTCCAACCAGCTGCAGAAGGCCAGAATGTACAATGGCCGAAACGTTGTGATAAACATGGTGACAATGAGGACAATAGTCTGTATAATGTAAATAGTGAGAAAATATTAAGGTTGAAAAATTAACTTAGACTACTAAAGATGGCCATTGAGCTTAATGTCAAGTCACTTCTTGATTAACAAAATTGGTTGTAATTATTAGGAAAAAAATACTAAGGAAATTACTCAGGAATTAGTAATTAAATTTTATTTCTGTATAAAAAACTTTTTATAGAATAAAGTTTAATTGGTAACATTATTTTAGGCAACAGTTAATAAAATCTCTGTATCTTTCTTTTTCAATGTCAGTATGATTTTCTTGTCAGCATTTATGACAAACACAAACATTCAAAAAAATGACTTTTATTATTATCAGAATAGACATGAACACTGGCCTCACAATGTTAAGTTGCAAATTTGCCTGGAAATTGCTTTTAGTATTTTAACAGTATTTATCTAACCAAATCTTGCTATGTTGTGCCACTTTTGCCCTGTTAGGGTAACAGTCATCCACAAACAACATGGATCATTATAATGTAAAATGAACATTTTATCGCTCTTATTTGTCAGGCTTATAACAAAATGTCTAAAGAATTTTAGTTTTTAATAAAGCTCCAATTTATTGATCATAATTTATAATAATTCAACCTGATGAATCCTAAGAGCTTAACTACAGGAATCTCTGTCATTGCACTTATTTGACTCAGCTGAGAAAGAACAGAAATTTAGGACAAACTTAATAGAAAACTAAGCATTTTCACAATATTTTACTTAAAGGCATTCTTTTCTAATTCAAGTATGCTGAGTGAATGGCCCCTAGAAATACTTGTTTTAATCATTATTCTAACCTTTGTCAAAGGCAGCAAAATGTTAGTCCTGTTCACTAAAAATTAAATTTCAAAATATATTTAGTGCTAAATTATGGAAGAAAAGTTTAATTATCTTGTCAGAGCCTTTAAATAAATCTTGTTGATGAAAGCTCCCAGAAGTTGCTGACAACAAAAACATATTTGAGCAATTTGTTTATAGGCTAAGGGTGGTCTGATGCAATAAAGGGTAAGTGTTTTCCTTTTGAATTTGTTAAGACTAGTCTTAATTATAATGTAGTCATATTGAATTAACTGAGATCAGTGTTAAAATGAAGATCTTTTTTATGTTGAGTGTGCTAGATGTTCTTTTTAACTCCTACTAAAATTTAGCAATAGCTGAATGTGCGCGAGCACACACACACTTTAGCAACCTTTGCCTTCCTTTCTTTATTAATTACAACCATATTAAACTTGTTAGTTTTCTTTTTTCAAGAATTGCCTGTGGGTGGAGGTAGTGTCCTCACTCTGAATATTGTTTTTATTTTACATATGTCAATGATGGAAAAAGCCTGTTGACTTATATGCAAGGATGCTTTCTTCCGTTCATTTCTGCATTGACTAATTTGCCTCACTTTAAACATGAGTTTGCCATTAAGACACCCAGGTTTTGGAGAATTTTGTTTATTTTATTTTATTATTATTTTTGTTTTATTGGGTTTGTTTATTTATTATTATGTCGGTGTCGCACATTTTGACGTAATCAACAGAAATTCTGTTCTTCAGACATGGAGTCAACATAACTCCTCACAACCGAAGAACTTTTCGGAGAATCTTTGCAAAATAAAAGATAGCAGTTTTCTGGAGGTCTCCAATCTTGATCTCACTTACAGTTTTCCCTAAGTGCTCTTTCAAGTGCACCTTTTACTACAGGAATTATTTAAACATGCATATTCCATAGTTTCTTCATCTTCATAGCCAGATCCTGGTACTTTTGAATTGTTTCAGTGAAGAGTTCACTCTTGTATCATACGGAAGAGCAAAGTCAATAATTTGACATTTACTTCTTTTCTCACTATAAGCTTCGGTCATTATGCTTCAGTGACCTGATCAGTCTGAACAGAGAAATCCCATATTATTATTCTTCTTCTTATTTTTCTTTTTAGTATAAAACTAATTAATATAAGAGGTATGAGAAAATCAACATGTTAGGTTTGCCAGGAACTTACGGTAAATCATTAAAAAGATGTGCATTTCTTGAAGATAACATTTTAAATCTGCTCTCAAGACATCTTAATTCATGGGCAATATTTGGCCTGACTCGGTCAGATAGGTAATCTTTTTTTACCTTTAATAAAGAACATTTCACATGAACACAGCTAGGTAATAGCTCAGCTGCATAAGTTTATTAGTGGGGCATTATGTGTAGTAACCTTACTATCCATAATACCTCAATAACTAAACTTAAAAAAGTTTACCTATGTCAGTATTGTTGTCTTCTCTTTCATTTTTTTTATCAGTTTGTTTAACTGTTTTGTGTGTGTGTGCGCACACTAAAATGAAAACCAATTTTGATACTGATTGTTTAGATATGTCCAAATAAAATATATATATATGCTATTTTGTTGATAATTGTAGTAAACCTAAATAAGGGGAAAAACATTTACAATGTTTATACATGAAAAACTGTTACTAAAAACATATTCTGGTGGTTAAAACAAATGATTGAGAATGCATGTGTACACAACAACATTAGTACTTTTTCCATTGGGTGGCAGTTTAAAATGGTTATTGTTGGATTTTACCCTAAAAGTAGAGTTGGCCATGGATAGCGCTCTTGAGATATTGCCCTTGTGCTTTGCTCTTAGCCTTAGTGTTAATTGAACATTCAGATTTTGTGAAGCCTAGAAACATGAACATTCTTCTATTTGGAGGTTTGAGATTCCTAAAAGCCAGTTGAGTTTTCAAATACCTCTCAGAATGGTATCAGTTCTCTTCTACAGCTGAATCTTTCCAGAAAACTGTTGCAATAGCTTTTGAGTTTATTTCCCTTAGTAAATTTTTCTTTGTAGCAAAAATGCCTTTCTTCCACAGCCATAGCTAGTTTTTCTGCAGTTTGGAGGGTCTTTTTTTATTTAAAACAGCTGAAAAGATGATTAAGTTTAATCAAGAGCATTATGGAATATTTGTCAGAAACTATTTTTTTCAAGGTTGTACAATATTTTACTAACTAAACTAACAAAAAATCCATGTTTTTATCCCTTTAAATTCTTTTGTTTGTTTGGCCAAAGTAAGCTTTTTTTATTCCAAGCTTGTCCTCAGATGATTTATAATGACCTTGGAGGTTAAAGTAATAAGGTACGTGTATTGCACACATATAAGACAAATAGAGCCCCAAGGAGGATAGACAATGATCAGACAGCTAAATATAGAAAGGCCCAGTTATATGGTACCGAACCAGGGAACTTTGAAAGAAAGTTTGATTGCATATAATTATTATTGGAATTTAATATGGAAAAATTACTAATTAAGGAAGTTAATAAGTTGAGGAATTCTTAAGGAACCAAACTCAAATTTTAACTTGGAGATAATATTGCAACTTAATATAATTTAGTATAGCTCTGCACCTGCCTGCTATACTTCCCAAATTGGCTCAAAAGGATAAGTAATAATTTAATTCCTTAATTGAAATTTTTAAAAAAAATTATCTCCTAAAAATCCCTGAGACTAAGTTGCTTACATAAAGACATATTCATTACATTTGAGTAGTTTTGGAGGCAGAATGAGTACAGAGAATTGTCAGTTGACTTACTAGCCATGTGGTTTTTGTTTACATAAAGATATATTCAGTGATGTTCCCTTAGAAAGAACGGTTTCAGGAAGTCTGTTATCAAAACCTAGTCAAGTAGAATAACCAGCCATGTGGGCTCTGGAACTAAGATCTGAAGAGAAGTTAAATTAATAGTCCATTCATACCAATATTTTACTTTTGACAATCACCAGCTGAGTTCCCAGATAAATGAATGCACATAAACACTTAGATAGTGTACACCACTAGCAGGACAGAGGAAGCAAGCCACAGGCAGATACACAACCAACCAAAGTCATAATAACAAGCTAAATTTTCTGAAATTGTCATCAGAGCTGCCTTGTTTATGATCAGTACTAGTGACTGAGAGCATATTTCCTCAACACTACCCCAGTCACAGTCCTCACCCCAACCTTCCAGTGGACGAGTTAAGGCTGACACTTTCTTTGATTTTTGCTAAATTTAAATCAGGCTCCGTCACAAAAGATACATTCCACTAAAAAACCTTATACTGTACAAAATAAAATACTTAAATGTACATTTGAAAAACAAGTTGAAATAAAAATGCATTCTTTGAAAAACAGAGCATACAAGTCATTAGAGATTTTTAAAAGATTATTTATATAAATAAAGCAAGATATACATTGGCTATTACGTCTCCATCATAGATAGGGCTCAGATTCACTAGCCATGTTAATTTTATTTCATTCTTTTTTTATTTACTTTCTTTTCTTTGTTTTTCTTTCTTTCTTTATGAATGATATCAATGAAATGTATTTCAATCAATATTTTTAGGCATGTAGTTAAAACAATTTTGAATCCAGCTAAATTCAAGAATGAAAACTATGCACAATGAAAGATTGTTGTTTCTTTGAAATAGATATACTTGAATGTTGACTAACTCAGGCTAAGCCCGACAAGCCTGACACCCAGAGTCACCACTATTTTTTTTTTTTATTTTTAGTTTAAGAATATTTTTTCAATCTAGCCAAATTCATTTGTATTCTTTTTATTTTCCTCTCCATCACCTTTGTCCCTGATTATCTCACATTGTGACAACTGAAAATCTACCAAAAATAGTGATATACTGTAAGAACCTGGACACATATTTACCGTGGCTGAACTAGCGATCAAGACACTTTCCAGGCATTTTCATCTCAGTGGATTATTTCCTCTTTTAATCAAAGTAGCATTCCCTATTCTGACCATAATTTTGACAGAGAATGCATATTTTTCTGACAAGATTTCTCAAATATTCAGGCTGGTAGATTTAATTGTATAAAAAAAAATTGTTTAATTAAAAACAGAGCTTCTACTCAAATATGAGTATCCATCAAAAATAACATTTAAACAAAATAAAATAATAATTTTTTACATACATACATACATACATACATACATACATATATATATATATTTATATATTTTTATATTTATACATATATATATATATATATATATATATATATATATATATATATAAGCATAATAATATAGATTTCTAAAAATAAAAAATTGAAAAACATAACCAGGTTATTCCATCTGTCTGGCCTGTTTGAGGTTGTCATGACCTTCATCAGTGAAAAGACTGTTTACAAAATAGATCTTCAAGTGTTGTTGCCAATTTCATCAAATGTTTTCTTATGTGTGTCTTTTAAAGGGAGACTTAATGATTCACATGTTTACAATGCTACTTGATTTAGGACGTGACATGTTGTACTTTTCAACATTTCTTCATTGGCACAATGCCTAAAAAAATGCCATATAAAAAGAAAGACGGATTTATTTATTTTTTTAACCACTCTCTTCATACAAGACCTGGATCAGTGAGATAAGGACAATTTGAGGATTTTCAGACTGGCAGCAGTGTCATCAAGGATTTTCAATTAACATTCTCCCAAATCAGTACTACCTGCTGATCATCTTTGAAATTTTCAGTATCATTTTATCTTTTACAATCTCTGAAGCTATTAACCAATTCCCTTTTATCCACCAAATCAGCTTTACATTTTAAAGCTTCAAACTCACAACATATCTATTAATTTGAGAATTGATACAAATGACTATCATTTGCAAAAAAAAAAAAAAAAAAAAAAATTTGTTATATACCTTTTACCTGGCACAGGGATTTGTCCCTGCGCTGGTAGTATCACGGCTACAACTAGCTTGGACCGGCTCTGGCCTGGACCAGCTATGACAAGCCAAGACCAGCTATGACCAGCTTGGACAAGCTATGACCAGCTTAGACCAGCTTTCACTCTGGTCCCCACGTTAAAAACTGACCTTGTGTCACAACCTGACTCAGTGGGGGGTCAAGTAAATACCTACCTTACCTATGAACACTAATGTGTATGTCCCAATCATCATAAATACATTGGACACCATTGTAAGTGGGGGTAATATGCTGTCTAAGTTGTCTACCACTAGCAGTGGTTTACCTACTTCACACTTCTGGCGAGTATTGTATTTTGTTGATGTTATAAAGATTACCATTTCATTTCCAACCTCTGTTTTGGTTATTCCTCATTCAGTAACCTTTTCTAGGTCACAACAGTTTTGATTCTCACTGAGCAGATAAACATTGCCAACAAATAGATCTTTAGTTTCCAATAAGTATTTTATATACTGATAAAACATGAAGAGGCTTATAATGTGATACACAGTGGTTAGTGTATAATATATAATTATAGCACATTATGGCTATATAGGATGTATTATAGCATGTATTAGTGATTATAGCATATAATAGCTATATAGGATGTATTATAGCATCCATTGTAATAGTTTATTATAGTATATAATAGCTCTCTTTTCTCAGTAATTCTGGTCTTAATTCCTGATCACACAAAGGATTTTGTCCTTTCTTTAAAAAAACAATTTTAAATGAAAAATTCAGTACTTCATTCGTAAATGTTTCTTTATTTACATCCATAAATAATTAGTGCAGATAAATGTTGCCATCATTCAATAAATAAACCTTTAGTTTCCACTTAGTATTTTAGGAGTAGAGGGGTTCACTTATTATCTAGTCTTTTGAACAGGAGTAGAGGTTTGTTCCTTGTTTCCTGTTTAGACTGGGTTTCTGGTTCCTTGTAAAGTCTTCTCATTCTCTTTCACTTCCAGTTACCCCTTGCTGCTTAGTGGCATTATTGCCTTGCTTAGGGTGAATTGATAAAGTAAAAAAAAATCTATTGGTAAAACATGAAGATACTAATAATATAAGATGAAATGTATATAGTATGTTATTATTTTTAGCTTGGTGTCGGTTATAAAAAGAGGATTTAATTTAACAGCATCAATCTTTATAATTCAGATAAATATCAGATAAAGTGTCTGTATCCCTTTTGCCATCTGTTTCATTAAGGAAAATGACAATTAACTTTTCTTGATTTTAAATCTTTCCACTTCATTTAATCTAGAATGAGCACCTAAATTTTCACTCTATTTTTTTAAAATTTTATAAATCAAATTTTAAGCTTCATTCAGACAGAATTTGTTGCTAATGTTGAGAATGGTTTCTGTAATAAAGAGAATAAGATGCTGCTAACATGTGTGAAGGAAGAAAATGAATATTAAAAATGACTACTGTTGCAAATGATTGTGAAATGGGACAAACCTAGGAGAACCAAACTTTGATGACTTCCAAGGGCTGCTTACAATATTTCGTTTACTGATTTCATATTGCTAAATCTTTTCTCTTTGTTGCCTGTCTAAGCAAAAAATAAGTCACTGAAGAAGTACATCTTGCAACAGGAAATCCATCAAATCCAAACTAAAATTACCTAAGCAGGTGCCATTGTATACCCCCAGATAGAATCTGCTTGTGGCAAAGAGATGCAGAAGAAGACCAAAGCAAAAGAAATTAGTCTGTTTGGAAGATGAGGTGCTTAAAAGGGTTCTAGAAACATCTTTTATTTAGCAAGTGTTAAGAAAAAATCCTAGGGTAGTTCAGCATTTATGTTGAAGCTATCAATATGTTGAAATATTATTTTATTAATTTTTTTTTTTTTACTTTTTCAAAAAACAAAAACAAAGCATTACTAAAGAATATGAGGATGTTTTATTGTTTAGATAATAACATATTTCTATGTTTTCTTGCTACTTTTTAAAAAAAACTTTCCCTTCATCAATGCAGTTTCTTGTATTTACAAGTCCTTATCACTATCATTTTTTGCCTCTATATTACCGATTGATTTTTTTTTTACACTGGATACCTCAGTCACTCTTTGATTATAGGCTACAACAACTTACCATCAATTTCACAACCTATCATTAAAGTTCCAGCATGTTTTTATCTTTCATATTATTTAAAAACTTCTCTACTCATCTGGAGAGAGAAAAAAAAAACTATCATTTCTATTTTTGACATTTTTTAAGTCAGTTTTATATCTTAAGTTTCTTGCTTTTGTAACCTCCATTTAAAATGGCTGCTATTTATTCAAAATGGCCACCCTCTGGTCTGTCAGTGATGAATTTAAAAAAAAGAAGAAGAAAGCCTTGCATCAGTTCCAAGGTATTTTGCTTGTACCCTGTCTGTTAGTGACACCTATTATGTAAACTAGTAACTAGGATTTAGGTTCCCACTGCCAATCAGTTTCTCTTGCTTTCATCTTGTCCCATGTTGGTCTTACTTATAATCTGTTCTATTCATTTCCAATTGACTTTGAAAATTCTCTTTGTTGATTTCTTGTAATGTTCTAATTTCTTCATTATTCTCTGCAAAATGTATTCCCTCTTGCCATTTAGTTGCTGCTTTAATTCCTTTCAAAATACGGATATAGGCTGAAAGGAATCTTGTCAAGAAAGTTCAGTATTTATATAAAAATATCCAGATATCATCTTGATATTCAGAAAGAAAGGATGGAAAAAAGAAGAAGATTTTAAGATGATACTAAATTCTGTCTTGCTTTTTGGTTCTGATGCTGAAATCTACTTACACTTACCTGACATACTTTGTTTTTCATTTCCAAGTCAATCTCCAATAACAAGGCCTCTGATCAGGAGGTTTTGAGTAGTGTGGAACCACCTCTTAATTGTTGCTGTTCCCAGGTCCACCTGACCTGGGTCTCAGCTATGGGCAAATAGTTACCCCCCCCCCCCCAAATAACTGGGGTCAAAACACTATGAAAGTGTAAACATGGATTTTAATACCAGAAATACTTTAAAAAAAAAAAATTATTTCTAGCAATATATTTTTGAAAAAAACATTACCAGCTATACATTTTTTGAAAAAAATATTACCAATTGAAGGAAAATTATTACCAGAAATAGATTTTTGAAGGAAAAAATATTACCAGAAATAGATTTTTGGAAAAGAATATTACCAACAATGAAAATTTTGTCGACATTAAAGAACCCATTGCCGTAAAACAAAACAAACCAATCCAAGTCAAATTGCATTATTATTAATTTTTCTACAAAAAAATTCAATTAGGTGTAGACTGGTAAGAAATAATTCCATCAATAAATAAATAAAAAAGGACAAAGGCTCATAACATTATAAAGAACCATAAAATAATTGTTGGAACTTTCTAATTTCTACAAATGAAGAGGAAACCTACCTCTATTTGAAGACTACTATTACCTCCAAGAGCAGGTGGTGTGATGGTCAACTAATCAAAAGATGGAATCTGTGAGCCAAGTCCAAATACTTTTGGGAAAGGAATCAATCCATGTCTTTGTTCCCTAGATTTGGACTAAATGGCAGGGTAGATTGGAATGTGTAGCCTTGGTTGGCAGCCAGTCTCTGAATCTCTACATTGAAATTTGATGCCTTGTAGCCATGGTCCCTCATGGGAAAGACTCACATAAAATCAATTGCCAAATCATTGTGCAGGAGCACTCTCAACTAAAAGGGGTTTTGAACAGAACCCCACCTCCTCCCCGTCCTGTGTATGATGATAAACTACATCCGTGTCCTGGGTAAGATGATAAACTATGTCCAACTGCAAGGGCTCTAATCAGGAGGTTTTGAAGAGTGTGGAACCACCTCTTAATTGCTGGCGTTCCTAGGTCCACCCTGACCCAGGGTGGTAGTACCTGTTAGGGTCCCAGGTATGGGCAAATAGTTGACACCCAAACTTATGTAAAAATAGGTTTTAATACCAGAAATACTTTGTAATAAAAAATATTACCAGCAATAATCTTTGAAGGAAAAATTATTATCAGCAATACTTTAAAAAAAAAAAAGTACTAGCAATACAAACAGCTATACATTTTTTGAAAAAATATATGACCAGCTATAGATTTCTTCAAGGAAGAATATTCCCAGATATTACCAGCAATAAAAATTAAATAACCCATTGAGGTTGATATACCATAAACCAAACCAAACCCACCCCCTCCATCTAACTAACATGCAAACCATGTATGGTTAATATGGCATTATTCTTTGCCAAAAAATACAATTCCACTAACATGAGTAGGTACATCTCCCAATGGTGATGATGAACTCCAATGTGGAATGGAGCAGTAAGATGTCCAGCATTCAACTCTCAATTTTCCTACAATAAATATAAGAAATTTAATAATTTCTTGTTTTTATAGAAAAATAACTGTTCCCAGTTATAATCAATACTGCTTATTAAAAACAATTTTTCCCTTCATTTCACCTTTTCGAAAATCTGAGCAGAACTTTCTACCTTATTGGAGCGATCTTTCTAACTTTGATAAGATAAAACCAGAATAATCTGTTGTTGCTTTTAAAATTATAGTTTCAATGACCTCCCAAGCTTTACTTTTTGTGTATTAGAAAAATTCACTATTCATTATAAACTGAATTTGCTAGAAGTATTTTTTCCTCTAAAAATGTCCTATCCAAAATTGAGATATTTGGTAGACTAATGTTTAAACTGACAGAATAGACAATAAGCACTTAGCCTATCTCTATATTATTGTGATATTACTTAAAGGGAGGCTTTATATACTCTCAAATATGTTATATTTTTATTTCTGAATAAACTTTATGCATACATGCAGGCATACTACTGTGACAGTTTTCTTCAACTTTTATATTAAAGCACCATTTTTTTGTTTGAGAAACAGTAATGACTATTTCCTGATGGACAATTCTGTATCATGATCCAAACCAAATCATGAGTCTACGGACTCCTTTATTAGTTGATTACTAACATTTTCTTTGTAGTTATCAATAGGAAAAAAAAAAATCCTTCTCTATGATACATCTGTTGTCAATAGTCAGTTTGACAAAAAGCAACTAAAGCAATAATTAAAGAAATACCGGTTGAAAATTAATAATTGACAATGTTTCATCTAAGAAATATGCTGATCCCAACTTAAGCTCTGTATATGAAAATGATATAAAATGATGGATCAACTTCATTATGACTTGATCCACCAATTATTATTCATCACAGATTTGTTTGTGTTCTGTTGTCCAAAATAAAAAATCCTGAAGGACTGAGACAAGTCAAGATTAACTAGCAAGAAATTGTCAAGTAAATATAGTGAGAGCTCCAATTTTGTAGATTTTTAATTTATAATTATTATTATAATTTATAATTATTATTAAAAATAAATAAATCGGCTTTCAAAAAAAAAAAAAAAATTAAACGCTTAGTTTTATTGAATACAAATAAACTGGTCAATCAGGTTAACATTAAAAAAAAAATAAAAATATTTATAAAGTGATCCCTGTTTTTATTTTGGCTTTACCTGAAGAAGGTCAGAGAGTCTGTTGACAGAAACCTGATTCTCACAACAAGATGAGAATAACTATTTAGCTAAATTGATGTATAATGATATTTTTTAGTGTTTCTTCACCTTATTTCTGCAGGTTACCTCTAAAACAAAAAAAACCCTTCCTAAAGTGTTTAATCTGCTTTCAATCCCATCTAGCCTATTTTAAAACCCAAGGAAATTGATTTAATTATTCACCTTTTTATGCTTTCAGTTATGAAATACTGAAAATGATAAAATAATTTGTTTTAAAGCAAACTAGCTGCCGGCTGAAGCATTAGTCAGAAGTTGTAAACATCTGATACAGCTTTTCCTCACAATGCGGTAGTGGCTGTGCTTCTGTAAATATTGAAACAAAGTTTAATGCAAAGCTAAGCAACTGAGCCTGCAATTATAATAAAAGGTAATGAATTGCATCTGTACATACATTACTTCTAATCAGGACATAATAACTGATGACATTGCAAATGACTGAGAAATCAACAAGTGAACATCTCTCTCCTGATTCATTTCTGTATTTTTATTTCTCAGAAAATACAAATTTAAGAAGTTGCAGTGTGTCTGCAAATGACTGAGCAGCCAACAAGTAAACATCTCTCTCCTGATTCACCTATGTTTTTTTTATTTCTCAGAAAATGCAGGTTTAAGTAGTTGCCACGTTCAGAGGTAGATGAGTTGGACCACCTAAGGAGAGTGGGGTGGAGGTCGGGGAGGGTTTGTGCAAGCCAAAACGAATTTAACCACAGACAACTAATTACATTATCCATACACTCATCTAAAAATTGATAAAGGAGGCTGCAGGTAAAGATATCTATCATTAGGTATGTTATTACTATGTAGAAAGAAAAAGAACTTAAGCAAAAAGCTTATCTTTTTGTGTGCTTGTAAAATATGCAAGATATTAGTAAAGAGGGCTTGAGGGCCAGCACTTTTAAGGTTTAATTTCAATTGATTCACAATAAATGATTCACTAACTATAGAATAGTAATGTATAAAATCAAATGAGTTTACAAGGGTCATACTGTGCCAGTTGTCTAAATGAGCAGCACCAATTTACCTTGATAAATGCCATGTTCATCTTTTCTCTTCAATAGCTTTATGGGAAATAACTGAGTAGACTAGGCTCTCTAGCCTTGTTTCGAAAACAGCCTGGTAGAAAGACAATAAATTTGAATCTCTTCAAGAGTAAATCCTGTGGTTTAGATTGGGGTGAGAACACCACATGCAAAGGAAGGGTTTCTCACAGAAAAAAAAAAAAACCTTCACCAACCCACGGGCGGCCAAGTATGGTTAATACGGTATTACCCCTTCGTCATAAACTGTTTTTTTTACTCTGAAAAATCAGCATTCTGACTTTTACCTGAGCTCATACACCATGAGTACCAGTGAGAAAATAAATAGCAATTTCATAAAATAAATTTACTTAAAAAAATTGATTTACCAAAACCTGTGTTGCAACATCCAATTTGCTTTTATAGTAATATTATGTATGTTGACAGAATGCTAGTTGAAATATGGAATTACTCAACTACACACTTTCTAAAAATACTTGATAAATTCCAGGACACTTTACAACATTCTTTTTTTTATTATTATTATGGCCATTTAATTTTTGTGATTGCTTTTTATAAACTTTCAATTCTCTTTGGCATGTGAGTTTGAATTCTTTTGCCTTCAAAAATAACTAATTCAAAGCACCTTCTTTGATTTTTGTATTCTTCAAAATTTGACTGTTCAAAAAATACAACATATACCACTTGTTGATCCACTAGTTCAATGACTCTCTTTGATTTTTTTTTAATCTGGTTATTTAAAGCTTAAGCTAGCATGTAGACCTTGGGCATGTTTCTAACACTCTACAACATTTACTGTCAGTACATGTGTGTGCTTATAAAATCCATAAGAGTACGATAATTATATGGCAGTGCTGTAAAATTCTAGACTCGCTTCCCAATATCAAGCAACAAGATTTATTCCTTTACTTTGAAAGTGTTTCTTGGTCAATCCAAGAATTTTTCAGCATCTCTTCATACTTTGACAATGTAGATATTCTGTGGAAGCGAGGAATAAGTGTCAAGTGAATAAGACGAGTAGTGGAGTAGTTATTTTACACAGTATTGAAATCAGAATTTATTTTTGGTGGCTTTTAGTTAAAGCAATTTTTTTTTTTTTAAGGGTTCCATATTGAGTTTCTGCTGCTCTGAAAATTTGTTTGCTCAGTCTCTGACAAACTTTCATGATGTTGTCGCTTGTAAAGAAATTAATGCTTTTTCTTTTTTTCCTTTTCCTCTTCTCTTGTTCAGGTGACTGTACTAACCTGTGTCTCCCTGTGATCTTGCCCAGTGTCCCTCTGTTGATTTTTTTTAAAGTATTTTTCATCTCCTTCGGTACTTGTGTACTTGTAGAGGCAGTATAATTTATCTTACACTTGAAATAAACAAATTTATTACAAGAAACTGCTATGTTATTCTTGATCCTCTTCTCAGATTGAACAGGGTTAGCAATGAGAACTTTAGGGGTGCAAAATAGTCTTGTTTACTTATTTGTTTGCTCAGCCAGACATGACTACTTTCGAGTATGAAACCAAAATATCATTAAAGATGAAAGTATTGCTTTCATGGGGGCATCTTCTAAAGGAAGCAATTGAAATTTGCTTACATTTTTTTCTCTGTTTTTATTTCATACAGATATCAAGTAAAGGTTAAGCAATTCCTTCCTCTCTCGTGTGAAGTTTCATTCATCAGTCATGTACTTTTATAGGTTAGTCACTACAGTATTTCAATAGCTTTTGGTTCATACTTGGTGCTCAATTGGTGAAGTTCATGACCATTTAAGATTGGGTGGGAGAAATGTAACATATTTTAATTATTCCATCGTGATATATCTGCTTCTTTAATTTAATATTTTCTCAGAGAGAATCCTTACAAAAAACACATTCCTCAGCTTTATGAGAAACAATATTCTTGTTGACAACATATTTTTCTATGTAGCAAAAAGCAATACGCAAGACAGAGTGAATATAGCAAGAGTTAATTTGGTTATCATGATGCACAAGTGATGCTATTTTCCATATGTTACCATCACATTTTGTTGTTGTTTTTGTTTTTCTTGTTTAAGTTTCCTTCTCTTTTTACATTCATAAGAAATGGGGTTGACATGGAAAACATTGTGGTTAGGTTGAAGAGTTGACTATCCAGCACTTTTGAGTGATATGCTATTAGGGTTGCCATATTTGCCAAATAAAAATGCAAAACACCCTGTTTAAAAATGATATTCAAATTATTTGAAATTGGTATCTATGTGTGTAAATCAAGACGAAATATTGTTGTAACTCCATGGAACAGACTTCTGTCTTAAATATATTAGAAATAATTTGAATTTAAATTTGATCAGCTTCCTGTATTTCCATTTCCCAAATCTGTCCACTCTATATAGTGCAGATGAGAAATCACTTGTTTCAAATATCAGGAACACACACACACACTATATATATATATATATATATATATATATATATATATATTGTATGATTGAATAAATTACATTGTATGCTTATTTTTATCATAATGCTTTCATATTCACAATTTATTGGTTAGATAAATATCTGTGAATATGAAAGGATCATGATAAAAATAAGCAGACATAATGTTTGTAATTTATTCAATCAGACATGCCTAAGAGAGAATTTGCTGCCTAAATACACAAATACATACATATATATATATATATATGATAGGATAAAGAACAAGTAAGAAACAGATCTTAATCTAACATGTCAGAGATCAAGATAGAAATGATAAAAAAAATTATAAAAAGCAAAAAGATGCAGATTAATGGTATGTCATATTTGGTTATTTCTTATTGGTTAGATACATGTCGCTGATGATGATGATGTATGTATGTATGTGTGTGTGTGTGTGTCTATATATATATATATATATATATATATATATATATATGACCAACAGCTCTATGCTACTTGCACAAATTCCATCTGAAATGTTTGAATTCACTTCATGGTAGTGATGATGCTAAATGGTAAAGACTTAATTCTATCTATTCTCCCAACCCTGACTGTGGGTCATATAGCAGAGGGTAAACTGGGATTTTTAAACCCTGATTGGACAGTTTCTGAACTCGATTTGCTCTGCTGTAGCAGCACACTCTGGGTCAGCATAGCCTATTACTTCCCATATCTGATAGCTTTAGAGAAAGCTTCAGTCTTGTAATGAACTGAAAAGGGCTGATATAGAGTTAAAGTGTGTGTGTGTGTATACTTATACAGGAATTCTAATCTTCTTTTAATTCATATTAGATTAAAAGCCACAAACAAACGGTATTATATTAATTTTCTTAATTAGCTTTTCTTATTTTCATTCAAGGGAACATAGTTACATGCCTCTCTATTTCAAGCAGCGTGTTCAACTTGATTGTTATACTCACATTTTCAGCCATTATATTTCTGGCCTTCATTAGGTGCCTGTCATAGAAATCTTAGAATTTTCAACCAAACCCTTTATTCAGTTCACAGAGGTAGATGCCTTCATTGTGAACATAGGTCCATAGTTAATGTATTTAAGAACTTTCCAAAAGATTTTCGCTGATTGCTTTTGACTCTTCACCTCGTCATTATCAAAAGCTTAATGCACGAAAACTGAGATTGTTTTATCAATAGGAATGATGTTATCTGCTTTTCTCTTACATTTTATAAAGAATTAAGTAACATTAAGCAAAGACATATAAATAACAGAAGAGTAGCAGTATTAATGGTAACCAACAAAAAAAAAATCCAAACCTGTTTGATTGTAAGCAGATGTATCAGAATGAGACAACCATGAAAAAAAAGCATTATTCATAAGCACATTTTCCCCAAATGAATGTGATAAACATAGACAAAAAAAAAACAAACATAGCTGAGAAGTTTTTTTTTTACTCACCTGCTGCTGTATTCACCAGGTATTGCACCTTAGGATTACCATTTATTCTAGTCTTTAGAGAATTCTCTTAAAGAAATTCAGTTTCTTTTGCAAAAGTTACCTTGAGCAATTCTTTAGTCAGAAAGATAAAAAAAAATTTTTAGGCGGACAGAATTATAAAGTTGCTTGGTAGATGGCAGAAGATAATGGAACAAAACGGCAGATATGCTGAAAAGAAAAAAAAAAAATTTTACATAATGAGTCAAAGAAACTTTTGACCAACTAATATATGAATAATGGACACACACACACACACACACAAACACAAGAAATGCATTGAAAATCCCAAAGAAAGTGTATTGTTCAGGAATTAAGCATTAACAAAACAGGGCGACTACATATGTATATGCATTGCCCATGATTTTCTATACATCCAACCATTAGATCAACTGCATATCATCCTTTTGTAGGTTATTTAAAGCCAAAATATATTTCAGATTGTAAGGGGTTGCTTACAGTACCTGGTGTTTACAAGCAGTACCCCATCTAATTATATGTATTGGTCACACCAAACTTACTCATTTATACTTATACAAGGACCACAACCAAAATGCACAACCTGCCAAACCCCCTACACCATTAAACACATTCTCATAGAATGTGATGCTCTTACTCAAATAAGAAAACAATTCTACAAAGTAAGTAATTTAAATGATCTCTTTGAAAATTCAAACATTGACAACATCCTGTCTTTTTTGAAAGTTACAAAAGTATACCAAAAAATATACCCCCCCCCAAAGTGGCCAATATCATAAATTTTATATTTTAATATATACGTATAAACAAGATTTAGCATTATATAACCTGTAGGGTTGATGTTGCTTAGAACCTAACCAACCAACCCATCTAATTATTGACAGGGCTTGACACTGCTTACCCTCAGTGATCAAATGAGAATCAGTGTTTTCAGCATGATTCCGCAGTCAGGATCATAGTTACTGTTAACACTATGATCATCTCATTAGCTGCGTAGTATTTGCTTTGCCAGGGTTAAATGCAGCTTTGAATTGTGAGTTGTCCTTCTTCTATGGTGGTTGCCAACCCAATCTGAATTGCCTATCTATATACAATTACAAAGCAATATTACTAACATTTCATGACAGGTAACCTGTCCATTGCTTATTACTGATACTCATTGCCTGAACTACAACTGAGCTATTTTTCAGCTTTTCTTTTGAGTACTTAACCGTTCAAATGGCTAAAACCCTTTCATGTGCAGCATCTGAAGCAGGGTTAGCATTTGCACAAGCCGATCCTCATGTGCTAGATATGGACAGATTATCAAAGTTCTAATTTGACTTGTCTGTCATGTCTGCCGACTGTTTTCCGTTCCCGGTGTCAATTTTGCCTTGCAATCTGCCCCAGAGACACCTTTCTGATCTTGCATATGAATATTTCAGGTTGGGTAATTGTTGATCAGACAACATAACGGCATTTGATTAAATTGTACTCCTCAGGGTGGTGGAGTCACTTGAACCAGAATCCTGTAGAGAGCACTTTGGCTAGCTATTTATCATGTTAACACAATCAATTTGTGTTCTCAGTCCCACTTTTGTGGTCCAGCTGTTTTTGCTTGCTTTCCACAAGATGAACCTATTGAGTTCATGATTTGGTTGATTACTTTCATGGTGATTTCCCTCCCCATTCCCTGCAAAAAAAAAATGGCATCTATCAATTTGGTAAGGGTTTTTCTTGTTTCATCTTTGTCTTTTTTTATTTCTTTATTCATTTTCCCCATTGTCCACTCCTACCCCCAAACCCCACTGCCAGGAATTGTCTCTGGGTAATCTTTTTTTTTGCTTTTTACAGCTGCTTAGATTAGGAATCACTCAGTCCACAAGTTATTTCCTAGCACTGCGTGTTCTCCA